>JAZDUA010000410.1:1007500-1413936 GCA_038098605.1 Gryllus longicercus | reverse complement strand
TTGAGGTTAGGAGCCAATCTGAATTATTTTTGGCGTTTATTTGTATAACTTAACAAATCACGATTTCCATACATGTTTTATTGATTTGAAGACGGCATTCACATGGTCCCACATTTCTGGGCTGCTGTATGTTTTAAAAAATGTATCGGTATTAACCATGTAAAAGTAAGATTTATGATGTGCGAAATGAATAACAGGCAAACAACAAAACGTATTTCATCAAATCATGAGTCATCACGAAGAAATAAAGAATCCACAGAGGTATCTTTTAAAGTGGTAGTCTTGTCTCTTATCGGTTTTATCTTGCAATGAATCTCCTTTCTTTTTTATTAGAAAATATTGTGGTAGGGTATGAACTGAAATGCCTATGCAAATACATTGTAAATGTAGTGTATTTCAAGCAGTACTCAAGTACATTACTGGGACTAAAGCAGCTCATACACACTCGAAAGAATTTTATCGACCTAGAATTGCAATTCGGTATCGAAAATGTTCAATTCAAAAACATCAATAATTATTACATTACCCAGACAGAACACGAAGCCATTTAGACGGAGACTAGAGCAACCCAAGCAGATGACCTTTGTAACTTCGTAAGATAAAGGGATGTCGAGCCAGATAGCCGAGTTTGCTAAAGTGACGTGGCGACCTCGGATCGAAGGATCGTGGGACCGAATCCCGCCACGGGCATGGATGTATCCCTTGAATTTCATCCTATCACTTCATTAAAGAATAATCAATAATTCTCTGCGCGAGGAGGAGGCCCTTGCCACTAATGGGTTGTGCAGTTGAGTAAAAACAAATTAAAAGAAAGGTAAGCGGGCGTGCCTCTAGGATCGACGAGTACGTGACGCGGCGAGGCCAGGCGGGGGTCGCCGCGCGAGGAGTGTCCTCTGACGTCATCTCCAAGCGCATGCGCTATTGGGCGAGCGTAGGTCCTCTTATTTCTCTTATTCAACCTCTGGTAAAAGTTCAATCAATAAGTGGCGATACATCCTACGATTGCGGCAACGATGTGGCAGCTTTGACGACTTTTTTATTTGTTATATAATGGTTTAGCATCACTTTTTACCAAAGACGTAAGTACATTTACAAAATATGTGATGGATTTGTAAGGTAGTTTTCTCCAACACAGATCTCTAAACTGTCCATTTATCTCGTCACCACAACAATGCTTTTATTCACTTGCGAGTTAAAAATTTTAAAATCACCATAAGGACCTTTTAATTCGCTTTTTCTTCACCAATTGTTCAAATTGAAATTTAAAAAATGTGACAGAGTGTTCTGGAGATGTCTAGGCGCCGCTAGATGTATCAGGTTGAAGGGTCAGGCAAGAAACACTACAGCATTAAAATGAGTCCTGAAAAAAAAATATTTGTGTTTCATAAATTTTACAACTTTTAATTCATATAATTATTAAAGTTTTTCTAGAATTATGTATTTCCTTCCACCATAGAGTCTTATAGCGTGTCAGGAGCATCATCCCTGCATTTTCCCCCGGTCCTTCCGCACTTCTCTCTGCTTGGTTTCTGAAGGTCCTTCATATTTAATACGGAGCGGAATGCTTTAAATACGGCGGAATACTTACCTAAGATGTTCCTCGAATGACTACTGAATCGTTGCAGATATTGAGACACAGTTTTCACTAATGCGAAGTGGGTGGGTGCATGAAAAGCTATGAAATATTGTTCTAATGCCTTTTTTATTGCCTTCAGAGATGTCGATACAACAATGTTTTTATTAATTATTTCTACACTTTGGGGGCAGCGCTGAGTATAAAATTAACACCTGTTCACATCGCAGTGACAGTAGTAATTTCGCTGCGTAATGAAGGCCGCAAAAAAAAAAAAAAAAAAAAAAAAAGGAAATTTCCTTCATTCGAGGTTACTTGCACTGGGTGTTTTTCCCAAGATTACATTTACAGCTCAAGGAAATCAAGCGATGTGACTTGACTCCATGAAATGGACTTTTTACTTGTTACAGGTAGCAATTTCATTACGATGTGTGTTGAATAACAATGGGAATAAAATACCTGTAAAAAGACAATTTGAACAAATTATTCGGCATTGTCTGAAACCTCTTATCCCCAAAACCTTCCCTCGGTAAAAAAATTCACATTATCTTGTTAAATGTCATGAATTATGTAGTTGCTATAGTTGTTAATTACTTTTATTTACATTAATATTCACTGCACGCGGCTTTCAAAATACATCCGCTGAATTCCACAATTGTGCGTAAAGTCGCATTATTACTGAATGATATACATTGTTTAAAATTGAAAGGTTATTGTTTATTTTCAAAGTTCCAATTGAGTACCGTTGGTGCCGACCTGGATGACCGAGGTGGCTAAAGCGTGTGCCGACTCACCGCTAGGTCCGAAGGGTCGCGGGTTAGAGTCTGGCCGAGGGAATGGTTGTTTGTCCCTTGTCTTTCACGTATGTGTGTTGTCGGGGAAGGCTTTGTGAGTCAGCTGACCACACACCGAGGAGCCTGCATGTGTGTGGGCTCCTCGGAGTGTGGTCATTAAAAAACTGGGGTGAAGCTATTCTTTGGGGTGGCTAGGTAAACACTCTTCGAGACTTAACAATGCTCAATGCACGAGGCGGTTTTCGAAGCAATGTGACGGAACTATTAAATGAAGATCATGACAACGCAAGGAAATTTGAATGGAAAACCTATTATTTTCTGAGGATTTCGGATTCAAAAACCGTAATTTGATAAAGAACTGATAATATATCAGTAGAAGCATATGATTTGTCAATTGCATTTTCTAGGTTATTAAAACACATTTGAGTACGCTAATTAACATATTATAAACATTGAAATGCATGTAACAAAATAGGAATAAATTATTTGTTCAAATACCGTCAAATTGTATTACTTCCAGAATATTATGGAGGTTTGACTACGATTAGTACAGAGAACAAAGAAAACATTTACGTAAGAAATCATCGTAAATACCTTAATCGTCAATAACAGAGCTTGACTCATGATTACTCGTTGCAAAAAGGACAACATGGCTACAGGAAAAGTATACGTCCGATGTCTACGTTTGGTGTAACAGCTTAAAGATGTAATTCTGAATTTAGTCAACACGCTGCAGTTGCTAAATTGTGATTATTAAAAATAGCTGGGGAGACTACTCACAAGCTTCATGCATCATGTAACGGGTAACCCCGTATGTAACAGGTTTTAATGATATGTCTCTTTTTCTTTTCACTTTAGGACAATGCCGTTTAGTATAGAATTTTTTTGATGTTATGACATAAGGATATGACCCATTTTTATAGGTAATTGTTTTTTAAATTTGTAGTCGATTTTCACTAATTTCTTATTCATTTACGTTATTTGTAATGCATCTTCCGCTGATTTCATCGACTGTAATATCATTTTTATGGTACTTGCTTCAACCAATATTTACGAGGTGCAACAAATGTTCATTAAAGAATTCCTGAGTAGCCTATTCGATTTCTTTGCTCATATATTTCAATGTCAGCCGTTATGAGTACTATGTAATCTAAGGTTCCTGTGACGCCTATAGGTGCCATTGTCAGCTCGCCAATTTTACGATAAATAAAGGCAGACATTTTATTTTAAAGAGCAGTCCAAACCAAACGTCTGCCAGCTGAGTTCACTAAAACAGAAGAAGAAACCTCGATTACATCAGTAACATAACTTAAGTCGTTCATCTGAAGTGGTTTTCATGAATTTTTTTACGTCATTGTACTTTGTTTTTAGGACATTTTTAAAGCATTTGATTAATCATTTCTGGCGATGACAAAGCATTGAAGAGACTTGAAAACTGCATCAAAGCAGACATGACTATGAATGAACTTTCAGGATCAGAATTATTCGAAAGACAAAATTGTTTCTTTTAAAATGTTTGATACGAGTCACTAAGACCAAATATCGATTTCAAGATTTTGAAAACTTCCATTTTATTAAATGTTTTCGCGAAAATCGATTTTCCACCTACAAAGCGTCCTTTCCAGGAAAGTTTTCTTTCCTAATAAAACAATATCCATTCTTGACTGTGAGCAGCTTAGAAATGAACTGACCAATGTATTAATTACATACATGTATTTAATAAATATATACATGTATTAATTAATACATGTCTGCAGACTTGTTGCTGAAGAATTTCTTTGACAATGATCTAGAAAAGCAATATCTGGAGATTGTTCGGTTGAAACAACAAACATGGGGCTACGCATGGTCAAATGACCTCATGCGATTGGTGCCCTCTTCGAACGCGAAAAGCATCAACGGTCCCCGATACCGAACGCATGATGAACCACGAGGAACGACGTAGGGAGAAGTTGACCTGCGGCAGCCGATGGCTATGGAGGTGGCCCAGCTGACGGTTAATGCGTGTCAACAGCGTCGAAACGACTGAGGCATACGGGGTGGGGGTGAACCTGTGGCGCCGTGGGACCGTCGGCTTCGGCTCG
This sequence comes from Gryllus longicercus, assembly GCA_038098605.1. Classification (NCBI taxonomy): domain Eukaryota; kingdom Metazoa; phylum Arthropoda; class Insecta; order Orthoptera; family Gryllidae; genus Gryllus; species Gryllus longicercus. The sequence continues at coordinate 1,409,485 of JAZDUA010000410.1, read as the reverse complement.
AGCTGCTCGCCCCCGTATGCGTCAGTGCACAAAAAGCGGACGGCCCTGACGTTCTCGCCCGCCCCGCCGTGCGGGCACCAACACATTTTTCCCTTTCGACGTCACTACACACCTCCAACGGCTCCTGATCCTACGACCTCAGGCCCCTAGGATCCCCAGGAGGGCAAAGCGAATATTAAAAAAGTTGATTGACCCCGTAACTTTGTATCAGTGAAGTGTGAAGGGGGTACCTTTGACACCTCCCTGATAGTGATTTTATTAAGTGATACTTTCAACCAAGGTTATTGCGAGGAATGTTCTTGAAACATGCGTTAGAAGGCGGTGACAGGGTTTAGTAATGAATACAATGGGCTAGACAGGTAAATGCAAGAAATGTTCTATGCTTATCTAGTGTCGGAGAGACATTGAAAGAAAATGTGAAATGGGAGTGAGTATATTGGACGGGAGAGTGGGTGCTGATCAGATCCTAATTCGTGACTGATCCTTGTACGTGATTTAAATTATTGTATAAATTATGTGCCAGTTTCGTAATAAATGAAATTATCGGTTCTATTGCAAGATCATTGTGGAGTGTCTTATTGCTGACAAACCTCTACGAGGGGCAAAACCACTTTAGGGGGCATTTACTGTTATTTTTAAGATTTTGTTTTGAAAGATTTGTAATTTATTTAATGTGGTTGGGGTAGATGATTTCCATACAGGACATGCGTAAGTTAATATCGGATGAAGAATATATTTGTAAGTAGTTAAAAAGGAATGAAGTTTTAAAGAAGAGTTGCGTTTGAGAATCGACGTAAAGAGTTGCGTTTAAGAATAGTCTACTGGCTTCATTTACTTTCGACGAGATGTGACTGTGCCATCCAGTTAATCTTGTGTCTATGAGAGCGCCGAGATATCGAATAGATGAATTTAGTGAAAATCAGGGAATGATAGATGAGTCCAGATATAAAGGGTGAGGAAAGACAGGGTACCTTAAAGTAAATATTTTGGTAATTGATTTATTGGCATTGATTTTGATTTTACATGATTATGACCAATTTTCTATGTTTTAGACATTGAATTACACAACATACTGTGTTAAATTTCCGTTTTTCATAAAGGAGTAAAGTATCATCTGTAAAGAGTGCTATGTTAACTGTATTACTGGTAGGAATATCTGTAGGAACAAATTAAATAAGAAAAGAGACAATCGGGATCCTTGTGGAACTCCAGCCGGAACAGCTCTAGGTGAAGAAATGAAGGTACGAGACGTACAGAAAACTTGATATAATGTTATAGATATGTACTAGTATTCCAAGTTTCATTACTTTGAATTTTAATCCATCTTGCCACACTATCAACACCTGGGCGACCTCTAGGAAAATACAAATAGGTGAAAACCAAATTGAATTGAAAAGTGAATTTCTCTCTGAAGCCAAATTGGAAAGAAGGAAGCACGTTGGCATCAAGAATGAATAATTTTAGTATTTTTAATACACGTTTTTCGAATATTTTTGATAAAATTGGGATTAAATTAATTGGTCTGTGATTCGAAGGAAGATTTAAATTTTTGAGGCTTCAGAATAGGAATAATTACATAGTGTTCCCAAGAATTAGTATAATATATGTCGCAATGCCGAGTTAAATATATTGAAGAGCCAAAAACAACCACCATGCATATTGAAATAAAGAGATCTGGAACCAATCATAATACGGCGCTGCGGTCGGCAACGTCTATATAAGACTAGAGCCTGGCACAGCTGTTAGATCGGTTAGTGTGCTACAATGGTAGGTTATCACGATTGAAGTTTGAACGTGTTATAGACGGCGCAGGAGAGATGGGGTATAACATATTCGAGTTCGCGATGAAATTTGGATTTTCCCGTACGACCATTTCACGAGTGTATCGTGAATATCGAGAATCCGGTAAAACATCAAACCTCCGGTATCGCTGCGGCCTCAAAAAGATCGTGCAAGAACGAGACCGACGACGACTGAGGAGAACCATTACGCGTGGCAGAAGTGCAACCCTTCCACAAATTGCTACAGATTTCAATGCTGGGCCATCATCAAGAGTCAGCGTACAAATCATTCAAGAGATATTATCGATATTGGGTTTCGGTGACCAAGGCGCACTCGTGTACTCTTGTTGACTGCACGACACAAAGCTTTACGCCTCACCTGTGCTCGTCAACACCGGCATTGGATTATTGATAACTAAAAACACGTTGCCTGGTCTGACGAGTCTCAATTCACATTGTTTTGAGCGGATGGACGTGTACAAGTAGAGCGACCTCATGAATCCATAGACTGCACGTCAACACGGGACTGTTCAAGCTGATGCAGGCTCTGTGATGATAAGGGGCGTATGCATTTGGAGTGATACGGGACCCCTAATATATCTAGATACGACCCTGACACGTACGTCTGCCTGATCACCTACACCCATTCATGCCCATTGTGCATCCCAACGGACTTGGGCAATTCCAGCAGGACAATCCGACAGCCCACTCGTCCGGAGGGGCTCCAGGAACATTCTTCTGAATTTAAACACTTCCACTTGTCACCAAAATCCCCAGATATGCGCATATTGAGCATATCTGGGATTCTTTGCAACGTGCTGTTTAGAAGAGATCTCCACCCCTTCGTACTCTTACGAGTTTATGGATAGCCCTGCAGGATTCATGGTGTCAATTACCTCCAGCACTACTGCAAGCATTAGTAGAGTCCTTGCTTCGTCGTGTTGCGGCACTTCTGCATGCTCGCGGTGGCCCAACATGATATAAGGCAGTGTACCAATTTTGTGGGCTCTTCGGTGTATACTGTTTAGGTAAACAAGACCTTGTCAGGCAGAATTCTTTAAGATTTTTGCAGTAATTCTGTCATGGCGTGGTAATTTTTTTATTAGATTTTTTTAATTAATTTAAAGATTTCGTTGAGTGACATAAAATAAATTACATTTGATGCATCAAAATTTGGTGACTGCGCAAAATGTATTGTACGATCTCCACTACAACTTTCGTTTATAACTTTCTGAGTGAACGATGTTTCAAAATAATCTTCTAACAGCTCACCTTTTTCGAAACTTTGTTGTTCCTTTTTAATGTAGGAATATTCGTTGACTGAACAAGCAATCGACGTGTTACTTTCCAAAGACATGAGGGTTGAGAATTAAGATTTGAAACATTATTTTTGTAACTTTCCATTTGGAACATTGTAAGAGTATTTCGTACCAATTTAATTAAAGGGTTTAATACAGATTTCAAATAAGAAATATAATGTTTTGTATAAAATATTGTATAAATGTTATTTTATAAAAGCAACACTGTTAGAATAGACAAGAGAATTCCGATACAAAGGACAAACTAGCATCGGATTCCGACAGAAAAAAATAGAACTGGTGAACAGCATAAACGAGCTGGGTTGATAGACGAAAATTTATCATCAGAATTCGTCACGATGTGGTACGGGAGAGGACGTATGTTCATGACTAACATAAATGGAGAAAAGGTGAGTAAGAATTTGTCTTGATGTGGTAGAGGGAGGATGTATATCCGCGAACTGTATAAATTTGAACAGTAAAAAAGTAACATATTTAAGATGCGAAATGTTAGTTGCAAATGCAGATAAATAATAGTGCAGAAAGCAAATCACGCGAACGGCGAGAAAATGAATGCAGATACGAGCTTAGTATGGAAATTCAAGAAATGATGGAAGGACGACACTTACTGTACAAATGATTCTTCTCATCGCCAAGAGAGCAGCGTTTCCTCACCTACAGGAAAGTTTAGTAATTAAGCATAAAGGGACTTTACAGTAATAAATCCTTCAATGTCAAGAATGTCTTAGTAAATAAGTAAAGTTAAGAAAGAGAAATATTATAAAAGTTAATTCTTACAAAGTTTCGATGGCCATAACTCATTAAGTAAAAAGAAAGAATAATATTTAATAAGAACAATGTTTGTTAAAATTTGAATCCGTAAAAATAGATAAAATTTATTTCAATAAAGAAATAGCAGCGACATGTCGCTGAAATATAATTCAGTAAACAAGGTGTTATCCTTTCTAAAAAGTAATTATCCAGTAAATTAATAAGTTCATATCGTAAATAGAGATAATCATCAACCGAATTCTCGTACGAGCGGTATTTTCAGCCCACAAGAGAGAAACAGACGAGCCCTGAGATCGTATAAAAGTATAAAAGCGCCCAATTATATGAACAAAACCGAGCTAGATAACCCAATTAAATAAATAAGATTAAGAACAAACAAAGAGGGCTAGTGGGCACTGTCACAATATAGTATTGCTATATTCATCAAATATACTCGGTATTTATTCGCATTACTCTTCATTTCCACATACTATGCAAAACGAAATCATCTATTCGTGTTCATATTTAACTCGAAGATCGCAATTTAAAATTATATTGCATAATTTATTTAAAACCTAATTTGTAAACGTATAACAAAAGCTCGAATATAAGAAATGAATAAAGAAATATAAAATAACTAGTGGACGTTCCGCCCTTCATCTCCCCTTCTCTCTCCGTCTCCCCCATTAGTTCCACCCTCCAGCAAAGATGTAATACAATGTTCAAAAAGATGTGTAGATTACGGAGTGTTTCTTTGACACCATTGGCCTCAAAATTTTAGTTTTTAATGTCCAAAAATGATTCGTTTAGGCGTTATTTATCAATGTAGATGAAAAAAAAAAAAAACAACAACTACTGACGGATGTGTTGCGGGTTGCATTTGACATTAATATTTTGTTTTGTTCTACAACGCCATCTAGTGTATTTTTCCGATATTGTAATAGTTATGCTGCTATTATATATATATATATATATATATATATATATATATATATATATATATATATATATAGAGAGAGAGAGAGAGAGAGAGAGAGAGAGAAAGAGAAAGAGAAAGAGAAAAATTGTAACTTGTGAATTATCTATTACGTAAACGAAGCGCAGTCAATTGGGAGCAGGCTATTATGTTTGTGATGAAATTACCCAAAATATACTCATATTTTCTAAAAAATTACATGACCTTATTTGAAGATGCTGATGAACATATTTCCATTAAAAACAAAAATTGCATCTTCACAATTGTAGTTGTAGGAATGTGCCGAAAATGTTTTTTATTTTTTTTTATTTTCACAATGTCAGACATTTTAACGAACATGAGACCCATGCCATTCTCTTGATCGTTCTTTACGCTGTCTAAGATCTCAATTTAATCAAAAACTGTTGTGCAATTAAAAAAGGTTTAAAGTCAATAAAAATTGCCTGTGTTTGACACAAAATGTTTCCAAAAATTGTCCTGTTTTTGAAAAATTGTACATGACCTTATTTGAAGATCTGTCTTTGATGAACACTTCTCATTAAGAAAAAAAATTATCTTCATCATTGTAGTTGTAGTGTGACGCCGAACAAATTTAAAAAAAAAAATCAATTTTCTAACAATCAGGTTTTCAACCAATATGAGACATTCACCATTTTCTTAAACGTCATTCATACCATCCAACAACAAAATTTAATCAAACGTGATGGAGCCGTTTCTGAGAAATAAAATTTTTTAACAAAATTTTAAATTGTCTTTATTTCACACAAAATTACGCAAAAGAACTCAATTTTTAGAAAAAAGTACATTACAATACTTCGAAGGTATCTCTATGGAACACATTTTATTACGGGAAAATATATCTATCTTTAATATTTGCGTTTTAGGAGGACGCCGAAAAAAAAATGAATTTTTGTAATTTTTAGAAAAATCCGGGTTTTTAACCAACATGAGTCCCGCACCATTCTCACCCTATTGTTTTTCACGTTTTCACCCTATCCACCAACAAAATTTAATAAAAAAAGATGGCGCCATTTTTTTAAATTTGAAAATGTCCCAGATGCTTCATGCAAAGAACCCCCAAAATTAAAATCGCTATTAGGCCCCTGTAAGAAGAGTTATTTTGCCAAAAATTCGCTGTTTTTCGCGCAGAACTACATAACTTTCTCTCTACGGTAGCGAGAAAGAAAACTAGTAGTAAAAATATGAAAAACCGAGATGATTACAAAATATTTACTTACCACAAGTAGTTTTTTTATTTTTCTAATCAGCAACAACAAAACCCGTGATAACACCACCAGTCTTTCTGATGTGATTTTTAAACGCAGAATGAAAAGTTACATGTCTGTTAGCCTATTGGCTATCTACTAGATGTCACTGGAATGCAATTTATTCCAAGGTAAAACTGTTCCAAGGAAACACCTTCTCCTTCTATCCTTTGAATAATTTTGTATTCTTTATGGACCCTTTTGTTAACACGACTTTATATATATATATATATATATATATATATATATATATATATATATACATTAATTACAAAATAAATAATATTTGTTCTGTAAAACGAATCAAGTTGGTGCCATTAATTTAAGAAATATTTGCAAATATAAATTAACAATTATTTTCTGGCAGGTGGGAGGGTTGTGGAATGGAACGTGAATTTTTCAAAAGTAAATGCTTGGCAGAAATGCTTAATTCAAATTCTATTTATTATTTGCATACTATCATTCGATTTCAATAGTTGTTCCCTTCGAGACCTCCCGGCCGGTGCGCGTTCATCAATGTCTTGTGCTTACACCGTGATCATGAAATGCTAACAATGGATTATGTTAATAAATCCGTTCATTGAAAATGATAATACAGTTTCGTTTGAAACAAACATGATCTGGTTAATAAAAATGAAACGTAAAAATAACTAATCGGATATCAAGAAGCAGTCTACAATTACAGTACGCAGTCTAAAACAAGAGAGGAGGCAGTGCCCCATTAAATATTTTTATTTTCGTACCACGCATTTAACTGTAAATAAATAAATAAATACATCATCCTACAAGGATAATTAAATTACAACTTCAATGATACAATTAACCCTAGATTACAAAGGCGTCGTCTGTCAGACGACGCAACTAGTTCCGAAAGCTTCCCCCACCCCCTTCCGCTCACTCACCATTTCTGAAACTCTATGTACCTTCATTGTGTGATTAGCCAGTGCAATTCATGTAACCTTGTGCGAATGCCTATTTCTGGTATATGACATTTTAACTCACGTCGTCCAGTAGAGTATGCCTTTGTAGTTTCGCGAGTGATATTTTTGGAGCTACATTGGATAATATCGTGAATAATGGATACTAACTCCTTGACTTGTAGCATTTGAGGTTTGTTCTAAATATTTAGTAATCGTAATGAGACGACGGCCATCATGAAAAAGATCGCATGAGCAGGTACTTCTGCGGACTCTATTCAAAAGCCACGTGTGGACAGCATCACGCAAGAGTCTGCTGTGAGAGTCAGCGTATTTAGTTGTATATATGAAAACGAATGAATGTATTTTGTAACCTCATATAATACATGTTCAAAACATTAAATTAAGTGCTTAATTAAAAAATGAGTTTTTTCTTTATTTTTACCCGAAGTAGTCTGTAATATTATGCCTTTGTAGGTCACTTTTGTAATCTAGGGAAAATAAAAGCAATTGATTTTATGAACTATTTACGGTGTTGCCAGATTGTGTAGTTTCTTCCTGAAATGTGTATCAATTCCCTGAAGTATCAGTTTTAAATAAGAGAAAATCAAGAATTGATCATATTTTCGGAAATAAAATGTTTCATTACGTAGGAATAAGAGGGCTCTTTCAAAATGTTCAGGAAGAGTGCGTCCCCCCTGGTCCCCTTGCACGCACGACTGTATCACATTCTGTTTTTTTTTCTGTTTCATTTTCTCACATCCTATTTTTCCGTTGGCCGATGACCCCGACAACCTCATCATTATCTCTCTTTAAAGGGGTTTCTGTAACTCGAGCACGGCCAAATGTAGTGCAAACGAACAGTCAGCTCGTCTACCCGACATAATGTATGTCACAGAATCTCTTATCTGGGATTGACCGCATTTGAAATGTATCTTTTTTTCATGTTTTTTAAAGCTCGTGAGTTGGCAAATTATTCTTTTAGATTCTTATACGTAATGATAATATAAAATTCTGCCTATCCCAAAAGAAATAGATAAACACAAATTCGATGGTTATCGTTTGTTTTGCTCTAAATTGCGCTGATATCCTTTTAGAATAGAGAAAGGTAAGTCAAATATGACGAAGTATTCGATTGCTTTATTTACATTACAAAAAAATTATCTTCAATATTTTGTGTTAATATGACTAGCTATTAAATTTTCAAACGTCAATATTTAAGTCTAATTGTAATTTAAACTGAATTAATGATTCTAGTTCGATAATTTTAGGAAGGCAGGTCTGACCTTGAACCCTCTTTCACCACTAATGCTGATAATGAAATGTAATTAGTGATGCTAGTGATGCTACAACGTAACCCAGACTCTGTGTCGATTAGGTTAAGTTCTTATATTTATATGTCAACTTATACTACTATTATTTCAGCTATCTCTTGCAGAACTTCCGCCGCACTAATACAATATCACTATATTACATATCTATAAATATCTGAAAAATGCATTTACTGTAGCATACGTGTATCAGCACAAGTATCATGACATGTGCCGCAACACGCAGTTTTATATGAACGACTTCTACAAGCCCATATGGTCTTCATATTTATATTCGGCACCGGTTACCCTTGGCACGCGATTTGTAGCTAGTAACTTGACACAGTGTTCTCTCAGTTTCCATTTTTGGCGAAATGTCAGAAAATGTACAGGGCAGATATTATGTACAGGAGTTATCTATTTTGTATTATTTACCTAAAAGCTGTAAAAATATGGTAAGGTATGGACAAGAAGTCTTGTATAATTAATTTGCAATGGTTTAGCTCTTGCAAGAGATAGTTAAGTGAAAAGGAGTATTCAAACACACATCTATGCAATGCTAAAGGAGGACCTCTCTTCTACTATTACTACTGCACTATTGTCACAAATCTGTTTATTTACTTTTTAAGTATTTTTACTTCAATATTAAATGTTTCTACACTAATTCATGGAAATACTACACACTATTGTCTACTTTTAGAACATTATATTGTGAAACGATTTTTAGGTATTAAGGATCCTCAAAACATGGATTCTGACTACACAAAGTGTTAGACGAAGTAATTTACTGTATATGAGCAAACTGTGCACGATTTCTCTTCTTACGTTCGTAAGAGCGTGAGAGTTCAAATCTCTATCATTAATACTGCATTTGTTTGAAAATACCGAAATAATTCAAAAATTTTGTAATTTTCAAAATGTCAGAGAATTCAAAGGAAAGCAGATCTGAGTCATTTTTGTAAGTGTGCATTGTTCTATCCGAAAAAACAATTTAATCCACATGTTTGGAGAAATGAGAAAGTTTGAAAGCATCTTTGCGGCTTCACGTAAAGTACTTGTAAAAACTAAGAGATTCATTTCTAATTCGCCTCGAAGCCAGATAGATCGCGTAATAACTATTTTGGAGAAAATACTATGAATGGCTACCCAATATACATTTCATTTACAATGGCATGCAAGTTGAAGACGAACGAAATGGAATGACATTCTTTCATATCTTTTTATTTTTCTCATTGCATCGAGCTATTCATAATACTCATACTGTCCTACCAACTTATAAATGTGTCGAAGATGGGAGAAAATTAAGATTAGCTGGCTGATGATGCACTTCTTATAGGTTCAGGAGTTTGACAAGAAAGATTGAGGGATGAGCGCAGCTCTCACTTTCAAAATCCTCTAGTCATTTCTCGGTGTTTATACACTATATGATCAAAAGTATCCGGACTCGTCCAAACTGATGTTATGGTGTGGTCTTGTGGAGGGATCTTGCACCCCTTGTTTTGTGTGGCGCTATCACGCCATAGGCCTGCGTTGATGTTTTAAACACCTTCTTGCTTCCCACTGTCGAAGAGCAATTCGGGGATGGCGATTGCATCTTTCAACACGATCGAGCACCTGCTCATTCTGCACGGCCTGTGGCAGAGTGGCTACACGACAATAACATCCCCGTAATGGACTGGGCTGCACAGAGTCCTCACTTGAATCCTATCGAACACCTTTGAAATGTTTTGGAACGCCGACTTCGTGCCAGGCCTCACACTCGATTTACATCGATACCTCTCCTCAGTGCAGCACTTCCGTGAAGAACCTTCTGCCATTCCTCAAAAAACCTTCCAGCACCTGATGGAAAGTACACCTGCGAGAGTGGAAGCTGTCATCAACGCTAAGCGTAGGGCCCTTTTGATTTCCAGCATTACCACGAACTGGTAAGTCAGTTTCAGCCACGTGTCCGGGTACTTTTGTTCACAAAGTGCATATTCTACGAGTATATTCTAATTAATATGTAATATAGTTTCTTCTAGCTATAATTTGAAATATCAATAATTAAAGGAACTCGATTTTATACATTATTAAATCTATCAATGTGACATTGAAAAAAAAATCGACTTTTTAAAAACTCCATGTTCAAATTTAAAACACCGCACAAAAACCATAAATATATTTAAAGAAAACAAATTATTTAAAAAAATTAAAAAACTGACCCTAAACTCCTGAGTGCCCAGGGTCATCTAAACAGGTCATAGATTTCTCAGTTTGCCAGAGAAGAAAGTGAGAAGGGCATTATTTGTAATTTTTGCAATTCTTGAAAACGTTTGATAATTTAACGACTCTGAGAGCTGTGCCATCATTTAAGTGTTCTTTGCTCTATCAGAGGAGAAAAAGTTAAGAAAAAGGTTGACACTGTTTTTGAGATTGTTTTGAAACGATGTCTTTAATTAAACCAATTATGTAAAAAATTGCGCAAACAACCCCTATTTTCAAAACACTGTACAATACCTTACATAAAGATCTCATATAGAACAGATTTTATTCAATAAACTAGTGTTGCTGTACTTTCTCGCCTCACCATTCCGTGTTAAGGTACATTACAAATCGTAGCTCATAAAGTGCGAAAACTCATTCTTTCAAATGTAGTACGTCAGCACAAAGTCAACTAGTATTGCTACAACACCATATACTTTCTTGCGTTATTTGTAACTGCTCGCATTGTTTCCAGCACATCATACAGGCAAGCAAGGGTAATTTAACATATACTTTGAACACCCAGAACTAATGGCATCCAATATATCGCAATGTGAATGCATTCGAAACGACTATATTATTACCGCATATCTGTATATACATTCTTCCCGACTTAAATAAAGTTGAATGCACCATTTTATTCAACGTAGACAACATTGTAACACTAACATTAAGTATGTCCGGGAAGACGTCAGCTGGCAGCCCTATATACACATCTTTTCAATTCATTGCAAATTACATAAGGGGTCCTGTAGGGTGCGATTTAAGACCCTATTTTCTTTATTCTATAAGTAAACGATATGCCATCAAGGATTCAAAACGGAAGAACAGTTATCTTTTTATGATCGAACGCCTTTTAACGATCGAAGAAATGAGATGTCTTTGAAACTTGGTCGTAAATTAGTCGCACACAACAAAAAAGATTTCGATAATTAACACGGAGAGACTAAACTCGCTGAGTATAAGAAACACGCGAACGCGCAGAAAACAATGTTCTTCGCGTAAGCTGATGTAAACACTTTAAGAATAGATAGTGCGTGATCTCACTATCGATTATCAGATGCAACTGCAACTTTCCCATACCTACTCCAAGTGACTGTATCCCCCTCCCTTCTCTACTTCCCCCACTTGGCAATGATATTCCTAAAATAAAGGATGCGAAAAAAATTGCGAATGTGTTGGCAACATAAATAGCAGACCAACGAGCACAAATAAAATTGAGTTTCAAGAAGAAATTTAGGTGATAACGAAAAATGATTTTTGCCACTGTCATGACGGCACTAAACTATACAACAAACGCTTATTTTTGTTATACTACACTATCTGATAGTATTTTGTAAATACTACACTATCAGATGTTTCAAATTGGTTCCGTAATAACAAATTAATAGTAAACGACGGGAAAACAGTTTCAATGCAGTTTTCCAATTCAAATAAACAATTGCATACTTCATTGTAAATGAATGATGTGCAATTGTTAGATTTTAAGGTAACAACATTTTTGGGTCTGTCAATTTAGTCCAACTTCAAATCAAACGTTCATTTACATGAATTGAACACAAAATTAAGTTCATTATGCTACGCGTTCAGAATTCCTTCAAATTCAGTCGTCTCCATACTTCTCGTTGTGAATATTTCGCGACTGTTCATTCCCGCTTGAGATATGGCATAATATTTTGGGAAGCACATCGTTTAGCTCCCAAATGTTTAGATTACAAAAATAATTGTATGAATAATAAGCAAATCCCATCCACGTGAGTCTTATAAGCCTCTCATTAATCTAGGAATTATAACAAACCCTTGCCTCTGATTTATGAATCAGTGATTTTTGACAAAAATGACTTACTCAGGCGTGGGAACATATTTTCTGTTAATACCCGTCTATAATTCGACGTAGTAATCATATTCATCAGGTGTAAGTATCAACAGTCCACCTCAAAAAGTTCATATACAATATATGTACATTATATTACAACGTATTGTCCAATTATCATCGATGTAGTGATTAACATCTATTAAACGATTTAATACATACGATGTTGATAACAAATTGTCTGATTATCATCGATTAAACGATTAAATTCTTTAAAGTGCCAAGTAAAATATTTTCACCTGCTTAACTGTTTCTATTCAATTAGAGGCTATAACGGGCATCAAAACGGTAAGTAATATTACTTTTATCAACTTTTCTGACAGTATTAATTTCTGAATGCATTTGAACAGTATAATTATAAACAACCTGTAATTGTGCCTGAGCTTCTGTGTCAATGACGGCCATCTCGGTCAGTTTTTGTACAGTTTCCCTGATCCTTCAAGCGAATGTTGAGATGGTCACTTGCATTGCTTCTGCACATAAATGCAACTTCGCTATCTGTGCATATCTTTTAGAATTCTGTGTGTAATATATTTATTCAAATTATTGTTCGCCATGGTCTCACGGCAAGAAGTCCTCCATGATTTCTACTCGAAGGGCACGAAGAGGAATAATAGACAAACTCAGTAGCTGATTTGGTTTGTAAATAGATTTTTATTACACTGGAGCTAATTTTTCTTATCAATTCTTGCCAACTAGTAGTCGCCTGCGCCCTTTGAAAGAACCGGCACCGGCACGCAGCAGCGGGGCGGCGGCGCCCTAGGAAAACACGGGCACCGCTCGCGGCGGAAGGTCGCTGAGGGTGGGCTGAGCGGAGCCGCCACGCTTGGGTCGGCGCGACCGAGCGGGCCATCGAGCGTGCGCCCGGGCCACACGACGTACCTTCAGCCCTGGCCGCGTATAAAACGGCGCGCAGCGAGCCGCGAAGGTAGTTCCACTCGTCCCGGTTTAGTGCGAGCCACGAGAGTGCAAGTATTTAGTGATTACGCTGCCGGCCAGTCTAACGGACTTCTCTTCGGGTCGGGATTGTGACACGGCGTCGTGTTTGGACATCTTTTCGGCTTTCGATAAATTTGGCAAGTAAATATCCTGTTTATTTTGTGAAAACGCATGTCAAGTTTTTTCCCTGTATGCTTGGCTACTGTGAATAAAAATTCTGCTTTAAGAAATTAGCTTGTTTTGGTCATAACACCAACAATGGTCATTTCATCTGTATTCAGAATTAAACTTTTATATAGATTAGGGTACGGATCCCTGAATTTCAGAAAACGTGCACAAAATAGACTTCTTCCCATAACAGTCACACACAGTTTTTGACGTAAAAAAAAGAGCTACAGATCAACTATGACTCTAGAGAAAGAAATTCCTCGTAAGTCAGATGCAACTCTCCAAGAAACTGAGCTTGGTCAAGAATTTGTAAATTACATTTGTAAAACTGTCAAAGTAGGAAGTGTAGTTGGGTAAAAAATGGTTACTTTGAAGATTAAAGAGTCATTCAAGTTTGCCTTGCAATAAGTACTTTTTTTATTTAATACTACTTGAAACGTAAAGAAGTTGCGGCCCAATTTAAAAACAAAATGAGAATATTTTGCATAATTAGCTTTATCCGACTTCAATTTGACAATTTTTGCAAATCCTAAATACTGGGTACAATTCCTAAGCAATGTAAGATCATGACATTTCCACCTTGGGTAAGGTAACGAATTTTTACCATCCTGCCTAATGGTTTTAGATATAGTTTGCATTTCCTAGGCATCGTGTAAAGCTGCATTTCCCATGTAGTGAAGTTAGTAGGTGCATTTTACATGGAAAAGAGTTATCAAACGTTTCTTTCAATTTATTGTATACACCCAGGCACTAGTTGAAACCTCACGTTTTCGACCTCCCCGTGCTAACTCTGGGAGGCCAAAAAAAGCGGTATTTTTTCTGACTTTTTTTCCTTTTTTCTAACTTTTTAACCTTAAGTCTAGCTACTTCTTTTCAAAATACGGTGTTATTTAAATTCTCCAATGTCTGTTAAAAAATACACGTTTGTGATATTACAATCAACTCATCTTAAATGTAAAAATTTGGAGCGGTTTCCGAGAAAAATGTGCCTATATTTAACGCAAAATTACACGAAAACTACTCATATTTTCGAAACCTTTAACATGAAATTGTTAATACATCCGTCTTTAAGGAACAGATTTCATTAAGGGAAAAATTCTATCTTCAATATTACAGTTGTAGGAAGACGCCCCAAACTAATTGCACTTTTTCAATTTCCAAGAAAGCTGTGATTGCTACTGACATGGGACTACCACCATTCTTTTAAACGTTCGTTAAGCTATCCGCAGACGAAGTTTGATCAAACTGTTGCGGTTTTTGAGAAAATGTTTTTTAGGAGTCATGCAAAGAACCCTCAAAAATCAAAATATCCATTTGAAACTCCCAAAGCGACGAGTTAATTTAGATCGACTGGGGAACATCAATTTTAAAGTAAATCGGCGGAACGGTTTTGGCGCTGCCGTTGACCACGGACGGACTCATAGACAATTTGCCATCAATTTTTCGGTATCTCGAACCAACTAAGCATGGCTTCACCACGTGTCGGGGGATTGTTTTTCTAAAATTAATAACAGGATTTATACACTTTTTGTTACTTGAGCCTGACAATAAGTGTTTTACTGGCGAAAATTCGCCGTTTTCCGGCGCACGATGGCATAAAATTCTCTTCTTACGAAGAACTTCGCATTGTCGAAAATATTAATAAACCAAATAATGATGGTTGTTTATTAGTGTGTTTTTGTGATCAGCTTTACTCTTCAACGCTGCAACCATGCCATTTCAACGAAACTTGATATACATTATTACTGGGGTAGTATAACGTGAAAAAAAAAGACTGCAGGACTAAGATGCCCCTATAAAGGTGAGTGGAAAGGAAGTGACATTTGCAATAAACACTCACTATGCAACCCACAAAAGACAACCATAAATATAAGTAAATGGCGACTATGTACTCTGTCTACGCATAGCGATGTGGATAACGTGCGATTCTGGA
The DNA here is from genome assembly GCA_038098605.1 of Gryllus longicercus. NCBI lineage: Eukaryota > Metazoa > Arthropoda > Insecta > Orthoptera > Gryllidae > Gryllus > Gryllus longicercus. The sequence continues at coordinate 1,394,013 of JAZDUA010000410.1, read as the reverse complement.
TAATGCCAGTATTAGCCGGTAAAAATTTACGTCATCGAAATTTGGTGAAGTCCGTTGTATAACTTTTCAAACCATACATAAAACTTTCGTTCGCATGTAGTTCACATTAATAGAGGAGAGGTGGCTCAGTGCATTAACTGATGTCACTGCAGTGTCACTGATCGGGAGGTCCTAGGTTCGTCGCCCGATCGTGGCAGGATAACTAGGTCGAATTCAGTCGCCGTCTGGATGAGAATTCTAGCGGTTGGCTGCTCTGATCGATATTTTTCTGTTGTTTCTCTGATCAATACCAGATGAATGTTGGAGCACCCCTAACAAACGGGCCACGAACCTTGTGCGATATATCCTTCCTATTCCTGGTACTATTCTTACCCCTTACTTACTCACGCTTACATTTACATACCCTACACTTCCACACGTGCAGGGAAATCGGTCGAGAGTAGATCTTGCCCCCCCCCCCCCCCGCGCAGTGGTGGTGCTATGGGCCTGTGGGAGATAACTGGTGGGGAGAAGCCCCGTAAGTCAAAGGTAGTTCGACGCCGGATCTCGCCATCGAACGGGGAAAGATCACCGCCATCTCTCGGGGGAAAACATGCACTACACTTACACGACTAATGACCTTAGCAGTTGGCGCGCCGCAATCACTAATCAATCGAACAATAAAAAAATTCACATTAGTATACACATTGTCACAGGCATGCTCAGAACTATGTTTGTCTACAGAAGAACACTTCAGTCCAGCGTTGCTGGAGCTAAACGTATGAGCCATTTAATTACAATTTTAATAAAGAATTCTTAGGTGAATTTCGTATTATTTCAATCTGGAAGGTCTGTGCTATTCTTTCAGTCCCAATTCTCAGCAATGGTTTTTCTTCCCAATCTTTACTTGATGGTAGGTAAGGCGTGTGTGGGCTGCATCACGTGTAGTGGATTTATGGCAAGAAAAAACTTAGATTTTATCAGCAACTTCGAAAGTTCTTGATGGTGGTGATCATTCAGTGTTCTCGTCTTCATCATCTCTTTACCCTTGGAATCAACGAAAATATTTCACCTGCTTCAGCAGTACAGTAGTTTCTGACTGATTACGTATAAAATTTCAGAGAAATCACACCGTTTCTAGTAAGGAATGCAGAATATTTCTTTATATTCTCTACACTAGGCGAATTAGGCGCGGTTCTACGGGGGTGGGAGAGGGGAAAGTGAGGGAAGTTACCCCCCCCTAATTTTTTAGTAACTATTAATTTTTACTTCTGACGAAACGTTGAAGTAACAAGTGGTGCCAAAAGACCACGTACTTTCTCGCCCGTATTGTCACACGAAATTACGCGAAAAGTAACAAACGCCGAGGTACCACGAGAGAAAAGTGTCAAGCAAACAGTTCAAAGGGAGTTCAAATGAAAGGGAAATAAAACTATACATTCAGGGGAGAGGCAAATACAGAAAACAATATAATGTAGAAAATTGTGCTCTTTGTAATGAAGAAAATATTTAATTTGAAACACTCTATATGTTAAATGACGTGTGATGCTTGGATTTAAAGTGTAACTTTATTAGATATTTAACTAATTTTGTTTACTAATGATTGAAAAGGAATGGACATACAGACGGAAAATGAGGTTCCTTCGATGTGTGCTTGTGCGTGTGTATGCGTGTGTGTGCGTGTGTGTGCGCGCGTGTGTGCGTGTGTGCGAGAGAGAGGGGTGGAGAGGGGAGGGAGAGAGATAAGAGAACAAACAGACTGTCGCCGCTTTGTCTGGAGGAGCAAGCCTATCCGTGGTTTGAAAAGTCCTTAATTGAAGAGGTAATCGCCCCGGCAGCAGTAAACAACGCCCGCGGGAAGTGACGTCAGAGGACAGTGGCCGCGGGCGCGCGGGGGAGGAGCGTCCACGTAAGTGCTCTCTTCTTTTCTAATTCTGTCGCCAAAACCAACAGCAAGTTCCGGCCGTGACGTATTATTACTACAGGGTCTACACCAATGTTTCTCAAAATGGCCGCGAATGATCCTCCTAGGAATTTCTTTAAAGATTTCACTTGTAATACCTTTTAGTCACACTATTTACAAGAAAACTTGTTAGCCAGATCTCTACTCTATTTCTGCATTCCTTAGCAAACCGTCCAAGAGAACTGTTCTATTCTTTTCAAAAATGTATGTTGTTAATATTTTCACTTTTTCCTATTTTGTGTAGTGCTCACTATAAATTAAATTTGAATGTAGATTTCATATCGAATACATTTTTATCTACCACATTAGAAGGTAAGACAATAATACACCACGGTTATTCGCTTACCAGATCCTTAAAGAATTCCCCAGAAAAGTGGGATCCGTGTGACCTATAAGTTTGAGGACCACTGCCACTCTCTTTCCAAGTTACTCAACAATTGTAAAATATTTTTATTAAAGTACATCGCAAATTGTCAATGAAAATATAATTTTCTATATTAAATACTCATCTTTCCCACCATTTGCATTCCGACCAGACCACTTTAAGCATATTAGGTAACAGATTTTACAAGTTTTCTTGGCAATCTATAATCATTCCTTTAGCAATGTCAGGAATGTTGGGAAATATGTTCCCACGTAAGCTTGTTTTTTGGACAGTAAATTAAATTCGCAAGGATCGTGTATAATTATTTTTCTTTCATATTTAACGGTGTTTAACGATTCTCTGTAATCTCGGAGAAGCATGTTTCACTAATTTGTCATTCCTATACCAAAATAATGTCCTCTCCTTCTTAATTTTTTAATTAAATACTTATTATCATCTCTACAATTTGCATTCCGATCAGAGTTCTTTCGGTATATAAGATAACAGATTTGGCAAGTTATGAAAGATAACTGTAGTCGTTCGTTACCCAGGGTCAAGAATGTTCCGAATAATGTTCCCACGGAAACCTCTTTGAACAATACATTAAATTCGCAAGAGGCGTGTAAAAGTAGTTTTCCTTCATATTTAAAGTGGTTTAACGATTCTCTGCAATCCAGAAGAATCGCGTTATACATATTTGTTATTCCTACACCAAATTAATGTTCCCTTCTTTCTTTGGGTCATGTTCCCACTCAATGTCTAGGGAAAGTAAGAGTCTGTGCTACTAGTCCGAACCCAACTGGAGACCAGACGTACGAATTAGGGACGACTACGATGTTTTTGTAGAAACATTGATGTTTTAAACAACGATGTATTAACTCCGATGTCTTTTATCCTCGACGCTTTATAATCGATGTTCTTCCTTTTACTGTGTTTTGTCTCTGAAAAAATTTCATAGATCACAATACAGTAGAAGTTAAAATACGAAATAACTTATAGTAACACTGTTTTCATGTATTGTAATCGAAGGAACGCTGTTTGCACTCCCTTCACCGACCAAACTGTCGCGCGAGATGACCTGCAAGTCCTTGTATTGCCTCTTCATATTCATTTCGCACATTGAGATGTGGTCAACAAATACGCTGTGAGCGTAGGGACTGCCCTTTGTTCTCGTACCCTCGTATTCAGCGAACTGATAAATACTGTCAATACTGTGAAAATTAAATTATAATGCTCACGAATTTAATGTTACTACTACGAGGTTACTACTCTAGTCAAAAAATAGATGTTGAAAAACATCAATGGTTTTTAGTCGATGTATTTTTAACACCGAAGTTTTAGTTTTGAACATCGATGTTTGCAAAGATCGATGTTTTGTTATCGATATCGCATCACTAGTACGAATATGGAGAGGAGAAGGTTTCCACCTTTCTCGCCACGTGTAGCCCATCTCACGTTTGCCATTAACAATGTGGAGACCGCCGAGAAACTCAGGCAACTAGTGGCGCGTTTCCAATCGTCCACCAGCCACTTGACCCGGGGTCGTAAGCGCCCTGGGAGGCGGGGCAGCGGACGAGGAAACGACAAAGGGAAACAAAGACATGGGAGGGAAGGGGCAGCCTAAGAACCGCGCATAAGTGGGGCCATGCAGGTCGCCGTGGAAAGAAGTGATCCGGGTTCCGGTTGGGTTGGCCTGCGCGCGCGTGCGCACTAGCCAGTGCTTTCCGAAGTCCGAAGGCCCACCACCGCCGCCGCCGCCGCCTCCCTCAGTCGGCGGGCGCAGTCCGTCAGAGCAGCAGCAGCCGCGCGAGACACACGCCGCTCTCCGCCAGCATGGCGCCCACGCCGACGCAGATACCGACGCCCACGCTGCCGAAGGCGGAGGTCCTCTCCTGTGAGTCAGCCACTGCTGCGCGCTGTCCACTTGGCGCTCGGAGGATTCTTTATATTTTTTATTTTATTTTATTTTTATTCGTTTTATCTTGTTATTCCCTTCGATACGGAGCTCGATATACACTGCAAAACTTACCTGGATCAAAATGATCGCGGTTACGTGGGAAATATGAAAACAGTTGAATGATGCTACTCGTTCGCGTATGGGGGAAATTATGAAAGGGAATTATGGAAATACAAACTGACTCAAGTTAACAAATAGTTAATTAGTGAATAAGTAAATTTGAATCAATAAAATTAGGTAAAAAATAAAATGATGTATGTACCACAGGCGTTAACTGGTTCTAATGATCTCGAAAAACAAAAATCCCTCGGCCAAAAGATCCCCGGTCATTTTGTCGCCCCTTATTAGAACCCTTACACCGCCTCTTGTGCATAAACAGTTATTATTTACTCCCGTTGGGAAAATTGCCTTCCTCAGCGTTTAAAATTTACCACAAACGACTTCTTGGACCATACCTAGATAGTAAATTACCGAATTTACTTATAAAAATAATATTCGCCAGTTTGTTTGTTTACAAAATGACTGGCTTTTTTTACTGCAGAGTAGTCAGTGATCTGGCGTTTTGGAATTCAGTTTTTTTCCGGTTTTCTGTTTTGAGAATATAAATTTTCCAAGTTCTGTTTCGCATATTACAATACATTTTTTCTGTTTGTTACGTAACCGCACGATGTTACTCACGCAAGCTTCTTTTGCAACCCAGTACAAGTGTGTAGAATTGTGATCAAAACGATCTTTGAAGAAACTCGATTTTTTCGCCTAGGAGACTCGTGTTATGAATTAATTTTCATACTCCGCGAGAAATGATTAAGTAATTATGTTTTCTGACAGAAAGTCGATCCCGTGACGGATCTTAACGCAAGGTTTTGAGGTACAATGTCCCTTATGTCCGTTTCGAAAAAAATGTTGGTCATATCGCGAATAACATTAGTTTTCAACACGCAGGAAGGAATATATTTATTGGATAATCCGCTGTCGACTTTACTAAAGAGACCTCACGAATTTAGAGGCTATCTATAGACCATCTGTTCCATTTTCAAGATTACTAAAAAATGTTAATTTTCTTTTGATTAATTACACGGCAATAGGAGAAAGTAAGCTTAATAATACTAAGATTTTCAATTTGAATTAACTTTTGAATTTTCGGTATTAATAAATCTTCATATTTGATTGAAACATCCCAAATATCTTAATTTTTAGATAAATTAATAATATTAAAATTAATAAATTAATAATTAGTAGAATTTGGATAATAATTTTCACATCAATTTTCATAAAAGGTAGTAATTTTGGTTTTATATTTAACCCAGTGTATGTGGACATAGAACTTCTGACTTAATCTCTGTTTTAATTACGTTTGATTTTTAAAGTTTTAAAATGTTTATATGCTTTTCCTCTTCCCCACTAGTCTTGCATAATATTAATTTAGGACTGCACCCAATGATTTAATGAATTAATAGATGTAGGTGTTAATAGTGATCTCTAATGAATACAATGAATATGAAGACATTGAATGATTATGTAGTCTCAATGTGGTAATTTTAAGCATTAACCGAGAAAGATGCACTTAAACAACAATAAACAAGAAAAATCTTGATTGAATTTTACATGCTCACAAAATTGGCTCTTATAGAACAAAACACAAAGCTTAAACAACTTCTCCTCAAAACCGTCATGGAATTAAGAGTTCTTGGAATATTTGAGGAATTATTGAACAGTATGTGCTGTACTTCAAGGGTTTTGACGAAGGTGTCCCAGAGATGGGTGGCATACTATTTACGACGATATTAACACGAAATATTATAATATTAATAAATCGAAATATTTGTAATGACACTATTTTACACAACCGTTTCATATGTTGCAAGATAACATTTGAACAAGCCTTCAATTAGTACGTTAAGATGGAGTCTCCGTAAAAAATACTTTTTTAATTTCGAAACATGAAAACATTATCACAACGGATTGTACGTTTTGCTTATATCCTTATGGTATCTTCGTGACAACATTAGCGGTGATCTGTTGTTTAGAAGCTAATAAAATGTTAATACAATGAAGGTGACAATGTCACTTTGTTAGTTGTTTGGACATAAAATAATACCGAGACATGTGTCTTATTCGTTGTATTTCAGATATCAAACCAATGAAATACTTAAAATAGTATAAATAAAATAAATCTTGTAATATTCATCACTGATATATCGTCTACAAACATCGTATTCTTAATATGAAATGTGATTAATAACTCAAAAATTCCTAACGTACAAGATTTGTATATTAGGGACTTAATTTAAAAAAACTTCTGTAGTTGAAACAGATGTACCACGCTGCTCAAACATTTCAACGGGTAAATTATTTTCCTTTTTTTCATCTGCGTTCTCATGCTTAATAACTTCCTACGGTTCTACAGGGGAACGGTTTGACATTGAAATTATGTCAATTTTGGTTTCACGTCAAATACATACAGTAATAACACTAATCGTTAGATCAGTTCCGACCAGAGATAAATACGTTCATATGTTTACTGATATTTCGTTGCACTTTGTTCAATTCCTACGTTCGATATCACTTTGTTTGATAAAATAGGTACACAAATTAGTTCTTATTACACCTGCATATTTGTCAGCAACTCCCCAACTGCACACGGTTCGGAGACACGTGGAAAGTGAATTTACTCTAAATGTCGATTTCACCCTCGAGTAGTCTCAGTAGCGTTGACGGAAATCAAATTACTGACAGCACGTTAATCGCCATAATTACATTTCATTTCATTCAAATGAGAAGCCAAAGACGTCTCATTTGACATTCGTCAAATTTTGATCGAAGGGTACACACTGCCAACAAAGTCTTCGACGACATGTTTAACTTCTGTTGTGAGATAACGATGCATCAAACTCTTGCTTTGTATTTCGTTGCATTTGTTATTTTACTATTTTGACGTTCAAGTGGCGCGCGTGTGGTAACATGAGCGATAATTCTCCCGAATAATTCAACCCCTGATAACAGTGTGCTCTAACATGTCATTTCAATGTTAGTTTCGCTACCTCCCCAAAAGCGGGACGGGAAAAGGATGTGGGCCTAGTCGTATTTCCTGGTGCGCATCCCCTTTGAGATCTCAGCATGATCACTTTCTTGGTGACGCTTGTCAATTCGGACACTGTAACTCTTAATCTCCGAGAATGGGCTATGATAGCTTCTACTGCTCTCTTCTATGAAATAAAGTAAAATTTCCTATGAGTATTACGGAGGTGTTAGAATGGTCGAATAGAACTGAAAAACAGCAAACTGGTACCGCCGATGTCATCAGAGGAGAGGCATAGCACTAACCGAAACTTTGCGATTCAGTTCCCAGCGAGACGTTAGTTCTTGTACGTGCTACCCATACACAAACATATACTAGTAGTTTATACAATTAGTTTATAATGTTAAGTTTTATTGCAGGAGTAAATATTGTAAAAACGAGAGACGTTCGGAGCGAGTTTTCAAATTTGTACGAATGCAATAAAGCAAAATTGTAAACAAGTGGCATACGCTATTTTTTGTAAAACAGTATTGTAAATTTACAAGAGAATCAAATTGCATTTTGCGAAATAAGTAATGGCGTCTTTCTTGTGACGACTGGGGTATTTGACATCTGTGCGACAAAACTGGCCGGCAGTTCCGTTTATCTCTACCTCCCCACTAGTCTGTCATTGCAATAGGATGAATGTGTGATGACGCAATCATTCGTGTCGTAAGATCTAACACGTCATCATCTGTGCCGTAAAATCCCCTATTGTGAACGAGTGATTTGAACCTAAAAGGTCGTTTATAATGCTGGTATACAAAGGTATTTTATAGGTGCTCTGCGATGCTACCTACTCTACCCATGTTACACCTACAGACGCGTCAGTGTTTGTTGTCGTGTGACCCGCGAGTCAAGTACTTCACAATTCTAAAGCATACACGTGGCATTTTTCCTACGCACTTCTATTTTAACACTCGCCATTATCTTGTACTGAGTTGAATCGTGCATTTTACTGAATACGATGACGGATGTGAAGTATACTAACGAAGTAATAACGAAAAATTAATGTTGATCTGAATGCCTCTTAGCACTAGCAAATTATTTCATTTTGTCTCAAAATGTAATTGTATCTTATAGGATTTTTTGTCTGTCTTCGTGGGTTTCTGTTTACTGTTATAAAGAATGTGAAAGCGTCGTTTTCGGTGATTTTTAATCTAGTGTAACGTACACAAAAGTTCTCATGCATCTTCATTGTTTGAATGGTTTGATGGATAGCAACGTTTTGAGAGCGGATGTGTGTGTGTGTGTGTGAATAATGAACGATAACCAATTCGCAGACTGTCAGGATTAATAAAGGAAACTATAGAAATCTATCGCTACTTTTGCATACACGGAACACGCCTAACAAACACCATAGTACTCCCCGTGCACGCAAAGTGAGTGCCTTTCATACAAAACGCACTACACCAGCCATTTTAATTTTATTTCATTTCACTTTTTGCACTCTCAAAATATGATAAAAGGGTATTAAATGTCTCAATTTGCTTACTATTCTTCCCATTATTAGTGATTTCTCAAGATATTTTCTTCATCCCACTTTTTTAACGTTTTTCCCCGAAGTCATTTACATTATTGCAGTTATGGAGATGCTAAAGAAGCCTCGTGAGCATTTTTTCTCATTTTCTGGTGAAATCAAGTGACATGTGCCAATCTGACTCCATATTCTACCCCTCTTTTCTTGTCAACTGCTTAACGCGCACATGCTAAATTAGGATTTATTTAACTGTGCACTTGACGTAAATCAGCTGTTCACGGTTTCATCCAATCGGAAACTTGAACGTCCCCATATTCAAATCACTGTAACACCATTTATGCGATCGGATGAAACCGCAACTGCTGATTTACGTCAAGTGCACGATTAAATAAATCTACGTCGGATAAAACGGGTCTCCGACACTCGTTAACGCTAATTAAGTTGACAGTATTGTTTTTATATATGCGGAACCTTTTTTACAGTTGTATGGTAGAGATCTTGAAGATAGTGAATCCATATCTAATCAAGGTAACTACTTAACAGAATGCGTCAAAATGAAATTCAGGTGAAAGTGTATAAGCAATTTATTATCCTAGAGTTACGCTACGAAAATTCTACTGGTAATAATATCATATCTCAAATTCTTCATTACGGTTCTCCGACGCTCGTTAAAGCTCTTTATGTTGACAATATAGTTTTTATATACTCACAACCTTTTTTACAGTTGTAGGGTAGGCAGATGATAAAAGACATGTCACTCAAGGCGATTTTTATGGATCTATTTGTGTTGACGTCGTCAAACTTCTTTTGCGGTTGATCAAACTCTGACATTTCGGGTCAGTGGTTTTACTCAATTATACAATATGTTTAACTTAAATCATAAATATTAAAAATGAATGTTCTAAATTCTCGCATTACAAAAACAATTTGTAAATACTCAGTTCAGTAATTCAATGTCTTTATAAAGTTGTTTTCTCTTAACTCAAATAGGTCACTTGAAACTTATAAGTGAGTCAATTGATAACCTGCGGGTGACAGCTTGGCGACCTCTGATCTATTAGCTAGCACGTAGCCGCAAGGGCTGCTGAATCGAAGCTGCAAGGGCTAGCTTGCCTAGAGAGCGACTTCCCGCCTCGCACCCGCCCTACGTCACCCATGAATTAAATCTGTAATTTACCGTTTCCGTAAATTACCACTAGTAATGAATCTTCGACAGCTTGAACCCTAGTGATTTTGAATTTCGCTTTAACATTAAAGCAAATATATTTAATCCTTTCAGTTTTAGTAGTAGTTTATTTCCTTTCCTTTTCTCATCTTCGGTGTCTACAGAAAATTTTTGCCTCAAGGAAGTACGCATTTCCTTGGCACCCATTGTTTTTAAAGTATCTCGTGTCCACAACTAGAGATAGAGAAATTCTAGAGGTTTCGAAATGATAACGATACTTCACAAATATTTAAACTTGACAGTAGTGGCCAACGTTGTAAACACAAAGTTCCCTGTCACATCTCTCTTGATCTCTGGAGTACTGGAGAAATATAATTATTGAAAGAAAACAATGAATTTTGCAATAGTAAAATAATAATTTAAAGAATAAAATCCTTTAATAATATATGTTTGTGTATGCATGAACAAATGATTGGCTGATTTACTAAGAGCAGAGTTTTGTAGATATTACATAATATATTTTAATTTAGCTAGTATATGATAGGTATGCATAGGCTGTGCTGTACTTTGTGCTTAGATATAAATAGGTTCGGCTGTACTTTGGTTTACATTAGACATTACTTGTTCCGCTAAATTCTTCATCAGAAACGTCACTTCTGCAGAATTTAAATTTTCGTAGCGATTTTTGGGTTGGCATAGAAAATCTGTTTTTGTTGTTCCGCGTGTTTGTATGTCGTATTTGATAATGTCGGCTACAGAGTAAGGCTTTTTCATAAAGTTTTGTCTTTTATTACAAAAATATCCATCAGAGACATTAAGAATGTTCAAAGAAGCGTATGCAGATGCATCAATGAAAAAAAGCAGGTACATCTCTGGCACAAGCGTTTCAGTGAAGGTCGCGATAGCGTGAAAGATAACCGGCGCACAGCCTACAACTGCGACAAATAAAGCAAACATGGAGCAACTACGCATTATTATGAGGAGTTGGAAGAATAAATGTTGAGAAGATATCAGCATTAGAAGAGTTAACACAAATATTAACAATTTCAAGGAACTTTTTGATGCTAATATACACAAAGTTTCTAAAACGTCTGGTGGTGATATCTGGGAAGTATGGAGGATGCTCATTATATATATAATTTGTCTCTGTGTGTGTGTGTGTGTGTGTGTGCGTGTGTGGTATATATGAGAGCGGTAAACTCCGAGACCGTGAGACGGAACCGATCTCCATGAAAGTTGGGACATTGGTTGTTATGCTTAAGTTTGTTGTAACTTTACCAGATGGTACTGCAGAACAAAATTGCACTTCATATTAATTCAATTTCTATTGAAACTACACTCCATCTCGGCTTCATTGTTGTGAGACGAAGAGAGATGGAGAGAGAGAGAAAGAGAGAGAGAGATGGAGAGGGAAGGAGAAAGAGGAAGATGAAGACCACAACGACTGCCGGGTTCCGCTAGTTCCTTATAAGATTTTTTTTTTGTCCTTGAAAATTTCGTTTAAAAACGGATCTATATATCGAACATCATTTCTATACATCGAACTCAAAAATGTTCAGTACATACTATTATTGTTTCTAAAAAAATGATTTGGAAGGAGAGTATTAAAAATGCGGAATTCCTCTCCGTGGGAACTTGTCAATGGTGGGAATGTATACACCAGAGCGCTCTGAAGGTCAATTACATGCCTCTTCCTTTAATAGCCCTGCCCTACGACGTTAGTTAATCAGTTCTGATCGCAGTTACGTGAGTGTTCAAAATGCCAAACGAAAATCGCTTAGTGTTGCAGAAAAAGAGAACTTGATTGAAGAGTTGGACAATGGTATGTAAAACAAACTAGTAGTGCTACAAAACATACTTTCTCGTATTTTTAAATTGCTCCTCTATATTTTACTATTAGCACTAAATTGCTAGTGTTTTCAACCAACAAAAAATGTATTTCCGCTCCCAGACCCCAACTCAGATATTCAGAGTTAATTTGCCGACACCCGTACCGCTACACCACAGAAGTGTCATATGAACTTTCAAATATTACTTCTCGCTCTTACGAAACTGTAAGGGTGTGTATATATGTGTGTGTGTATATATTTACCAATTTTTATACCGTCCTTAGATACATACGACAAGAAAATATTTAGAGCAGTTTTTGTAAAACAATGTGGTTAAAAGTTTTAAGTAAAATATAATTCGACTACCACCAGTGATTTTGCACGTATTTCGTAATACGAAACATCCGCTGTAAAACGGAACATAGATTCATCGATAGTTGTTCGATTTCTCTGTACTCCGCAAGATAAAACGAAAAAAAAACTGACAAATTAAAAAAAATTGGTTAAGGATAATTGCATTTTGATCAATAAATACACGAATGGGCAACATTTAGGCATTTGAACACAAAATAGACATTTATTAGTGAAATAGGCATTTGTAGGTACTATAAAATTCGCACATAATGCTCCTAAAGCCTCAAAATGAATAAATAAACTAAAATATTACGTTTTCCATGAAAGGAAAAAATAGCCAAATATCCGCAGCCTAATAATTATACTGTTCAAAGGAACCGTCGGATTAGTAAATCAGAGATATCAGGATTTTCGCCTGTATATTTACCTTTTCTAGAAATTAATGAGAAGTGTTTATATTACGAATAAACTGCATGTTTAATTTCTCATTAATATTTACTTATTTATTAATTGATATTTATCTGTATTTACTTATTTATTCATTCATTTAGTACCTCAGACCCACAGTGTTACAAGCAGTTGGACCACCAGGGCTGCCTTGCTGGAAAGTGCGCAATGTGCGCCTTCCTTACATCACACGGGGGTTTCCCAGCGCTGAAAAGATGGGCGCCAAGCTTAACGCTCGTTCACAATGGAACAAAAAATACACGTCCGCGTGAAGGCAATACTTTTACGTTCTCTCACGGGCACCCCGCCGGGGCTGAGGGCGACGGAAAAGCATCTCGCCCATACGTTTTGGAATGTGGGTTAGATTCAAGTCGATTCACGGGTTTTCTATACATTATCTAATAGTAATAATAAAAATAATAATAATAATAATAACTATAAGACTGACAATAATAGCAAAATAATAATGATATAAAAACTGACTGACTCATATAACATTAAATTATCTTAAGAAAAAGAAACTTCTATAATCATATTCAATTAAGACCACACTTCACTTCACTATCACCCTTAAATCACTTCATTATTTCTCTGCTCTACACTACACGACACCTCACTTCACAATATATCACTTATATAACCTATTCTCACTTACTCAGTAATACCCTAAATTAATTTCCTAAACTGTTGAACGCTTTGAGAAAAGGGTTCAAAGGCTTTTGCAGACAATCTATTCCATTCTTTTATCGTTCGATTTGTGAAAGAAAATTTCCCGACATCTGTTCTCTGCGTTCTTAAATTTATTTTGTACCTGTGACCGCCCTACTGATGTATGTACGAGTTCTTAGTAGTCGATTAAAGTTCGGCAACGTGCCATGTTATTCGATAGAAACATTCAGCTGTAGTGTCCCATGACTCCTGGGTTAATATCCTCTCTCAATCCATAAGGAGAAAAAATAGGTCGATTACTTATTTTATTTTGGATATTAATTTGATTTTGTTATATTAAATCGAGTTTTTAGAAAACAGTTAAAACAATCATAGTAGTCGCTATAGGACGAAGTTTTAAAAAACGGCCTTAAAAAATGTGCTTATCTCGTGAACCACAGTCATGAAATTTGAGAACACAAATACTCATGGCAATTTTATTTTTGTTTATTCTAGACTTGTGGAAGACGTGTTTGTTATAGCGAGACAAGTGGAAGGCGTGATTATGAAAGTAAGCATGTACAAGTAATTTATGTTAACGTTCAACAGTTAAAGAAAAATTGTGAGTATTCAAGAAATAAAGAGGGGCATTGAGAAACAAACTTATGTTACACCACTGAGATATGACTGGTTTTTGTAGCCCGTACTTCCCACTTCCTTGACAAACTGAAAGAAATAATGTGGTAGAAATAATGTTTGCAATGTCTATATCACTGAGATCTTCCAGTTTTTGTAGTGTCTTCTTTCCACTTACATCCTTTAATTATGTGTTTATTTTTTCCATAATTCTGCGACTAACTAATGTACATAAGCAATTAAATAACCACATTCTTTGTTTCTTAGATCACCAGCTGGTAACATCACCATAATACCATGCTCGTCTATGACAAAAAAATGGCTATTAGACACGTTTTGAATACACACTTTTCAAGGAAAAGTTACTATAATCTTGTAAATCTGCTTGCGTATTCTCAAAATTGTCCTGAATGATTGCTTTCTGAAATGAACCGAACTTCATTGCAATCGTCAATATAATGTGCAATAAGTGTAGCGGACCATTTGTTTTGGTGTTCCCGTACTCGTTTAGTTCCCGTACTCGTTTCGATAAAGATCCCGGAGCTTAGTTTGTCTTTTCAATAATTAATAACATACAACTAGTGTTGCTAACAACAACTTATCTTATCTTTCCTGCCAAGCCGCCGTTAAAAATCAACTTCTCAAAAATTCATGTCTGAATTGTTGCCAAATGCGGCTAATGTTGGGAACATAAAATTATCGTAAGAAAAGTTGTACAACATTATGGTACTCATTTTTTTCGATTATTATTTCATATTACATTTAAATCGAATTTTTAAGGGAAAAAACCGAATTGGGCGAATTTTAATGAAGGTTTGCGGATTGCTTGAAAGAAAAAAAACATTAACACATTGAGACAACAATTAATAGAATAGAGTAAAAATTGAATTCATATTGGATTTTCAATTGTAAATCTAATATATAAACTAGTGGTGCTGAATCAACACGTACTTTCTCACCTTTAGTAACGGTTCTGTAATAGGCTACTACTTATAGCAGTGTTTTGTAAAACTCATTACAAATCGTACATTTGGTGCGAAATTTAAATATTTTCAAGCAAATATCAACACAAATTTGACGATTATAACTGCTTTTCATACAGCTAAATCATGTCTCATCAAGACACGTAATTCACAAAAATTCAGCTGCCGAGTCGCGGAGCGGAATACCCTTATGCGTTCAATTTGGTATTCCCTAAAGGCTAGCAATTTTTATTTCATGTAGTTCAAATGTGCTTTAAATAATTTCTAAAAGTTTAATTTGTAAACGTATAACGTATAAGCTCGAATGCAAGAACTGACAAAGAAATGTGAAATAATATACAAATACTCAATTACGTGGCATTCATCTGCCTGGAATCACTTATACCACGTTCACGAAGCGCAGAAAATTCGTAGCGGGAGATTGATGTTTGAAGCCAAATTAATAAAAAAATACGTTTTTTTCCAAATATTTAACAAGATCTTATTTGAAGATCTATTTTTACGAACGCAGTTCATTAAAAAATTGTAGTTAAGGGATGACGCCGAAACATTTTTAATTATTTAAAATTTGAAAAATTAGGCCTTTCAACGAACATGTGACCTGTTCCATTCTCTTAAGCGTCCTTTACGCTATACAAAGTTCAAAGTTAATGAAAAATTGTTGTGCCTTTTGAAGAAAAAGTGATTTAAAGACAATAAATATTGTCTACATTTGACACAAAATTTCGTCAAAAATACTGAAATATATTGAAATAAAGTCATGTTCAATTTTTCAAGAATTAGTATTTTTGCGGTAGATTGGGTCATTTACAAGCAATTTTTGAATTTTAACAAAGATTTTGTCAGAAATGGCTGCAATTTTTGAAAATTATTTTCACGTATGTATCACAAAACGGTAAAGAAAGTTGCGTTGGTCTCATTTTCAGCGCACTCTATGTTCAAATGTTGGGGAAATATCGAAATGGTAAATTTGAGACTGCGTGAAGCTGTGAAAGTAATTTGACAAATGCTTGATGGCAGTTGGATATTCTGAGAATGCCTTCCCTTTATTTAGCTTAATAATAACGAACTTAATAAATAAAGTAATTTAATATTACAAATCTAGGAACAGTAATTTAATTAGTTTATTGGTATTAGTATTATAACAGCAATGTTTTAAGATAATCTTCTACGCGGCGTTGCTATACAAGCTGCGACATAGCAGTTGAAGTTCATTGTGAGGATTTCATTGTTGGATGGGATAGCGACATGGCAGAGGTAGCGATTCGGTGAGGGGACATTATTTACTAAATGGTTAAGCCTCATATAGTGCGATTTTTTTAACTATGCACCTGAGCCCTGTCTTCACTAGCATTGTCATTGCATTTCATGTATTTCTCGGCATGCCGCTAGATGTCGCATGATCGCGACTGTATGAACCACTACTTGATATGGTCGCGACATCTAGCGATGCGACCGAAAAAGACGCGAAATGCAGTGACATAATGCCAATGTGAAGACTGGGTTCAGGTGTACAGTTAAAAAAATCGCACTATAATTCACAGGTTGGCATTCAACTGCTTTGAATATCCTCTTAGGTAAATCACCAAAGATTGCACGCGATCTAAGTTACCATTACTAATAATCTTACAATGTCACTACGTTCAATGAAATAATTATATTAACGTGTTTAACTGTATTAAAGCCAAGAAGAATATATCGTGTACTTACAAGGAAAAACGCTAACTTCTTAATACGTACTTTTGAGATAATTGAGTTTGAATAGCTCTGAGAAATGAAAATCACACAAACCAATTATTTTATCACATAAATACACTTTGTGAATTTATTGTAAACCAATATTATTTACCAAAATTCGTATTTTTCAAATAATTTGTCTGTAGCCAAATAGCACCCCAATTTTATCATGGCGATTGGAGTTAACCGTTTTTCTTAGACAATGTTTATTAGCAGCCACGTTATAGTTCCAACAGATAGTTTATCTTGACTGTTCCACTCGTGAAATTAAAACTAATAGTGTTTAACTAAACATACAATATGCCCCAATCAGGGCAGTGTATCTAAAAAACTGTAATCGCTTTTTCTATCCGATTTTTGTTACCTCTCCTACCTACATCTCATCATCTACAATCATAAGCTCCGACTCGTGTATCTTAGGTATGTTTTAAATGTTGTGAGCAATAAACTGCGTAGTATGTATAATATAAGCTCTTTGATTTTAGCATTTTTTCAGTTATTTTCAATAGTAATAACCTGTCTAGATTCGTTGCCGCGTTTGACAACCAAATCAATGAAATAATTCGTGAAGCTCCAGAAAACAGGGAGAATAGAATGTATATAAGACATTAATATTTAGATGCGTTTTGTTAAAGAATGCCTTCATATTTTTAAAGTCAAAGTGCAATTCCTAACGTCTCTGTGAAATTCCCTTTCTTTAGAGACCTCATTTATGAACAATGGTTGTGTGTAAGAGCCACAAGTATAAGTTGCCTATTTGCATAAGTTGTCTACTTCGCTCGTATAACACCGTAGATTCGTACTATATAAGCATTCAGAAGGCGACATTTTGGATGTCCTTCAGTCTAGATGTTAAATTTACACGTGAAATTATTCTTGCTTGTTTACATAATGCGCTGCTAATATTGTTACAGCTGAGATTTATTTGTTTCTTTTGTAGTACTAGTAAGGAAGTGCTTCTGTTTCTGGCTAGCGGAGTAATAGCAAATATCCACCCAAGGCTCTTAGTTTGATCTGGTTTGGACTTTTTCAAGCGATGGCAGAAATTGAAATATTGTAATACATAAATTACGTAACCGTTCACAATAATGCAAGGAAGTATGTGCTGTTGTAGCACTTCTAATTATTGAAGTGAAAATAAGTTTCTGAAAATAAAAGTACCAGTTTTAAAATGTTTCAAAAATAGAAACTGGCCGATTGATTTAATATACAATTATTTGAAAACAAAGTTTGTCAAATTTTCTACAGCAATTTATAAATTATTCAAGAAACTGAAATATCTTTGGAAGTAGTATTTAGATATGTGGATGTATGTGTATATGTGTGTGTGTGTGTGTGTGATTGCTAAGGATAAATTACAAAGTGTTAAATTCAAATCCTGTTTTTGAAATATTTACAAAATATAAATAGTAAGATGAAATACTCAATGTAGCAAAGTGCTCTTATCATCTGGCGCAAGTGTTGCTTTAGTACTTTTTAACACCTGTCCCCAAAAGATTTTTCGTGCCCACTTCGTAATGTCTCTCACCCTATTAGAATTTACAAGAATATTATTGTTTCGCACACGAAAAACAAGCACAATAAAAGGTTTCGCGCCAGGCGTGTTAGAAAAACACTTTATTTGATGTGAAAAATCAGAAAATGCAGAATTTGACTTCACGTTGGCTCAGATTACGTCTTCGACGTATACTCTACATATTAAGACGTGAAATAGTTATTTTCATATTAAGTGTGTAAAGTTTCCGTTTCTTACACGGTCGAGATTTAGCGTGAAAGAAAGGGAAACCTTGCACACGAAATATGAACATTTTTTCTACAACTGCATAAAAATATAATACAAAAGGTTTTGTAAACCATATTGGGAAAAAAAGCCTGATAACCCGGACAATATAGAAATGTTTTTCATACGGCTATGATTAGAGAGATATTCTGAAAACATGCAAAAAGTAAAAAGATAGTTTGGACTATTTTTTTAATGATATTAAAAATGACGAACTTTACGTACGGCTAGCGATGCACAGAAGTTGCCCTGTTTATGTAGTTATAGAAAAAAGTAATTTTATGTGTTCAAAAAGTTTTTTTTAACACGCCCTGACAAAAAACCTCACAGTTTCTAGATGTTCTATGTGCTGTTCCGTGCGAAATAGTTATTATTTTTTCATTCTAACTAATACTCTGCGAAGCATTACAAAGCATCGCCAGGTGTGTGCGAAACATCTTTTGCTCACGGGGAATTAAAATAGTCATTTAAGAGACATGTGTTAACAGAGGCATTTTATTTTGCGAGTAGGAAAGATCCCGACACATAGCCGATAGGTCAAGCGGCGCAATCCTACGAGCAAAATAAAACCACAATTATTACGCGGGTCATACACTGTTTTTAGACAGCATTTTGTCTTTTTATTTTTAGCCTAGTATACAAATCACATAATGATGCATTAAGGTCAGTAGCAGCTGATGCGGTCAGAAGAAATTCTTTCGTTTTCTTTATTGTAGTCACAGATTTATCTGAACACTTGATCGTCTCACGTTTAACACTAGTGCTAAATAGAGAACTTTTAGCGCGATAAGCATGTCCTGAAACCACCGCTTTTACTAATGGATATCTTCAAAATCATACACACAACTTCACGAGGTGATTCCCGCATATGATACCAACATACTATTTCTGAGAATTTGACAAAAGACAATTTTAAAAAAATGTTAATAGTACACTGCAACAAAAGGCAGAAAGCAAAAAAGCTCTTAACTTAAATTTTATTGTGCATGTTTTTCCATTTTTCCCTTCGTCGTGCAGTTTAGCTATTTGATAGTGGACATTTGCATGCACAATTTAGCATTTAATAGTGAATGGAAATCCTGTCTAAGTGATTATGAACATCTTGAAAGCAAATATAAACATAAGTTTAAAGAATGCTATCAGCCAGTTTTTACTTTCACGTTAAGGGTTTTTAAAACATCACACAATCTGAACAAGAGCAACTTCCAAATAACATCTAACGTTTGCGTAAGTAGCAAAATACGTTTATAATCATATTACAATCATTCCTCTTGATTCGTTTTGGGCAATCATTCATTGATGGTACGTGTTTAGAAATTATTGTTATTTCAGCATGATCGGTCCAATTTTACTTATTGTCGTTCGATTGAATACATATTACCATGCCAAATGTATGTTTTAATATCAACTAGTGTGTTTTCTTGCGTTTTGCGATTTACGTCACTGCGAATGGAACGATCATGCTTCATGTTATATTCACGTGATTCTGCCCACACGTGTACATTGTAGTGTTCATTGTGAAAAACCTTAGCTCTTTGAGCGTTCCCATGCCGACGCGGACTCCCCTGGAACGGAACAGTAGGAGGTGGAAACCTTGCAGGAATCGCCTGTTGGAGGCATTGGAAAATACTAAAATTTAGAATATAGTGGTGCTATAACAGCACAAACTTTCTCGCGCCATTTGTAAAGCCTCGCAATATTATAATACTACATGAAAATGTAAAAGTGCAATATTTTGTTCCTTATGCTGGGATTTAGATTTAGATTTATTTAGTCAAAAAAGCAACATTAAACAACTGTATGTGACGTATGGGGCAGAAGATAATATGCGCACATTTTCTTGAGTTCCAGAATCCCTTCCCATCATTTTAACTATAAATAGTTAAAATATGAGTAAATGTTTAAAATAAATAAATAAAAATAAATTTTAAAAAACGCGTGATTAAGAATATTTGAAAAAACTAGATATTTTAGTTTCCGAGTTATAGAAAACTTATTTGCATTGGTAAACGAATTGCAGGTATGATTTTTCTGCATTGCTAACAAAAAAGTTACTCACTCTTACCTGTATTTCTACCACTACAAGCAAAAGGAGAGTTCAACAAAACGTGCACATAGTGAAGCTACATTTACGCCCAGAAGCAAAGCAAGGGGCCATCTCAGTATTTGCTCAATGGATCAGAGAAAATGGACACAAACCTGATCGAGATGGGGGTCATTGACCCGGAATCTGAAGTACATTATTTTTCATAAACATATTAAGTCTTTTAAAAAATATACAATTCAAATGTAAACTAATTCAATACACTGTTTTGTTAAAATAAACATAATTTTTCTTTTTGATAATCAGTATAATCTCTAATTGTATGGAAACAGTTATGGAGCAAGAAATATTTTATTTTTAACTTAATTTTGTGAACAGACTTCAATTGTTTACTGTCATCTGGCAATGCGTTGTAAAGTAACGCACATGTATTGTATGTGGATTTCTGATAGTGAGCTGTTGATACTGACACTTAATGAACGTGATTTCTACGACGTGTGTTGCAATTATAAATATCAGTATTGCATGAAATTGTTCCCAAATTGTTAAGTCAGTTTTGACAAATATTACAGATTCGTAAATATATAGGCAAGGCAGTTGTAAGATTCCGAGCTCATTGAGAGTGTCTCGCTGGGTTCATGCGAATGGCATTTTTTCATTATTCGAATAATAAAGTAGTACATACTTTCGCCAACAATTTGTAATTTTGTACAATGTTTATGTTTTAAAATTTTCGAAAATACAAGTCGCCAAAGTTCATAAAAAAATTGGTACCTGGGCCATTTGTGTGTGTTCTTAAAATTTTGAAGTTAGGTTAAACAATATGCGTTGCTTACAAACTGTCTGAAATGTGCATCGTTTATTTTAAATTCTTTGCCAAGTGTCGAGCAAGCACTCATCTGTGGTCGATGGACAATCCACTTTCTCACCCATATATTTCTTTTCTTCTTTGGCAAAGAAGCGTATAAAATAACGAAAGCCTCCACCGCTCTTGTCTTCGTCTCCATCTTAAATGACATCTCGCCATTTGCACGTTATTTCATTTGTGAATACAAGTGTTTCAAATGACTTCCAAATCAGTTTTGCAAAAACTGGGTTGTTTATGTGAAAGTAAACCCAAAAACGAGCCCTTTGAGAAACGATCAAATATTTTATAATGAACCGTTCCATTTTTTTATTAAAAGTTTGGATACAGATAAATGTTTTAAACTTATGGAATATTCTTTAAGACATTTCAATTGTACTATTAGGGGACAGAAAAATTTAGGAAATATGAAAAAGATATTGACCTGGCGGCGATAGGTTGCAGGCAATAGGGTGGAACAATATCGAAAAGCTAGCCTAAAGTCAATAGAAACTAGTTCGAGAAAGTTTGTGCCATTCTGTAGCACCCTGCAGTTCATCATGCTTTGGTCTGACAACGAAAAAAATAATAAACCGAAAATCTGGAGCATTTTTGAGAAAATTTTGACAAAGTGGCTTCATGTGAAGTTGCCTCCAACATTAAAATACCTATTTCAAATTCTTAAAGTCTCGAGATCAGATTGATTGATCGAGGAATATCAATTTCAGAAGAAAATCATGGCGGTCAGACGCACACAGAGGCATTCAGTGTCAGCAAAGCATGAGTGTTTTTACCGTGTATTTTCTCAAAACATGAACCTACATCTGATACATTATTCAGGGCGAGGTTTCAATCCGCGTGAGCTTAGTCTTATTTCAGAATTGTTATGATTTTATGAGTTTACAGCCTTCTGGATCAATCAGCGGTGGCTCGTGTTTAAGTTGCACGTGGCTCGTGTTTAAGTTGCACAACCTCCAGATAATCGACAAATATCGTATTATACGTTAGGAATATACATTTTATTTTAATGACACTCAATATTCAAGATATTCCAACATATCCATGTATATGAATTCATTTTGAAATCAAAGAGCGCCCAACGAGCACCCTCTCCGACGACTGCCGCTCTCCCAGACAGTGCACTATGTCACGGTCTTTGCTCTTTTACTGTGTTTACTATTTGGCTTTAAAATTCGACAAAGGGCCTTCTTTGTTTTCGCAAGGCAACCTAAGGGTGGCTGGTCCGGTTGCCGAGCGCGGCGCTGCGTCCTAGGGGAATATTAATTTTCTGTCTTCGCCTGACACTAGCTGCAACTTAATTTTTTGATTTTCTAATGTTATTTAAACTAGAGAAATTCAGTCAATTTTCACGGTATTGAATTAATTATTTATGATGTTGGGTGAATTTATTTCTATTTGATATTAAGTTTGTTGATTCAATAAGTACATCTGTTTGGTCCTTTGTGTAAAGGACGTTCTGAAAGGAAATAATTTTGTTTCTCATAGCCTGTGCAACTTTCCAGTAGCTGTAAGCGTTGTTGTGAATACAAATGTGTGTGGAAGATCATTTAATATGTATCAGGATAGTGAACATTTCGAAATAAACTAATTTTGTTTGTGTAAAATGCGTTCAAATAATAGTTGCACTTTCCTCGAGGACGGTCACTATACTTTCTAAATCAAGTTTTGTTTTCTACGAATGAATTCTATTACCGTAATGCGTATCTAATAATACAAACATGAGTGCCTACTGAAAATCAAAGCCAGAATCACCTGCGCGGGAAATGAATATACCTGACATACACTAAGCATAAAACTATGCAATAAGAAGTGTTTGAATATAGACTTTTATGAAACTTAGTTGTAATTAATTTTCGTGATTTTCTTACGTTTTATAATGTTATTGTTCTGAATTTTGAAATTACATTTTCGGCATTTAATGGAGCTGTAACCTTCAATTTGTTGGGGCACCAGTCGTCAAACAATGTAATCTTGAAAGCTTCAGCCGCAGGTTTGAGATGCGAAATAATAAGGAAGTTACAAATTAGTGAATTACGTGGATAGGACAACGGTGGCAATTCCTTTGCAGTGAGGAAAAGGCGATTCAAAGACGGGGTGTAATTGTGAAGTAGGAAACAAAGTACGAGAAGTGAAAAGTTTTTCAAACATTCAAATTTTGTCGTCGAAAGTCATTGAGAAGCAAATTTTAATTGCTTTCTCCTGTTCCTTCTTCTCGCCCATCTCCGTGGCTGACACACACAAATACGTACTTTTAGATTTATTTAGATTTTTTAGCCAGAAAACAGTAAAAAACTGTATGTAACGTATGGGGGAGAATATAATCTACATACATTTTCATTTCCAGAATCCCTTCCCATCATTTTAACTATAAATAGTGGAAAGCTGAATAAACGTTAAAGATAGATAAATAGATAAATAAATAAATAAATAAATAAATAGATAAATAAATAAATAGATAAATAAATAAATAGATAAATAAATAAATAAATAAATAAATAAATAAATAAATAAATAAATAAATAAATAAATAAATAAATAAATAAATAAATAAATAAATAAATAAATAAATAAATAAATAAATAAATAAATAAATAAATAAATAAATAAATAGACAAATAAATAAATAAATAAATAGACAAATAAATAAATAAATAAATAGACAAATAAATAAATAAATAAATAGACAAATAAATAAATAAATAGACAAATAAATAAACAAACAAACAAATAACAAACAAATAAATAAACAAACAAACAAATAAACAAATAAATAAACAAACAAACAAATAAACAAATAAATAAATAAACAAATAAATAAATAAATAAAATCAAAATTTTAAAAAATCCAGAGATTAATGACATTGGGAAAACTAGTCATTTTCGTTCCCGAGTTATAAAAACAGTATTGCAACAGTAAACGAACTGCATATTTTATTTTCTGCATTGCTAACAAAATAGTAACTCGCCCTTGACTTATATAACTACCAAGTTATATCAGACGTCTGCACTTTAACAGCGGATGGACTGATACCTCATAGCATGATTGTTTGAAAGGGTTCTGTGTAATTCAACATGCGTCCGCTCGGCAATACGTAAATACTGACGAAAAAATTGCACTGTGTATGCTCAAATGGCACAAGCTGCATTGTTTTCATGAAAGCGTCCAGGAGGTCAAGACGTATGAAATGATACATATGGAAACCTGTTGAAACCTGAAGGCCTAACATAATATAGATGTGCAGTGACTAGGAGTTCAATAAAACTTAAAAATGGAAATATAATCTACGTGAATGCTACCCACAGGGCTAGGTGTTTTGGATAACGAGACCAGCATAATGTATGCAGGGTAATTCAGTCCTCGAGGGTCATACAGGACCTAGTGATAGAGTACACTAAGTTATTAAACGAGCAAAAGGAAATGGTGTAAATCCCATTCAAAATTTTGAAAAAGCATGGTCATTCAGCATATTTTGCAAAACATGTAGTCCAAATATTACATTAAATATTGTTCCAAGATGCTATTATTGCCTACTTATCTTATTAATCTGAAAGGAGAAAGAAAAAACTATTATTTAAGTGTTATTTAGGATAGTTTATAGTATTTGCTACACAAACAAAATTTGCGCAGGAAATGCCTTGAGAATTGAAAACGACGTTATAACTGTCTACTGCGCAATTGATGCACCTGTTGGAAATGGAAAAGTAATCTCTCCACATGGATTGTTCGCCAGACCATGGACTGTGATGATTTGACCTTGCGCGTTTTGCCTTGTGCTGGCTTCCGGGGCTTCTCGGACAGAATTAGCAATTGAGTTTTCCAGAAAAGTGGCGAGCCCTAGTGCGAGGTGAAACCGCTCGCTCACTTGCCATTGCGCGTGTTACACGAGCACAAGCGCATTGCTCAAGGTTTTTACAAAACTAAACGACAAAGAGTATCCAATTTTGGGAAATACAGTTTTTACATTACATATGGGATGAGGTCTCGTGGTATTAGAAACAAGGACTGATTCACCTTGTATCTATAGTCCATATTTAAGAGCAACCAAGATTTCGGAAACATGCTGATTAATGGGGTAATAGGGAATTTGGGGTTCTCTAAGTTCCGCCTTTGAACACTCAATAAATTATTCTTTTCCGTAAATAAAATTGAAGTAAAAAATATAATGTAGGAGGGTATTAGTAATAAGTCAGTAAATATCTGCATTTTCGTTCTAATCGTTTGTCGGTTGTAGTTCAGCTTTGTTCACTCGGTTCAATTGTTGCCACGTAAACATGGCTGTACAACTGTCCCTTTGCACTAAAAAAGAACAGGCGCTCGTAATCAGATTTTTTTGCCAGAATGAATACTAAAAGTCGAAATCTTCCAGCACAACGTCGGTGCAATGTTTTTCCTTGGCGAAGAGTTTACCAGTAGATTGAACGATTCAAAAGATGTCAAACACACGCCGGATGAGAAAAGAGCAAAATATTCAGCCTTGTCCCTCACTTATCCCCAGACCATGCCCTGATTCTGAATAACGGATGAATGACTATTGATGAAGATGTAAACCACATAACGATAGTCAGCTTCTGCATGTGAAAACGCAGAAATGGATTGTCGAAAGACATTATTGTGTTGCAAAATAATGCACATGCACATACGGACACCCATGCTCTTCAAAATCTGTATTTGGATAGTCCAAATATCTTGGATACAGTACTGACCTTGTCACTCCTAACTACCATATGTTTGAAGAGCTATGTAGCATCTGCTATACACCATTACCGTCTTTTTTAAAGGGGGCCAAAGATTTGGTTCCAACTTACAGGTGATGAAGCAGTGTATTTATGGCTTGCTGCTCAATCAAAAATATTTTTAAGGGTATTAGAAAAGTGGTGCTATAATGTTCCAAGTGCGTTGAAAAGCATAGTGCCTATGTTAAAAAAGTTCTCTTTGTCAATTTTGTACTGATGTAATCAATTATAAATATTACGTGACTGATTATATGAATGATTATTTCCTGTTTCCGGGGAAGTCAACTCCTATGGTCATTCGTCCTCTAGTGCATATTTTGTCACGGGAGGTGGCCCCTGTGATGACGAACGAGGATATCTGAAACGAAAGAATAAGCGAAATGCCTCCTAAAACAAACGTCTCGCTGCATACAGTTGGAAATATGTACAAGGCGATGTTGTTTACTTCCCTCTCGGAATCATGCTTGTAGGAGAGTTATATATTATGAGTACATTTGTTTACACAAACCCTTTTGCCGCTTGATACCATGACCTCCCGTTGGTTAGCTCCGCCAAAACCATTAATTTAAGGGTCAGGTCATATACACTTTTTAATATCAGAGACATGGGCTCCTTGCATTCTGGCTTTACAACAAATAACTCACAAAATACCTTTTAAAAATGTTCTATAATTTAAAATACTAAAAAAGAAACTGTACAAAAATACATATACAGACTAATTCCTCTGCTATACACAAAAATACATAACTTTCACCAACTTGAAAGCAAGATACATAAACCTACACGACCTTGTAAAAACAACTAGTTAATAAAAAGGGCATAGTTTAGTTTTCTCATCTAATTTCTCATTAATTAAAAAAGTAGTTATAGTAGTCATTTCCTTTTATAAGTTATAATATATTCCTAAAAAATCTTTGAATCCACTTGTCTAATAAATCACTTTAAATTTTAACCCCAAATTTCACTTACAATCCTATCCACAAATCCACAGCTGCAACTTTACAATCCAATGGAATCTTACAAAACCAAAGATACACATCCTAATGAAATATTTGATGGGTGTTCTTGAACATCACTCAATTCTGCCTACTCTATTTACATAATCAATCCAACTAATATCTCTGTTTAAATGACTGTTCAATATACTGTTCAGTTCATAGGTTCATTAAGAAAGAAAGATTGTTTCACTTGTTTCGTTACATGTATTGGTCGTAACTCGATTTCAGTTGAAAATATGAACTGCTTTCAGTAACTCGTAGGAGTCCGTCCTACTTTGAATTCTTGGTGTAATTCGAACGGCAAAGTTCTTACTTGGATGCCAGCAGTGACGAAATGTAGTGTGTCGTGTACGATACACTCCCTCCAGTCTCCTCCACTGCTTTCGAACTCCAAATTCTGATATTCTGATGCATCATAATATGGGAGTTGATGTCTAGTTAAGATATAATAAGTAACAAGACAATAAAAAAAGACTGAAAAAAAAAGATGGAGAAGATAAATAACAATTAGTTCCTTCCTCTCTTCCCACGAGGCCTCCTGCATCTCCTACTCGCCTCTACGTATTTCAAACGTTACTACTACGTATCATCGTAAATTACTTTCATTTCAATTAATACAAAATCATGAGAAGTTTGATTAACTCCTTTCTCCGGAGACGTAGCATTCGATTTCGAGTATCTTGCGGAACGTGTGGTAACGTATTTTTCACTGACCTTTACCGAGTATCCTCACCTTTTTTTCAGCCAGCACACGGAAAAATACCTTGACGCTCCCGGTCTGAGGCGACGAAGCAGTAGTACGACCGGAATGAACCCTTCTGATACATTTGGCACCTCTTGTCTCAACGACGCGTGCACATTTCGAATGAGGCGGCGCTGCCGTTGCACTAAATTGTGACCCTTTTTCATATGCTCTACAAAACGGGTGATTACAATAGGGATAATGTTGCATTTTCCTTGAAAGAACATGCCCTACATTCAAAGTTGTGAAAGGAAAGGAGCATTATGCTTTGAAGAGAGAGAGGCGCAGAATTGACTATGAGACGTTTCCAGGTATTGAAATCCGTGGAAAGTATTCCGCTGATAGGAAATTCATATTTCTGTATGCAATGGCGTAGTGGAAGATTAATTTGCTTACAATACGTGTTTTACAAACCCACCAAAACACAAAATCAACAAAACAGCACATGAATATTTCTTCAATACTTTGGGGAAAAGATTTATAGTTGGTAGCGATTTTAACATAAAGAAGACGCTGTGGCGATCAAGAATAACAACTTTCAAGGGAAAACAACTGTACGAAACTACTATTGCAATGCTTATGAAGACACTACAGAGAGGGAAAACCGATGTTCTGGCCAACGGATGTATGCAAGAAACCAGACGTCATAGATTTTTATTATAAAAGAACTGGCAAGAAATAATCCAAATATTTTACATTTTGAGGACCTGATGTCAAATCATTAAGCTTATATATAATATATTAAATTACATCAGCAACGTGAAGTAATGAAAGACCTAATTGGAATAGTTTTCAAGAATGATTGACAACAATACCACCGCAAACATGAAACTCAAATCAGAAGACCACATAGAAGAAGCACTCGAGTACCTAACTCATATTCACGTATATTCAGCAAGCTGCGTGGTACTCTACACCAAGCGGCCTTGAAATACATCGCAATAAAATGAACCCAAAATTAATAACGGAGCTACTAAAAGAGAAGTGCTACCATAAATAAGTATGGCAAACAACACATCATAATGTTATACTCCCGTTCAAAAGTTCCCAACACCCAATGACCTTGTATGTTATCGTGTGTGCCTCCATACGGGATATGAACTGGTCTTATTCAAATTTCAAAATTATTATCGCCCTAACAATTACTTGTAGGTTTTGATGATAGTTAAATTTTAGTACTACGTAATCAACTACGTTTTTCCGCTACTTTGATAATGTGCACAAAACGCACATAGCACATTTGCATTAGCACAAATGCCAAATACAAAAATGCAGATCATTCG
Organism: Gryllus longicercus; assembly: GCA_038098605.1. Lineage (NCBI taxonomy): Eukaryota > Metazoa > Arthropoda > Insecta > Orthoptera > Gryllidae > Gryllus > Gryllus longicercus. The sequence continues at coordinate 1,364,967 of JAZDUA010000410.1, read as the reverse complement.
CAATTAGTTCCGACTGTTCCGACGCAAGATATTTTTCAAATACATTCGATGTTCCCCGGATTTCCTTAACACTTCCGTATTTTTCTTTCCAATTTTTTTAAGAGATAGAAACTTCCCAAACTTATTTGTGTTCACTTGTATTTCTGCAATTGCTTTATTAATTGTTTTGTATGAGAATGTACCGTTGTGTACAAATCTAACATTAAAAGGCGACACTTTTCTATGTTTATGTGAATAAGGTGTTAGTAAAATTTAATAAACATAAGTTGTGGGTCACATTCATTTGAAAATCGGTTTTCGCACACTTATGTAAGAACGTAAAAGTGAGAAGTCGAACATTCATTTATTATCTAGCATTACTCACAGTTTTGTTTTCTCCGTATTGACTTGAAATTGTTCAAGTTTAATTCGTTCTGAGGCAATACTGTTCGTAGGATTTTGCAAATTTATTTTTAAAAATACGTTATTTTGAATCTAAATTCAAATCAATCTGCAGCGCGATTTACTTGGTAATTCAATTGTTCACTTAAAGATGTGAACATTAGTGTTGTCAACGTCGTGAAAGAAAATTATGGCGTATTTTGGGTACTGGTATTTAATAAATGTCACCTACATCGATTTAGTAGGCGTTGATTTAATTTCAGGCATTATCACTAAGATAACAGCGCAAAAACACGTTTTAAGACATTTATTTGAATCTTCTAGCCGGATCCGAAAACAAATTGACGGTTCCTCATCAGGAGACCGAGAGGCGTCGAATGACACCTCATACGTCTCGGTTGGTACAAGGGAAGAGGTCTAGCCCCGAGTGACGGAATCACATCATCCGAGTATCTGCACATAAGCACACTCAAGAGTATTACTCTAATACTGTACAGGGATTAGATGCAGAAGCGCTCGAATTATTAATAGAAAACCTATAATAAATGCAATAAAATGTAAATGCCTATTAAACTCATATCAGTGTATTTTTCTCTCAGATATATAATCAATATGGAGGTCACCGAAGAATAAATGCGTGTGTTTTATTATTATTATTATTATTATTATTATTATTATTATTATTATTATTATTATTATTAATATAAACTGTCAAGAACGCAATCCCATGACAACAATTTTTTATGTGATAAGATATTTCATAAGTAGTAGTAAAACTTTAATGGATGCTCCTTAACCTATTTTACACTTTTATCTCAGTGTTAACTATTAATTTTTGAAATAATGCACATTTTGCGTTAAAATTCATTAGAACTATTTCGCTATAGGCCACATTTATTACATCACATTTTATAATTCACTATTAAACTTAATTGCACAATATTTAATTTGTCTGTCTCGGGATCTCTGGAATTATTCACTGTTGAATTTTTGTCAGACGAGTTTACATGTGAATGCAGCAGCGTTCGCGGACTGCTACTGAGTTTCCAACTGCGACTCGGAGTCCTCCAGTGCCGGAAACTGCCACGATCTTCCTTTCCCCTTGAAGTGATAAATGTATACCAATGTAGACCAGAAGTCGACAAAGAGATAACGTCAACAAAAAGACCACGCCAATTTTGTACTAGGCAACGGAATGGCGTTTCATTACAACGAAGATTGCTGATGTCAACGATCCATGCACAGGTGAAAAAACCGCCGTAATGTCAGCAAAGTCATCAAGAAGATAATGTTTTATAAACCACGAAAATTTTTCTACTAGTGCATTCACGTTAGGCAACAGACTTGCATTTCTTACTAAGAATATTACTGTTAGTGTCCAAGAAACTGGTGGAAAATGCAAGATCTTAAAAGCCTATTTCCTCGTTACTAAAGATGGTCGACTAGCGCTACTGTTTTAGCACACCACTCGCTCTGTGTGAACCTTTCAAACCATGCTAGTCTTTCGAGCACTAACAGCTATTAACTTTCCCCACGCGAACTGCCACCTACCCGCTTGTAAGTCTTCCCACTATCAGTTAGTTAGCGAACTGCATGCAAAACGATGGGAGGTATCGAGCGACCGATTGAACCACAGAGTACTTTGACGTAAATCAGCTGGTATGGTGTCATCCAGTTGGGAACGTCACCAGTGACGTCACAATGGTAACGTTTAAGTTCCCGATTGTATGGCACCGTAACAGATGATGACCTGTCAAGGACGCTACTGTAATTCTTCCAACTCTGTCCATGGTAGATATCAGCTGCTGACAGTTTCATCCAATCAGGAGCTTGAACTTTACCATAGTGACGTCACTATGGTGACGTTAAAGCTCCCGACAGGATGATACCGTCAACAGCTGATACCTGCCAGGGTCAGAGTTGGAAAAATCGCAGTATACAAATAAATCGAAATACAGTAAACAAACATCGTGTGCATCGGCCTTCGCGGCGAGCCCTCAGAGGGACTGCTCCTGAGCGCAGCGGAGCACTTGCAGCTGCGCATTCCGCTGCGCAGCAGAGGCGGGCCGCCGCCGCCGCTCCTCCCGGAAACCCGCGCAAGGTCGACCCGCCCCCCTCCTGCCTCGCTCTGTTCGGGCGGCCCCGGCGGCGTTTAGCTCAACTCTGGAAACGCTCGGCCTAGCAAAATAACCAGCTGCGATGGCGGGGCTACTGAGCTTCGCCCGCTGACAGTTTCAGCGTTCGCGTTGCCGAGTGAATGTGTGCGCGCGCGCGCGCGTGTGTGTTTGTGTGTGTGTGCGCGCGCGTGCGTGCATGCTTGCGTGCGTGCGTGTGTAGGCCGCCCGCGGCGTCGCGGTTATCTTGAGCGCGGCATGCGCTGCTGATTATACACACGCCGTCCCCGGAGGATTTGCATCACTTTCTATATAGCAGAAACACACTGAACAACACTGTAGAGCAGCGATAGGAACGGTAGTGTAAACACGGTCCCAAAACAGCGGACTGGATTTATTTTTATTATTTCTCGGAAGAAACCCTATACGGCTGGTTTCTAAAGCGTTAGTTTTGAACACTAAAAAATCTAAGTTATTGTTAAAATGTGACGCGGTATGTACTCTTCTCTTTTTATGATAAGTGTAAGTCACAAAATTTTACCAAGCAGCAAAAAAAGTTTCTCAAATAAACAGTTATAAAATTATATTGTGGTAGCCCAACTCGAATATAGTTTTTACGATAAATGAAATAATCGAAAGTTGAACAATTTTTTTCAAAACGTAACAAAATTGTTTCTTTAATGTCATATGTACTTCACCAATTCATATTCTCTTTCTCCAGTTACACTAATTAAGATTTCAGAACAGAGAATAACAAACTGTGTACTTCGATTTTGAAGTTTATTCCCTTTCAAAGTCGTTTTTGCAAAGGATCTGGCTACATTAATTCTGAATTCTCATTTTCACTTCTCATTCTTAATTCTTAAGACTCATCGACACTTTTCATCGAAGTATCTCCTTTCGGCCACTTCACCCAGCACTTAGTAACTGATGAAGAGGCAATTGTGCTGTCGACTGTAGTCTGGACGCAGCGGGCTTTATACAGGCATTGGTTGGGTCATACATACATGCGTAGTAAGTTGAGGGTGAATTCTCTACGCTAGAAAAGACACCCTTGACCGTTCTGTGGGATGCCTCGATAACAGATAAGTGATAATTGTGTACACAGTGGTGCGCAAGGCACGGGACAACCTTTACCTTGTGGACATTCCACGTCCATATTGCAAACGATGAGGAAAATAAGACTCTTGTCACACTAGTCAAACTATTAGGCTCCCCAAAGAACACTGAATTATATTTTCGAATGAGTATGAAAATGAACAGCAATATATACAGTTGAAACATTTAACAAAATGAAGTACGAATCGTAAGATGTTCTGACATGAATATCGTACATTTTATACACTTTCGAAAAATGTCAATGAACTATAATTTTCGATCAAATTTGCCTACTCATCCTGAGCAATGTGACAGACTGGTGTTAATATAATGAGTAGGTCATGAATTATTAGAACACTTGAGTAAACACTTTTCCTTATCATTACGAAACTCATCCGAGTGGTTAATAATGGGTAATATATTATAGACTCTCAGAGACCCACTCTTAAAGTATTAATTTTATTAGAGCTCCAGGAAGTGTTTTTTGGGGGGAGAGGGGAGGAAGACGCCACCATAAATATTTTTGAAAAATTAATTTTTTAATTGTTAGTATAAATAAAATCCTGGTGCTACAATAGCTCGTACTTGCTCGCAATAATTCCGGTTACGTAATATTACTTGAATAATACTGCTATTTCTGTTGGTACTAAAACATCTCAGCCATGTGATAGAGGAAGTTATTTACTACATATCCATGATTCTACATATTTTACATTTATTTTTGAGTTTATATAAAATGTTTAAAATATAACTGAAGTCCCTCTAGCGTGGATCTACACATGTGCTTCTTTGTTGGCTGGTGCAATAATTCCTCCTGACTTCCTCAAATTGAAGACCGTCACAAGACAATCATTCGGCTGAGACAATAGTCCCGCGCGAAGATCCGGAAACGGAGGTGAGGGCACAAGTTCTCGACTTCGCCCTCCCCCTCCACACCACCATCACGGAAACGACACGTGCACCCCATCCCCCGCCGCCCTACCAGTTGCTCAGCCGCTGACTCACTCCACTCGTGACAGATACGCCCCGCGACTCGACTCAACGCAACGCGGCGCGTCGTGTCACGCGCTTCGCGAGGGCTCCGCAAGCGCGCTGCACTCTGTGGGCTACTTCGATTTAACGCACGATTTATTTATTCGTCGTGTACACGACGTAAATCAGCTTTTGCGGTGTCATCCAATCGGAAGCTCATATGTCGCAAAGTCACGTCACAATGGGGACGTTCAAGCTCCCGATTGGATGAAACTGTGAACTGCTGATGTAGGTCCAGTGCACGGTTAAATACTGTGTTTAGAGCTGCATTTGACAGGTCGTCAGCTCTTTTTACGGTGTCATCCAATAGGGACCATACATGTCACTACAGTGACGTTCAACCTCCCGATTGGATGACATCGTGACTGCTGATTCACGTCAAGAGCCGTTAGGTTTAAATCCAAGTACACGTGCAAGTTCACACAGAAACGCTGTCAAGAGCTAGGAGAGTTCAAGTCCCTTTCAAGAAAACGAGGAATTCCCTACCTACTGAAATACTCTAGCATTATTGCAAAAAGAGTCGATTAAACTTTTTTAAAATTATTCTAATCAATTTTATTTGTTTAAAAGATTCACATATTACAAATTTCTGTGTGAAGCACGTAGGTCAATCACAAGTACCTACAACTTCAGAACAGTTGTGATAATACGAGTAAGTACTCGTAGATGTAATATATTAATTAAGTAATAAATTGGTTAATACTAATTTACTTTACAAAAGTAAAGTTTCTGGACAATTTGGCACACAACAGATAAGATGCACAAAACACACAAACAACATAGAATACCAACCAGCTAAGATAAAACATACAAACGTACTCAAAATAGTTATTTATCGATAACAATAACAATAGGAAGATGCTTTTATTTGCAGATGCATCACACTGAAGAAAAAGCCGTACTGTAAGTTTTTTATCAGATTTTTTGTGTTCCAGAGTCTTTTTTTCAACAACGTAAGTTGATATTTATAAATTAAACTAATATAAAGTGCGGAATTCTCGCACGAGCTTAGTTAACTATTGTAAAATAGCTTCGTAGCCATTTTCCACGTCAATTTAATTTTACATGTATTGTGAGTTTCTGTTCGTTCCTCCGTATCCTACGGAGTGGGGCTTCCCAGAAAAGCTGAATCTCCAAATATGTAAGAGAAGATTCAAATGCATATTTTCTAGAGTACTGCATAAGAAGCAGCTCGGGCTCAACATTTTCCCGGCATGTTTTCCTTAGTGTTCCTACATGTTCATCTGGAAATTAGAAAACTTAATTTCAGTGTTTTTATTCTGAAATGCTTTTATTAACGTTAAGGCTGTGTGCCGCAGTGCTTTCGTCAGATGAAACGGTACGTTCTGAAACGTCATTTTCAAAATAAAGCGATTTTATAACTAACGCAATTTGGCACCAAGAGGTCAACAGATCTAGAAGTTCTTAAACTTATTAGTTTGTACTTGTATTTCAATAGTAGAATGATTTAGTTTTTATTAGGAGTTTATCTTGCAATATTCATCATAAGAAATGTTATAGTGGAAGGTTGTGAAAAGGTTTTGAAAGAAAACAAAATGTGTAAAATTTATTTACTTGCTAAACCTAGCTAATTTACTTACTAAACTGGCGATAACATCGCCCAAAAGGAAGAACTATAGAAATGTTACAACTGAAAAGTACTACATTTGCACTACAAAGAAAACTGAAAGCCCCACAAAAGTTTCATGTTGTTCAACTGATGAAATGAGGGAGTTTTACAAGTTATGAAACAATACAATCACTACTCATTGTGAATAGAGAGAAAAATTTTTTTGTAATTATAATTGAATTATTAATATTTACCAAGATCTGCACACGTGTGTTGAAGTGAACTATTGTAGGATATCCTGAAATCCAATATTAACTTAAAAATAGAATCACCTTTGATTATAATCACAATTTGTTTGTACAGGGACATATGTTTCAGACAATTTCTGCTTAGTGCATTTATTTACACTCACTAATCTTTGTATTTAAAAACACTCAATATTCGAACTTTAAACCATTGGTATCTTCGCTTCACCAACTATAACCTCATGATGTCAGATCGCGCTAATGAAGAAACGTTGACTGTTTACAATAGATCAATTGAAACTCGCAAAACAAAACGATAAAGACCAACTACTATTATATTATAGTGGGGCTTGACAATGACGTAATGAATAAATAGCAGCGATCATTCTCGTTCATTTTTTAAATCTTCTCCTATATTATTTCATTAGTATACAAACCCTTTACGGCTCTCACACGCAACCAGACTTTATAAGTGAAGTCTCTAAAGAAGGAGCATGGAGCACTTTGACTTTAAAAATATGACGGATTTGTAAAAAAAAAAGCCGCATCCAAATATTCACGTCAAATGCATCACGTGCGCAGCACTCACTGAGATACATCGTTAAATAACTCCTAAACGAAGCGTTCTAGGGCCTTAAAAACAAATTTTGAGGCCAAAGGTCTCAAAAAAACGTTCCTCGCACCATAGTCTATAGGATGAGATATTCTTGGACAATCTAATAAATTTTTGCTGGTTTGGCACTTATCGTTTCTACCAATGCCACCTGGATTTCAACTTTTGGTATTGGTGAACAACTTTGAAACGTCACTCTTAGAAAGCTTAGATTCCTATATCTTATACTATTTACGCTTTCTGTGTACACCGTGGTTTGCGCAGATTTACGAGGATTATTTGCATAATTATTAATTCAAGATTCGCTCTCGCAGCGACAACTAAAAATACTATTAATAGTTGCTTTATACTGATGAAGATTGTTTCTTATGTATGAAGTAAAAATATTCATTTATCGTTCTGCCGAGGTCTACAAGTGCTGTGCATCTAATTGTGGAAGGATGTGGAAGTACAGTGAAGAGTGAGGGCGTGTCTTGTTAGGTTTGGTTTGTGTTTTACCTGTACCAGAATTTTCGTTATTAGCAGTGATATAGTGAAACTTTCAAGTCAGCGTGTTCAGTCGCGTAGCTTGTTCAAGAGTAAAAAACTTTTTTAATATTTTTGTTACCAACTCAATGCCATCTTTACGAATCGAAAAGCTAACTCTCAAAGAATATTGAATAATAACTTCAAATATTTTCAAGGAAGTGTTGAAAATTGTTACAAGAAAACTCTGGATAATACTGAATAAATATTTTTCTTTTCAATCAATCAATTCCATTTTTTTAAATTTTTGATATTTTGTTAGTACTGTTGGATGATGACTTTATACATTTTAAACAAATAAATATGTTTCGTTAACAACTTTCCCTCTTAAAATACAAAAATAGGGAAAAGTGTGATGTTCAACATGTGAGAGTTCTCACATTGGCACGTAGTAGTAGTAGGGAGAAACTTGTGCAATGGCACAACACAAAGAACAATCTTTTTAAATTAACAAAGTAAAATAGTATAACAAAATAAAATAGCATGAAATAAATGAACAACAAAAATCAAAACGCGCTATCCTATAATACTATATGAATGAATTTTAAAAAACAACCAAATTTAAAATTATAGAAAGAAGAGAGCGTCACACGACAACTGCCAACGATCACAAACCACACGCACGGTTTAAATGTTGGCGTTATCTAAAAATCTGTACATCAATGCCCATTTGTAAACTCATTGTAAATAATACACTGTTTGTTTTTAAACTTAAGATGTAGGTTTGCTAAGATATTCAATACGCAAACGATGATTGCTCATAATTTGGCCCTTTAGTTTAGAAAAGACCTTTTAAACTATTGTGGTATCTTTATCAATAATACAACTAAATATGCATTTGGTATTACATTTAAAAATAGGTGTAATGAAATGTAATGGTATAAATTTTTGTTTTCCAGTTCTTTAAGTATTTCTTCCTCACTATACGATGTTGGAACATTTCGTAGCACCACAAAAATAGTAGTTTTAATCGGGTCCCTGTAGGTGTGATAGTAGTACCTCTTCGTTGACAAATGCTTACGTAGTAAAGTCAAGTCAAGTCTTCGACTGTACTTGCTTTGATTTCAGTATATGGTACTCTGATTGTAGTTACAAAACATTCATGGTTAAGCAATTCCTTAATTTTTTGCCGAAGTTCCTTATGAACAGGAGGATCATGAATAATGATTGGAAGTATCTTGATCGGCTGTGAGGAAGGAGAATCGATGTTTGAGGCCCCTTGCTCTGGGGCAAGGTCGGGGTCTGGATCAAAAGTGTAATTGCCGGTTAGGATGTTACATAAAGGAACATTTGCACTATAAGACATGCTGCTAGAGCCCTGTACATACGAAGCTTGGTTATACACTGCATCTTGCAATCTGGGGCGCTTAAGAGAAGGAGCATGCGCTGTACTTATCTGTGAAGACGGTTGAGAATATCCCACGGGTAGTGTAGACAGCTGCGTGAAGGTTGAATTGGGAGGTTAGCATGCTGCATCTAGCTGATGTTGATGCTGCTGCTGTAGACGATAGATTAGATGCGCCTCCTTATAATGAAAATCGGTAAGTGCGTATATAGCTCACGACACTTCATTTGATAGTGGTAGAAATGATGCATTCACGTTTTCTGCCATTGTTGGACTGGACATATAACCTTACGAAACTATATTCACTTCCGAGAACTTGTTTGAGGAACAATAAAAAGAGATCGCACTAAATGGTCCGATAGGGCCCGTCGCCGGGGCGGCACCTCGTGCAGATGTGTCTAGTAATAAAACACTGATTAATATTCACTTCACTGTACTGAGATATTTAAACAAGTCACTTTCTTGCAGAACGTCCGTGTCACGGCCCCGCAAAGGGCCTTCTAATCGCTGGTCACAGCCGAGGTACTGCGGAGCGATAAGCAGCGGACGAGGTGTGCACCGGTCGGTAGCCGAGCGCGATATGAATGGCAATACTTTTGAGTATACAAATAATTTTTCAATTTTCGCACCCCAGCAATCTGGCGCCCTGCCTCTCTGTCCCTCATAACAAATCCACGAAAGTTAAATAATATTGCAAAGAGTAGTGTTGTACTTGCCCGATCCTGTATTCTCGCATGGAAAACTTTACTTGGCTTCCTCAAGAACATAAACCTTTTCTAATATATTTGAGATTATCACGGAAAGCGAAAAGCTGTCAAGGAAGATTGAATAATTACTTCAAATACTGTTTTTAAGGAAGTGTGAATTGTCGAAGAACATATATCTATAACACTGACTAAACCTTTATTGAAAAATTGTTTCCAACATCAATTATAAATATGTTATTTTTGTTTGGTATTCTGTAAGTACGAACAGTTATACATTTTTTAAACAATTAAACATGTTTCATTAACAACTTTTCTTAATGGAAATAATATCGAAATTGATAGGATAAGGGTTGGCATTAACATGTGACAGTTCTCGCACGAGTACGCTAGTTCCATATATTATTAAAATGTAGTGTTTTTGTTACGAAATCAGATAATCAGAGTACGAGCTAAAACAACTGTCCTTCATTTACACAAAAAAAGTATCACGGGATTTGGATGAATTGAAAGCTCAAATTTCATTCTAGTCAAAAACTTAGTGATTTAAATATGCAGATGATTATTGGGTTCTATTTTGACAATGAGTGTATGTCTAACACCAAAATATCCTTGACGTTGGTTTTTCTAAGCTTTCAGTAGTTTCTACAGCTTCGCTAGAAGGCATATTAACAGTGTGAGTTTCAACGTTTCTCCTTTGCAGCAGGAAAAACATGTTTCCTTCCTTGAGCAGGATTACTAAACCCTAAATCCTCCGAGGATACTAATAAATTTTTATAGACATTCGTTATTGCCCTGATACTCTGTTCCCGCTGCTGATGTCAAAATCCGTGAGCGTGTAATGACACGTGTATCTTCCTGGAAAGAGATGGTGGTTTGATTGACATCAAAATACGACGCACCACATGCTTTGTTTGCAGTGTGAAACTGAAGTCACGAGTTTGGTAAATGTGGAACTGGCCTCAATGTCTGAGGAGTTCTCACTGTCAGTTTAGAAGGGAAAGAGATAAAATCATCTTCTTAGGTAATGGCCTTTTGTGGTGTTCCGCCACGTGCGTAAAGGCGGTCCCACACATTCGGCGAGTAGAGCAGCAACCGTTCGCCGAATCTCATGTCGTGTGAATGAGTTGCTTGCTAGACTTCGATTTACTTACAGTATTCTTAGGCAGTTCATCAGCTGTTACGGTGTCATCCAATGGGGAGTTTGAACGTCACGACAGTGACGTTTCAGCTCCCTATTGGATGACACCGTAACAGCTGAGATCTGTCAAAGGACACTGTAAATAAATCGAAGTACATTTACCGAGTGACGGACATTCAATGCACGCCCTACCCGCGGCATGTCGGCCTTTTGGAGACATCAAAAGAAGCGAACATTTGCTGGACACGTCAGCTGTTCGGGATTGGGTGAGCGGTAGCTCGTTGAATGCCGAATGTGTGGAGACGCCTTAACAGCCTGGAACAGAGAATGTGAAAGGTGGAAGCGCGTCATTCGAAGCGAGTAACTTTTTACTGAGGGATTATATAACCATGAAACTCTGGGCGGTTTACTACTTTATCTCAGTATAGATTGTTTTTTTTATCAATTCATCATGTAGGAAAGTTTGTTCTAAATTTTTCAATATACGTCATAAAGAATATACATTCCAAACGCATTCAATATTTTGTTTTATAAAATTTACGAACATGAACAGAAGATGGAGAAGGAATCCGGAAGAGACAGATCACCATTAAATAAATAATTAAATGTCGATGGAATATATTAGAGCATGAGCAAACAAGAGGTCGTAGGTCCTGGGACCATTGCTCGGGGCCGCCGCGGGCACACCGATTACCACCGCTTCTGGAAACACTTATGTTCTAGATAGGGGTGACACAATCGTCTTCTATGATTGGTTATTCCGGGGCTGCTGCAGCCACTAGTGCCTTGAGTGCACTAAATATTTTATTGCAGGAGGTGGCGGCATTCCCGGCCCTCCCGCTGGATGGTTAGATCCGGCGCCGACTTTACACGTCGGCTTGCGAGGGACTTTCCCCTCCATGTATCTCATTCAGTGAGGCACCGCCCAAGTGCGCACGAGCTCTGACACTAAGCTACACTGGTCTCTCGACACATGCGGTAGGTTAGAGCATGTAAGTGTGTGTGGGGGGGGGGGGGCGCGAACGCGCGAGCGCGGAAGGGGGAGGACAAGGAAGAGGAAGGGAAGTTCGCATGTGGTCCGTTTCTTAGGGTATTGCTCCAGCATTCGCCTGGTGTTGATGAGAGAAACCACGGAATACTACCGATCAGAGAAGCTGGCCGCTAGAATTCTCCTCCCGACGACTTAATTCGACCTATCTATTTAAATGGTGTCGAAAATTCGCTTCTGGCGTGGCTCGAACCCTAGGATCATTCAGTTAAATCCGCTGTAGAGACACCGAAATGCTGGCAGTGGACTGAAGTCAACATCACTAATCTCAAATTCAATCGTGGTCAAATGAAGAGCTTATCTCAAGATATTATCTCAGTCTTTCTTGCAAGGGGTAGTTCTGTCTCCTTTTTGTATTACTAATTTCCATATAATTGTATAGTCAGAGAATTAATAAGTCTAGTCGCCAAAGCCTTCTTTCTTTTACTTTCTCGCTACCGCTACCACGGTATAGCGAAAGTTGTGTGCGACAAAACGGCGAATTTTCGGCAGAAAACTCTTATTACAGGGCCGTGGAAACAAAAAAGTGGATAAATCCAGGTGCTACATTTAGAAAAATAATCTTCCATGTTTTGTGGATTGGAAAATTTGATAGACGGCAAAACGTCTGTCCGTCTGTGATCACCACTTGCTTCTAAACTGTACGTATGATTTTTTCTAAAATGGATATTCCCCGATCAATCTGGCATGGTCATGTACATTTCAGGTCATGTACATTTTTTGAAACTTTTAGTAGGTTTCGCGCCACATTGCGTTAAATATTAGCAATTTTAAAATATTTCAAAAACACGACTTTCTCAAAAACCAATCCAAATTTTTACTTTAAACTTTTAGTTGGGATAGTGCTAAATGTACTCTATAAGATGACATAAACCCCATGTTGCTATATTCTTTTGTTTCTTCAAAAATTACAAAATTTAATTTTTTGGCGTGTCTCTTACGTCGTATATGTCTATATTAGCTGCGATTTGTTCACTTTATTGCGTTTATGAGTACATGTGCTTTAAATAATATCCTATTACGTTACTCGAAAACTCAACCGTTTTCTGTGAAAACTAGCTCAAAATTTCGCATTTCCAGAAACGCTCAAATGCCATTTTCTAAAAAATGACTCCACTTTTTTCAATATCTCCGAATGGATAATGCTAATTGCACTGTTTTAATATGACGTAAAATTCATTTCAGAATATTTTTGTATTTTTTCAAAACTAAACATCTCACGCCGTTGATAGGCACATTTCCAGAAATTTGTAAACACTACTGTACGTATGAGTTAAAATACTTAAAATGACTTCAAATTAAGTTTTTCGGAAACTCAAAAATTTTCGGTAAAAAGAAGCTTTAAATTTCGAATTTACATTAACGCTTAAACACTATTTTGTTAAGAACGACTACAAATTGTTCAAAGAAAATTGCCATTTAAGACGAGGGTTCACTGTTCTTTAAAATTCTTAAAATAATATATCCGTTCTACTATTAATCCAAACTACTAGGAAACCGAAAAATTAAGAAATTTTCCAAACAATGTACTTTGGGCGGCGATGGATGTCACCTGGCAAGTATAGCAAGCTGTGACCAAAGGAAACAGAAAACTAATACGGGCAAGTTTGTGCCATTCTGTACCACCACTAGTTTTTTTTAAATTTTCTCCTAAATGCGCTCTATGTGATCAAAACCACTGCAAGGGATGTGACGGTATCAAGAAATATGACAAAGTAAATATCCGCACAAATCATGAACCTTGTATCTTTCGCATCCATTTCACACAAGCAACGAACCTTCAAGTAGTCACGTACCTCAATAAATGCAATAAACACCGCACCTGGGCCCACGTAGCCAAGAATCATTCATCAGATGGAATTAAAACTAATAATAGCAAAACTGAAATTGCACCACTAATATCAACAGTTCAAGAATGTTTTCAAAAATTAAATCAATACTATCGAAGCAAAGTGAACAAATTTCTAATCTGAGAAGCCTCATGACAAAAGTAATAAGCAAATTATGAAGACCTTTCGTGTTGCTGAATGGAATGCCGACAGACTGGAGCAACATTGCAGAGAAGTTAGCAGTTACCTGCAAGACGAACAAATTGACATAATGCTCATTTCAGAAATTCATTTTACAGAAGAAAGCTACTTTAAAATATAACTACGAAATATATGATTCGAAACATCCAGATGGCACAGCAAATGGAGGTACGCCAGTAATAATTAGAAACATAAAACATTCCTAAAAATCGGTTTTGAAAATGAGTACTTGCAAGTCACGTCTGTACGAGTTTATGACAGCTTTGGTTCATTGTCAGCTGTCTGCAGCCCTCCAAAAGAAAATAATGGAAGACAAATAATATTTTTATACGTTGGGAGCAAGGTTCGTCTTCGGAGGTCACTACAACGCAAAACATACCCAGTGAGGGTCAAGGCTGTCGACGCAATGAGGCAAAACACTGCTCAACGTAGTCAGATTATTCAATGCAGAACCACTATTGACTGGAAATCAGCGTACTGGCCAATCGACCATAACAGGCTACCGGACGTACTTGATTTCTTTATCATGAAAGGAATAAATCAGAACTTTACATCAATTGAAAATTCACTAGAATTGCCCTCACACTTGTGTTGGTATTTTCTTGAAAATATTTTGTTTTGCACGAAAGGTTGTACGATTTGTAATAAGCAGGGTTGGGCAGTATATAAATCTTGTATTTGAAATACGTATTTTAAATACGTTGACATATTCATCCTCGCCAGTTAAATGGCTGTTTTCCCCTTGTGGGTTTTATACATTTGCCAACTAGGGGTTTATTGTGTGATGTTTTGTTTGAAAAATCATTCATTTTAAAAGGAAACTCCATTAGCTTCATCCAAATGGTAGCGCGCTTCATCCAAATCGAAGCGACAAGTTTCTTTTTCTTCCCTCGGTGTACTGGGAGCAATGAAAAGATCCCCACTCCTAGAAATTCTTACCTTTGATATTAGCTGAAATTTGATGGATATACTGCAAAAATACATTTTGCTGGATAGAAATTAGAATGTAGAAAAAGTTTTGAATGTTTGCAACTTTTGAATAAGTAGTGTTTTTAACAAAAATGAGACCTTCACATGCCCTTCATACTATCGAACAACAAAATTTAATAAAAAACGGAGCTATTTTTTTGTTTTTAAAATGTCCCACGGGCTTAATGTAAAGGAAAAGGAGTAGCTAAAATTTCAATTGATTAAACATTTATTCATTTTTGTAATTTATTTAAAAAAATATATATTTCATAACTAGTGTAAAAAGTATTACATAACTCTTATTAAAGGCGAGAAAGTACATAATTTAGTACCACTATTTATGAAGTAAATACCCGTTAAAGATGAACCGAACTTAAAAACGAAGTGAGCGAGGCATATGGGGAAGAACCCTCATCAACATATCGCCTCTTCACTCGACTGCCGATTGGGGGAGTTGATACGGGAGCACGAGTAAGATTGCGGCCACGCGACGGTCACTGGTGTTACGCGATTGTCGTCCGACATGTGGTTACCCACCTGTGGTGCATCGCTACAGCCAGTACGAGATCTACGCTCCCGACCGGTCTCCCGGCATGTGTGAATGTGTAGTGCATGTAAGCGTGTGTAAGTCGAGAGGACAAGAAAAAGAAAGGAAAGATCTCGCGCGGTCCATGGCGCGTTTGTTAGGGTACTCCTCCGGCATTCGTCAGATATTGATCGGAGAAACCACGGAAAACTACCGATCAGAGCAGTCGACCGCTAGAATTCTCTCAGAGTCCAGACAGCTAGTAGACGATTTTTTGATAGGTTCTAAACAATTGATCATCACTGAAGACTCCGCGAAATGTTTTCTTCCGCGAAACAGATGAGCCGAGCGCCACATGTTAATGTCCCAAAGTGTCAGTTCAGTGTTTGTCGTTAGAAGTTAGGAATAGTTTTCACGAAAGATTTTATTATTCCAATATCGCCACGACAATGAATATTGTAAGAAAATGAAACAAACAAATCATATCGAAAAGCAGATGACAATATATATGCTTGTAAATGAAGTCGTCAAACGGATGTAAACGGACAGGCCATAAACAACTAATTTCGAAAACCTTTGTTAATGTTCAGAAAGCTTTTAATTAAACTCGCATTAGTCTAAATTTTAACCACTGAATTTTGTTTGTAAATAATATTACATAAGAATAATAAGGAAGTTGTAAAGTGTACTTTTCTTGCGAACGTTCACCTGATGCAGGAATACCAAGAATAACAGTGAGTAAAACGGCTCTGACACAATCTTGCCAATCTTTTTCAAATGAATGACAATCATTTCTACGTGTTACTCAATGTGATTACGCGTGTTACATCCTCAATGTGATTTGGAATCAATCAAACGCTCACATAACTCAGGCGCGGATCCACGGAGAGGGAAATGAGGGAAATTTCCCCTCCCAAAATTTTTCAGTTACTATTAATTTTAACTTGCCATGAAAATTTCAAGTAAAAACAATTTCATTAAAACAAATAAAATTGTATGTATCGTAATATGAGCTGAGTTTAGCCTGCGTCATTCTACATGATCTGTACCATTCGACCAAAACATTTTGAATAAAAAAAGTCCCACCACAAAAATATTCGTTTCTGGATCCGCCGTCTGAATAACTGAACAAACCTTCTAGTTCACACACTACGGCCGTACCGCGCCTTCAATTGGACGCGATACCGTATTCCGGGGGACTGACCACGGTTCGCGTGGCCTTGGGCGGGTGGGCGGTGCGCGGCGGCGGTGGTGGTGGTGGTGGTGGTGGTGGTGGTGGTGGTGGTGGTGGCGGTGGTGGTGGTGGTGGCGGTGGCGGTGGTGGCGGTGGTGGCGGAGGTAAGGGAGAGGGAGCGTTTCGCCGGAAGGTGCCGCCAGGCGGCGTGGGCGTCCCCCGCCCATTCGCGTGATCCACAACCGACTAGTGCACGGACGCCGTCCGAAGTCGCTGCGCCGCCCCGACTCCGCCGTCGACCGCCCCCGCAGCTGCAGGTGAGCACGCGAGGCCCTTCCCCTTCCGTAGCCGCGACCCGAGGGGCAAACAGACGGCAAATTCTCCATACACAATAAATATGTTTCGGAAAACATTCACTGTGGGTAGACTACCTCGCTAGTGTTACGTTTTAATGTTTTCTTCCAACTGATCTTGCGTAGGAACAAAATAATATTTTTAGCGCTCATGCACGGAAACTAGTACTTACCTTCACTGATTACACCGTGCAACAAATTTCCCACTTGGTCTTCACACATAAGCAAGAACATATGATCGCTATACTAGATTTTTTTTCCTACCAAACCCCGCAAGCTGTTTGGCTGGATCAATTCGTTTTGATTTTTAAATGAATTTTGAAAGTTGAAAAAATTGTATTTTCTGACATTCTATGTATATACTTAAAAAATGCATATCTTCGGTACTTTATAACTATTTTCTTTGGTTTTTCGTGGATTTAACTGTGTAAAGAGTATGTGGTTTAATATATTACTCATTTAGGGTGTTTTCACCTATAAACATGGATAAATAAATTCGAAAAGTTAGTTAAAATGTGAAATATGAGTCGTAATGGTAAAAATGGAAATTTAGATGTAATAATAGTGGAATGAAGGTGGAATGAAATTGGAATGAAGGTGGAAACAAGGTTGAATGAAGGTGGAATGTAGGTGGAATAAATGTGGAGGTAGATTGAAGGTGGAATTAAACTTGCTCAGTATTAAAAATCTTGGATCACTTTAATTTGTCGTCAAGACGACATGTATACTACGAATGTATCTGTTTGAACTTTTGGTTACGAAGAACACTTTTTTATGAAGGATTTTTGGGGAATAGGATGTAAAAAAATTAAATAAGGATTAAAGAACGCTTTATTCATGAAAAAGTTCAATCTCTACACATTTGAGAACATAGATCGCAAACACCTGCGCTTGTGCTGTTCTTGCGTTGTATCTTGACAGATTGACCAACAGTATTCTGAGAGCATGTTGCAAGAACTCTTGCCTTTGTACCGTTGCTCAATAGTTGCGATATCTTGATGGAACCGTTCGCCATGTTCATCGCTGAAGTCGCCCAGTTTTTTGGGGAAGTAGTCTAAGTGGTTGTGCAGGAAATGAATTTTGAGTGACATATTAACTTTCATCTCCTTATATGCTGCGATCATTTCGGACACAACATTCTGGTAGTTGTCGGCTCGCTTGTTTCCCAGGAAGTCTTCGATAACCTTCTTTGTGGCATCCCAAGCTCTTCGTTCCACTGGAGTTAGCATGCCAGAAAATGCTGAGTTTTCCGTAAGCTTTCTGATCTGGGGTCCGTTGAAAACTCCTGAAAGAAACAGAAAATGTACAATATTATATGAATGTATAGAAGTGAGATTTTTGGATCAAAATGGTTAATTTGGTTGTAACTGCGTCGATTTTTGCTGCGATGAGCTTCGGAAATATGGACTTCAACGACTTAAAAGCGTCGCTGTCTTTAGGTAAAGCCCGAATAAAATTCTTCACTAAACCCAGTTTAATGTGCAAGGGAGGCAAAATTATTTTGGAAGCTGGAACCAACGACAAGTGGTCGATGCTGTCAAGACCAATTTGGTATATCACTCGAGATTTCCACTTGTGGTCGGTGTAGTGAAGCTCCCGTTTGCGTCCTTCCCAGTTACACATGAAACACTGGTGCTTCGAAAAACCTTGTTTTACACCAGTGAGAATGGCTACTACTTTCAAGTCGCAGCAGATGCTCCACGCATGTAATTCGTAATTCACGAGCTCCAATATCAGTTTCATAGTGTCGAGGTCTTCTTTTAGTCCAGTGCCATAAACGATAGGGACGGACGGCTGCTCATTACCTGTATTTAGAAAAACAACATGTAAACTTGCTATAGACGAGACCATGAATTGTACCGCCAATTAATTTGATGTTTCTTACCTATGTGTAGCAAGACACCTTTTAGACTTTGTGTTGACGAGTCAATGAAGAGCCTCCACTCAGATGGAATATGTGGATAGCCAAGCGCGAAGAACAACCCGTCAATGTCATTGCAATATGCAATACGCTTCGTGCCATCCATGTCGAAGAATTCGTCCAAACTTGCAGTGTGAGCGCGCTTTCGATTGGCAGTTACTTTTTTTTTTATTTTTTTTACATCCTATTCCCCAAAAATCCTTCATAAAAAAGTGTTCTTCGTAACCAAGAGTTCAAACAGATACATTCGTAGTATACATGTCGTCTTAACGACAAATTAAAGTGATCCAAGATTGTTTAATACTGAGCAAGTTTAATTCCACCTTCAATCTACCTCCACATTTATTCCACCTACATTCAACCTTGTTTCCACCTTCATTCCAATTTCATTCCACTATTATTACATCTAAATTTCCATTTTTACCATTACGACTCATATTTCACATTTTAACTAACTTTTCGAATTTATTTATCCATGTTTATAGGTGAAAACATCCTAAATGAGTAATATATTAAACCACATACTCTTTACACAGTTAAATCCACGAAAAACCAAAGAAAATAGTTATAAAGTACCGAAGATATGCATTTTTTTAAGTATATACGTAGAATGTCAGAAAATATAATTTTTTCAACTTTCAAAATTCATTTAAAAATCAAAACGAATTGATCCAGCCAAACAGCTTGCGGGGCTTGGTAGGGAAAAAAATCTAGTATAGCGATCATATGTTCTTGCTTATGTGTGAAGACAAAGTGGGAAATTTGTTGCACGGTGTTATTGATCGTTACTGTTCAGCACGCATACGGCAAAACAGACTTTACCGTCCACGTTCCGCCAAGAAATCATGGTTCTCTTAAACAAATGAGTACTGAAAAGAAAAAAAAAACGACTGGGGCGAAATGAATGAACTTGGCTCCCACCTCGCATATTGAGAATGATCCCAATAATATATTGTAAGTTTCTATCTATCGAACTAAAAAGAATGTACGCAACTCGTACGAAGGTGTCTTTCAGCCTACTCATTTCAAAATGCCGAACTCGGCTCCTATCGTAGCCTCGTTAACATTTCATTCAAACGCCAATGACACTTCCTATAGTAGATACGAAAACAACTATTTCATTCTTAAATCGACAGAAACAACAATCACATTTTGAATTTTTAGCATTTATTATTTAATATTTTGGTTCCTGCATTTTGATTAAATTAAGGATGTGAATAATAAATTTGTTTACTTAGATTGGATAAAATAACTTACGTATAAGTTATTCATCGTAATGTCACATGCATCTTTGTATTGATGCATATTACATTACGATTCACATAAATGAAGGTTGTTATGACGGGAGTGAATCTCGTATTTGGCAATCAATAACTTTTCTTATTGGGTCAGTCGTACAAAGCAAGTCATGGCAGTTTCATTGTGTAAATGTTTTCCACGTACGTGGTGGAATAGAGTTATACTGTAATGAGTACTTCGAAATAACTTATTAAAGCCCAATTCGAACCATCTTTGTGTCCATGGCACTGTCTACATTACCTCGTTTATCTTTAAAATATTGTTGTAATGAGTGTGTTTTATCAGGAAGAAACATTGGCGTATGACATTGCAAATATTCGAGTGAAATATTTTGCAACTACCATGTCACTAAGTGACCACCTCGACCACAGACATATGTACAGATAAAGAAAATATGGAAAAACGCGGAGTTTTTTAAACACAACCAGCGTCACACAAGGGACATGCAATATTTATGTACATGTGTAGTCAAAGAAACACGGGAAGCAATAAATATCAAAAATCACTTTAAATTGTACAGAATTTTTCACACACTAAAAATATTGGAAATAGTTAAGGAACAGGTAACAGAATTTCTTATTAAATTGTAGATGTCATCTACTCTACATCATGGATCATTCACACACATTGATACCCAGAACCACCGTAAAATTCTATACGAAAGTAATATGTCCTGCTTCGTGACATGAGTATTTAAAAACGCTTATATAATTCTATGCATGCTGAATCCCTGTGACTCTTTTCTAGGTGGACTATATGCATTATATTTCTTTAAAAAAATTGAAGTCGAGTCTAAATTTGCAAAGCACATTTTTCGGTTATAATTAATGCGTACATGAATTCTTAGGATTCTTTTTAAGCTGGTATTAGGTGCGCAGATAATCTTCTCCCCCATACGTCACATACAGTTTTTACTGTTTTTTGACTACATAAATCTAACTCTAAATCTAGATTATTAGAGACAGGAACGGCGTCTTTGTGATATTCACTCGAAATCTTAAAAACTATCATATTTTCTTTGTGCTATAGTCACAATACGAAATACTACTCATGACCAGCAAATCTTTATTCATGAATCCGCTTCGAAACAACTGTCGTCAGTGGTAGGACAAACAGTAGACCATGACACAGCATGATAGCGCCTAATCACTCGCAGAGACAATGCTCGTGGTTCCACTTTTAGCACTCATTGTAATGAAACATGATTTTCAATGAACGTGAGTTATATATATATATATATATATATATATATATATATATATATATATATATATATATATATATATAATACACCCAGACCCGTGAAACAACCCACCGCAAGCGAACGCACGAAGATCGAGACTACTACAGCGCTCGAGACTGAAATGCTCGGGCTAGTACGAGCGAACGAATGGCTCTTCTTGTAGCTCACTACTGCAGAGCATATGTGCGCTCGCGCGTCGCGGTTGCGTTCAAGCTGGTTGGCGCGGCGGCGCAAGAGCTCCGCGGTGAGCAAACGCAGCTCGCTCGCCTGGTCCGAAAGTCGGCGAGGCCGCCACAAATTGGGCACGAGCCGCCGCCGCCGCTGCATCCGACGAGCGCTGTCCGCGTTCCGTTGCGTCATGGGGCCTCTGTTCGGCTCGCCTGGTACGCGCGAAGCGTAATGCCGGCCGGCCAGCCACGTGTTACTTAGGAGCACACGCCTCTTCGATAAAGGATTTCTAAAGCAAATGTTGGACGAAATCTTTGCCGATACCGGGAGAGGTGGCTCAGGGTATCATCTTGCCAAAATGCTGCCACAACTTATGCCCCTACCCTTGTATCATATTGTTACTATTAACAAAACATGCGACAGCTTTAGTAAATTATTTCACGAAGACTCGTCCTTTGCTTTTATGATAAATGTTTGTTATTTCGTTTGGAACAGTCTGTTAAAATTGCATTTACGTAGGATTTCTTCACGCTGGTGCTCTCCATTGTGGATTAAATGTAATACTTGAGTTGCTGCTTGCTAGGCCCCGCTTGCACCCACAATGATATAGGCAGGCAGAGCGTCGCTGTTAAAGCAGCAAACGCGTATCACAAATTATTTAGATTTTATGGGTCCTTGGGAGCTAAGTCCCTTCAGAAGACTGCAGGATGGTGGATCAGCACAAGTGAAAATGAAAGACAGAATATGTTTTAGCAAATGTCGAAACAAGAGTCCTTTACTTACACAGAAATGAAGTTACACAGAAATCAAAGTTACATTAAGTGACGTGGAGACCTCCGTCCAAGTAAACGGTAGCTCAGAGAGTCCCCCGGGCGGGGCCCGTGGGCGTATTTTATAGTTCTCAGGGCTTTGTTCATCATACGCTTCCACTTGGGTGGCACGTGGCCTCCCTTCCCCAAACATGACGAGGCCACAAGGCGTCGAACCGCCTCTCTGTGCTCATGCCTCTACTTCGGACATGTCGTCCGTCACCTTAAGGGCTTACTCTTGAAGCTGAGGGCTGCTAGCGGGTGACCTCATGTCTCAAGAACCCACATGCCTAAGTATTCATATTAGTGGATACTTCCCAGTTGAATGCGTCATGATCAAAGCTCCTATAGAGTTTTATAAAGTATGATTATAATAATTACAGTTACAATCATTACAGTTACAATCATTACAATTACAATCATTACATAAAAGCAGTCAGAAGAATCCACTTTCGAAGTTCGTCGACGGTTCCTTGTAAAACAAAATACTTAACGATATCGCTGTCGAACTTTAGATTAGTAAACTCGCGAGACCTGATTACCCAGTGTCAGAATGGCACAGAACTTACATCAGGACTCTGTTCTTAAAGGTCGGGACACTATTCTCCCTCTGATAAGAGAGGTTTGCTCGCCACGTCGGCACAAGAGAAACTGAAAATGTGTTTTACTGTTAAAAATCAGCACTTTGTTCCTACAGAATCATATATATTTCTCTTATTACGTAGTAAAACATGTAGTGAATTTTGAGATGGTATTGCACTTCAGAACGGAAATCATACATCCAGAAACATTGACTCTACAACTCTACATTATCTTGAATACTAAATATAACTCCCATTAATGCATTTTTCTTTCTTGACGTACTTTCAAGCACTAGTACAAGAGCAGTTCGCTTGCGAAAAATCTACTTATCAAATTCAAGTCAGTGTTCGTAGCATTAATAGTGGAATTCATGAACAAATTGCATAGCACTTCATAGAAATCATCGCAATATAGTATCCTAATTTAAAGTAACATAAACAAAAGCATATCAGCAACTATCAACACAACCGCGAAAATGAGGTGCAAAAGGTGACAATATTATATTCCATTTACTGAATATTATCATAAGCAATAAAATGAACGCAGGAGATTAATATTAATAAATCTAAGGAGTGGCCATACTCCGTCAGCTATGGAAAATACACCTTTTTAAAAATCTTCAAAAATGGACTTGCACTCAAAGGAAAATTTTTCCAACTGCTCTCATGGACATGTTTATGCAGGAAAAACAAGTGAGTATTGTTCACTGAAGATACACTGGCACTCATAAACGACCAGTA
Source organism: Gryllus longicercus (assembly GCA_038098605.1). NCBI lineage: Eukaryota > Metazoa > Arthropoda > Insecta > Orthoptera > Gryllidae > Gryllus > Gryllus longicercus. The sequence continues at coordinate 1,341,337 of JAZDUA010000410.1, read as the reverse complement.
TCGTCATGAAACAAAAACAAGTGAATGTCCTGCAAATGTAGATGAATTTTTACATGACAAACGCGGTTCTATTAGATTCGTCTTCTATCAGGTTTCCAAAATAGCAGATTTGGGAACGCAACAGACAGTAAATACAAATTCCACGAGTAGAAAAGAATTTTAATGAAACATTGGCTTCTAAAATAAACATAATTCGAATAGAAATCAAACAGTTATGCTACAGAGGCACCTACTTTCTCTATTTACGGTAACGTGTACGTAATATTATAATATTGTAACTTCTAACACACTAGTACTTCAGACATCATTTGAATTTATCTTAACCAAATGGAGAGACAGAGTTAGAACACAAGTATGTTTATTATTTTTAAATTTCAAGAATGATTTCATAGTTCGTGCTATAAAATGTAGTTTTATCTCCAACAGACGACACAGGTTTTGGCTAACATTCACACCACTTGGTACAGTAGTTTTAACTTTGAGGGCGCTACAGCTTTTCATATGGGGGTAATTACATACCATATTGTGCCTTTTCATGTTTCAAGATTTCCGAACTTTTTTGGCTTATATTTTATGTCAAGTGGCATCAGCACTTCAGTGTTTATATTAGTCTACGTGTCTTTCATAGTTCCAAAAATCGTGTCTACTTGTAGATGTCAGTCGAACTTGTCCGAATGACTCAAACCATTACTCTTGAAAATGTTTTCCCTTTCAATTTTCAATTGCGTCTTTCAAAGTGTGGAAAATGAGGCACCTAGAAATGAAGTGCGTCCCAGGTAGGAACAAAATAATACTTATCCAGCCGGGGTCGTCAAACTCTAGTGGGAGATCACTCACATTATCTCCTCTCCCTCGTCCATTTGCACGCAAGATAAGTGTTTACTTTTTCACAAACTGAACCAGTGGCTGTCGTTTGCTGCTCCTAAGCCAGTTAAACTAACACTGATCAAAGAATCTTCGATGTGCTTAAACGCCGTATAAGTCTATGGGACTATGGAATTGGTTACATAAACACTTTCATTTTTTCATCCGAAGGTTCCGAGCGGCTAATGTACGCGTGAGGTACTTATTGGTAATCTAAGCATTTTTATGCTACCAACCAAGGGTTAAGAGAGACCAATGAACGTGTATTGTATTTTTGGTAATACTGTACTGTTATGTCAACGTAACGCAACGAGAGGAACGATAAAAGCAACTCTTAATGTCTGACGTTCGTTGAGAATTAGACAGTCCGCTGAACGTTTAGAATAATTGAAACAAGTAAGTTGTAGCTGAAGATGGCGTATGACTACTCATATTCGAAGGAAAGTATTTATTATGTACTTCCATTTTTATTATAAGAAGATAGTATTACGAAAAGTAATATACTACACACGGCTGAGATCATAAATTACAGTTTTGGATGGTTATACTCCTAGGTAATGTCTCGATTTACAAACTTCAAACGGGTCCATTGTTTGATCGATATTTGCCTAATCACGTCCTTAACTATGATTATAACGTGACCATTTTCATTTTACCATCCAAGAGTTAAAGGCTACTAATGTACGTGTACAGAACTTAATATCATTACTATTCTCTTTTTCCAACCAAAGAGTTGAGACCCGCTGGCTTAGCTCAGAGTCAGCATTATTGTTTTATCTACAGACTTGTATCTACGAAAGGTCGTAAGGTTCGAGTTCCTATGGTGGTGGATTTTCTACACTAGCTCTATAGTTGGGTTGAATTCAGCTGCTGTCTGGAGGAGATTTCTAGTGGCTGACGACTCTGAGCGGGAGGTCTCCGTGGTTTCGCCGACCATTACCAAGCAAATTCAGGTGCAGTGCTCTAACAAACGGGTCACGGACCACTCGCGATACTTTGCTTCTCATCCTCTTTCCTTTCTCTCCCCTTAAACACACAGACTCGCCTACAGAACACATGTCGGGAGCTTAGAGCTTGTTCCGGCGGGGGCGATTTCCGCCCTGCTGGGAGGAAATACCTGGAGAGGAACATCCCTGACAAGCCATGTAGGTCGGCACCGGATCTCATTATTCATCGGGGGGAGGAACACCGCCGCCTCCCGGGATGAAACAAAAAACAAAAAAAAAAAACATTCTCTGTGCTGAAGGTCCCAAAAAACCAGAGCGGTTGCCACGTCCGTGGCCGGAGGTTTGAAGAGCGGCGTTTGTGTGTGCGCAGGGATGGCGTGCCGCGCGCTGCTGCCGCAGGACGTACGCTTGGACATGGGGCCGCTGGGGACCTTGCGCCTGGAGGAGCAGCTGGACGAGAAGCTGCAGCGGGTGGCGAGCGAGGAGCTCCGCGAGGCGGACGTCGACATCCCCGACACCATCGCCGCCCTGCGAACGCGCCTGCAGGGTAAGGCTTCCAATCCTCCAAGCTTGGAAAAACAATAATGACAATAATAATAATAATAATAATAATAATAATAATAATAATAATAATAACAATAATAACAAGTCGGCACTGTGGCGCAGACGGTTGCGGCAGCCGTCGTCTGCGCCAAGGAGGCTGCAGGTTAGAGTCCTATTAAGGCATGGTCGTATTTGTGATTGTCCCTTCATCATCCTATCATCTCATAATTCACACTACAAGGCGTAACAACCTTATCGTACTGAGGAATACAGCTGAAAAGCTGATCCTAAAAAAAAATACACACGTTAATCGTGTAGCAAAGTCAGTAATGCCTGTCCGGATGGCCATAATGGCGTAGCGATCTCGGACAGAAACTTCGCGGGTTCGAGTCCCGCCTCGGGCATGGTTGTATTGTAATTGTCCTTTCACCCCTATCATCATCATATCGTATCATCCTCATAGTTGCCATACCGTTACACGCAATAGTGGTCGCTAATGACCTAGAAGTTGATGCGACTTTAGATAACAAAAAAGAGTGAGTAATGGCCTATAAGCTAATAATAATAATAATAATAATAATAATAATAATAATAATAATAATAATAATAAACCGGCCAAAGGAGCTCAATGCGTTGCGCGTTGACTTCGCTGACCGGCCACCCTGACCGGGGTCTTCCTCGGAGATTTCTCTCGGTAATGCAGGCCAATAATGGAATGGTTAGAAAATGCTACGATTACCTATTATCATCTTATCGTCTCATAATCCATAATTCAAGGCTTAACGACCTTGTCTTACCAAGGGTTACAGCCGAAAACCAGATCCCCATAATTACACACGTTAATCTCTCTCCCGGAGAGAATGTGACGATCCCGGAAGAGAACGGGTAGCGTGATCAGAAGTGGCCAATAATAATAATAATAATAATAATAATAATAATAATAATAATAATAATAATAATAATAATAATGTAAGTATTTGGCATTTTAGGGTGAGATCAATCCCATTTTTGGTAGCTAGCTGTTTTCCCAGGCCTGGACCCTGCTTTTTATTTATAGTCCCCGTCTGGAGGTTGGAGAGACATGTGCTGAACAAGACGTTTTCCCATCACTGTACCTAGCTTTCTTGGCCTACGTGAGCATTCTTTCGTCACTCAGTTATACAAAAATAAGGCGATTTGTTTCAGAAAGCTACAGCTTCATTTATATTCCTGCCGGGAATAGACCCCGGGACCACCTCATATCACGGTGTCCATGAGCAGCCAGAGGGGCATAATCATTATTGTCATCGTAATCATCTTCATCATTACCATCCTCATCTTCGCTGGCGCGCCCAAAAAACAAGATGTGGGCCACCTACATTTTTGCGTCCTATTGGTCCTCTTTTCTATTATTTTTTATTTACAAATGACTTATTTTACAAGCAAATAAATAAAATATAATTCAAGGAGAATTAAATAATTTTAAGTTTTGTTTTTTGATGAATCATTTATAGCGTTTCCAGTAGGTTTGGCAAGCTCTTCCCCCAAATGTCATGTATCAATTAATTAAATTCTTCCCCTTGTCAGGTCGCCTCACCAGCAAGCGCCGTATGGGTGGTCACTGTCCTAGACGGAGGAATAATTTAACGACACAATATTGCAGTAATTATCACAATTTATTAAAAAATAGTACGAAGATACTGGAAATGAATGAGGCTTTCTGTGTATTTTTTTTTAGTATTCTAATGTATTTTAATTCAATTTTCATATATGCAATACTGAATGCCTCATAATATGTTACAAACTTCTAGGACATGAAGAGAGTCGAAGATGATCACTTTTTGTCAATGAACATGCGGCGGGAAATTACACTTATGACATTTGCTCCTGATTGTTAAGTAACTCCTCATACACTGGTGTTCGACAACTTATGTTATTATGCAGTCAAAGAGAATTCACTTACCTGCCGAACACCACTGCAAGACAGATTGCCTAATTATCAGGGGCAAATGTTGCATTTCTATCTTCATTATACTCGTATGAAATTTTCTACCTTATGCTCATTGGCAACAAGTAAAATATTTGATTTTTCAAATTTCGTACACAATGAGACATGGATTTCCAATATTTTTCTTGCATCGAACCCTTTTAAAAGAATGATTTGTTCTATCGACCTCCTTGCCTTTTCACCGTGCATATATAATAATCGTAACACAAAGAGTTGTATATAAATAACTTGATAACAATTACAAAAAGAATATAAAAAAGTTGAAAAAATGTTTATTAGGTTTATGTTTTATTATTTTTTGAACTATTATAATTTGCATTTTAAAAAAATAAATAAGTATTATTAGATGTTTTGAACCTTTTATAAGAAAACCATTTATATATATTTTTTGAAATCAATAAGATCTTGACTGTTCTGATCAATTGCCTGTGTATATTCGACTAACAAACGCCCTATCGACCCTTGAATATGATTGACCCCCTTTAAAATTCCATCGACCCCTAGAGGGTGGATAGCGACCCCGTTGGGAACCATTGCATAAGATAATACGTTCCAACAGAAGCACAAGAAGTGTCACGCTGGTGACACACGGTATAGGTATGACGTTAGTTACGGCAAATTTCTGAAGGCAGTGCAATGTTTATGTCACAGAGGAGAAGGAGTTGGTAGTCCCGCTGGATGACGAGTACATGATCACGTTCCTGCGCCCCTGCCACTGGTACCCGGATTCGGCGTTCCAGAAGGTGAGCGCCACGCCGCGCAGCGAGGCCGCGCTTGGCTGAATTTATTTATTTTATTTCATTAATTAATTAATTAAAATGTATTTATTTATTTACGTCAAAACAGTTAAAAACTGTGTGTGACGTGCTATGGGGTGAAGTCAAATTAAAGTTACATTGAAATTTAATTCAAATAAGTTTTTAACAAAAAGTTTCCGCACTGATATTCCCTCCCCCAAAGGAAACTCTGGACCGGATCGGCGGTGGGAAGTCTCTAGTATCTGTAAGAAGGTAAAAAATTGGTTTAGTTGCCTCTGAGCCTCCTGAGAGTGTGAGTGGATCGGATCGCTAGAGCAGTGAGACTTTGTTGAAGTCACGCGTCACGGATCAATATGCAGCGAAATACCAAACAGAGCTACAACTTCAAGTTGTCTCCTGTTATCACACTGTTCAGACAATCCGGTTGGATTTGTACACGCCCCATACGTTCATTTCAACCTGTTTGACGACTTTTATTTTGATCAAATGTCAAGACCTTTGGCATAAACTTCATGCAGAATTTTCGCATGTTAAAATGATTAGTCGCAATTAAATGCACGCTGGATTTTCTAAGGTTTAATGCCTTTCTAAGGTTAAACGCGCATTTAAGCGACGGTCGGAGTCGAAAAGGTTGCGCATTTTTGGTTACATTTTCATTGGCTGTTGCTGAAACCGGTCGTCCTGCGCGTTGATCGTCTTGGGCGTCTTCTCGAGACTCCTCATACTTATTTATGCACCAAGGGCGTTGTAAGTGTTTTAATGATCGAGCGGCGACAAAACGCCCGGGGGCCTTTGGTCAGAGATCATTAGAACCAGTTAACGCCCGTGGTACATACATAATTTTATTTTTACCTAATTTTATTGATTCAGATTTAGTAATTAACTAGAAGATAACTTGTCTCGGTTTGTCTTTTCATATTTACCACCCATAATTCCCTGCCAGAAGAGAACATATTTTCCTCATAATCATGATCTTTTCGATCCAGGTAATTTATAGGAGTAAGTTTTGATCCAGGTACGTTATACAAGTTTTGATCCAGGTATATCGAGTTCCGTATCACAAGCTATAGCGTGTCAGTGAAAATTAAAATTCTTAATGCCACTCAAAAAAACCTCTGTTCTGTTCATGATTTCGTCTCCGTAAGCCAACTGAAGCATTTCAATCGTCTCAGTAGCGGTTTTTCCTAATTTAACCCAAAACGTGATGTAACACTGTTTGAGATTTCTCTGCATATTGATCCGTGACGTCAACAGTGCCTCACTGCACAAGCGATCCACACACTCCGGAGACTAAACCAATTTTTTATGCTTACTAGAGACTTCTCACCACCAATCCGGTCCAGCGTAACCGTCCTCCAGCGTTTACTGTGGGAGAGAGAAAAACATTTTAGAAACTTACTGGATAACCCCGGCAACATTTCGGTCCCAAAAAATCCACATTCGCCTACTTGAAGTTAACGCATTCTCAGCGATTCGGAGATGATAAACGAAATGCTGATTCTCCCTATCCTCTTGTATTATCTTCACCTCCTACAAAAATTGATAGAAATATCTATATTATTGAAAAACATTACAATTACTTCTATTCTTTCCTGATTCTCCAGTTATGTTAATGTAATGCAGCATGTTACTTATCACAAGAAAAAAATCTACAATATATAAATGAATCGTTTGACCTAATTGCCTACCTAGATGTCACTTTATACTGTTCAATGTTTCAATTTCCTTAAAACGGAAAACAATGGATTGAATCGACATATAACTAAAATATTAAACCTTTTACTCTTATATATCCTTTTTAATAAATAATTTAACAATGAGTAATTATAAATATCTTCTAATTTGATAGTAGAAACCTTATAAGTTATGCATTTAGAACAAAATACTTGATTTCAATGCAAATTTCACAAAAAAATTCCTTCTGATTTAAATATGAATAATTAAAGAACTTAATTGCTCGCAATATTTTTAGGACAGAGAAGTCACAGTCACAAATCGGCCGAACATTCACCTCAACTAACAATAGGTGGATGTATTACGATCTGTAACTTTCAAGACGCGTGAAGTACGGTGACCCAAACAGTTGGTAGTTCTAAATTTACGAGTATTTACCGAAACGGCCCACGTTGCTACGTCGTGCCCTTTTATTCATATTCTCAGCATCTACTCGACCTGAGACACAGTGTCAATTTTGTTTATGTTCAGTTCTCACAATTGTGCGGACCACGGCAATCCTAATATATTATCTAAAGTTTTCCTTCCGTATTTTTAAATATTATTTACTGTATTACATATTTTACATAATTTACGAAACTATTTATTATTCTAACAATTATTCTGAAATCATTTCCAAAAAAATATTTAATGAATTTTCAAAAATAGTTTTATTTTAAAAACCATCAGCAGCAAAAATCATTATCTCGTGAAGTCGTGGGTAGACGCGCTTGCGGTCTGCTTGGATTAACCACCGTTTTCACTGCATACAAATATAGCATCAAATGCGCGTGAGCGCTGAGATTACCTTAATATATGGAAAGTACCATTAATCGTGATGTTTCTTGATCTTATTATTGGCACTGGCAGGCGTGGAGCACTTCGAAGAGTACGTTGAATAGCGGTTGTTTGCCGGTAATTGAGTTCCCTCGTTATTGATGATTTTTAAAATTCATTTTAATAAATCTTTTATTAATAGAACTTCAAATTGTGTAAATTTACTTAGTAAATAAGAGCACACTTTGATATTATACATTTGCTACACATTCTTATCCTTTTCATAACATATTTATGTAAATATTCTGCCATTTCATACTACATATTTTTTCGGTCTCCAGTGACGTGATATGGTGTGTGTGTGTGTGCGTTACAGATGTGCAACTTCTACGCATTCAAGGCCCGGAACCCGCACGTCGGTAGGCCGCTGCCCATGTCGCGTGTGGACGTTGTCGCCAACTCGGGCACCGTCTGCATCCTGCCGCGCCGAGACCAGTTCGGGCGGCGCATGCTACTTCTGCAAACAGGTCGTGAGTATACCCGACCCATTCCCATACGAGCCAAGATCGACCCGACGAGACGAAAAGAGACCGACGCAAAGTAACGAGACCCGACGAGACCAGACTCACCCGACGTGACCAGACCGACCCGACGAGACCAGACCGACCCGACGAGACCAGACCGACCCCACGAGACCAGACTGACCCGACGAGACCAGACCGACCCCACGAGACCAGACCGACCCGACGAGACCAGGCCGATACGACGAGACCAGGCCGATACGACGAGACCAGACCGACCCGACGAACCAGGCCGATACGACAAGACCGAACCGTCCCAACAACATAAGAACAATCCTACGACACCAAACTGACGTGTCATCGATCCGAAACGTCATCCACTCTACGAGACGACAGTGACTCGACGAAACTACGAGTAGACCCTGCTGCACAAATCTTTCAGGCTACGTGCCTCAGTGCGGAGCTGCACAACACGCCTCCTAATCCAAGAAGCTCTCCCGGCATTTTTGACGAATCCTGTAGAAGCTTTGGTACTAACACACTTGAGGCACAATCATTCCAAATACTTACTGACCTACTGTAGTAAATTGGCTGATTCATTGGTGTAAATCAGGCGAAACACGTGGTGAAAGACTCATATGCCGCAGATTGTGGTTACCAGATCTTCGTATCTTACGCACTAGGTTTTGTTTAATGCTACATTCGAGGATTATGTGTAAGGAAGGAACTCACACAGTGAGCAGGTATTCATCACAATGCTGCCATTTCGCGTATTTAACAGCATTTTTAAAAATAAGTAAGAAGCGATTGCAAAGCAACGCGGCAAAGACGGGAAGCCCCGGCTCGTCGCCGGAGAGACGTTTCGCGGCGTCTCGTGACTTTTAAAATGTAGCGGAATATGTTAAGACTTCAATATAGCTCTAAAGATTGGTGGAATGCATTGGGATTGGGATTTTTTTTCAAAATTTTATTTCATAGTGACTGACAGTACAACGTTCAGCCGCGAGGCTCTACAGATGATTGACCGAGTAACACACAGCGAAGTGTGACGGGGGTAACTTCTTGTCACCTCCCACTTCTACAACCCCAAGAAGTATATTTTGTGTTTAAATCGTCGAGTAAGGTAATAGGAGCCTTTAGCTTAAAAATGTCTTGAAGACGTGTTGCAGTCATTTGTTTATTAGGCGAATTATATGCTGAAATTATTACTAAATTATTACCGTTTTGAAGATTGATAGTTACAGCTATTGTTTCTAGCCCTGGTATTAATGGAAGAGGTGATGTCCAGTGTGGAATACCGGATATGACTAGAATTAAAACTCCACCTGCTGGAACATCTAGTCTGACACGTGATATTTATAACCATAAACTCTAAAAGGTTTGGAAGGAATTAAGTGAGTTTCGGTTAAACATGTTCTGTCAATATCATGTGAAGCTAGAAAATTTTAAATTCAGAACGTTTATTTAGAATACCTTGACAGTTCCAGTTTAAAATGTTAGATTCGTTAAGCATGGTGCTTTAAACATGATTCTGGAAAATAGAGCTACGGATTGAGGTTTTTATAGAATAAATTGAAGTAGGGAATAACGATGGAATAAAATGACTAAAGACGTTGACAATGTGAGTAGTTAGGAGCACAATTAAGTTAAAATTTCCATTTGAATTTTTAGTTGAAATATTTAATGAAGCATCATTAACATTGATTGAGGTGGGAGGAGGATTTTGTGAATAAGTTGAAGGAATAGAATTAGGAATTTTTTTAGTGGGAAACAGGGGAGGAAAATTCCTAGGTTGATAAGAAAATATTATTATTATTATTATTATTATTATTATTATTATTATTGATTGGAGATGGATTTTTCGCCTTGCCGTTTTTGTTTAATTTACATTTTGCAATTTTGTTACAGTATGAACAAGCATTCAATCTTACATTTGCACTGTGACCATTTGCTTCGCAATTGGTGCATATTGATATAATCTTATTCGATTCCTTACATTCTTTAGTGTATTTTTTTGGTTCCTTACAGCCCGTGAACAAATAGCACAGTGAAGTTTTCTAGTTTTGGGTATAATTATACTCTTAGCATTTTGCGCGTTGTACCGGCTCTGGAAGACGTTTTCGCTATTGGACACGTACAACAGTCTATCAAATTTGAATATATCTTGCCACCTATTTTCTTTCAATATTATCACAACAGGAATTGCCTGACATTTATTATGAAGTCTATTCACTTTCACAACTTGAAAGTTTTTCGATTTAATTTCTGCGAGAATTTGACCTAGAGTAAAATATTGAATAACATCTTTTATTACGATATTTTTTCAAATGAATTACAATATATATTGTTAGAATAAATAATTATTCAAAATTATGTACTTGACCTTGTAATAACAAAACGCACTAAGGAAAATAAATTTTATTTGAAGGAAAAATCTTTATCTTCACTTTTGTAGTTGTAGAAAGACAAAGAAAATTTCAATTGTTTTAAAAATGCTGGGTTAGCTATGAAAATTGGACCTATGCCACCTTCATAAGTGTATTTTACTCTATTTTTACAAGAAATTTAAAGAAAAAATTTGGAGCTATTTTTGAAAAAGCTTTGAAAGTGTCTGAAGGACTTCATGTAAAGTACCCTCCAAATTTTAAAGAAAGGTTTTCAAAATCGCAGCGTCTTGAGGCTAGTTAGAACGACCGGGGAATATCCATTTTGGAAAATATCCTACGTATGGTTTGAGTACTACTGGTGTTCATAGACAGACGGACGTTTTGAAGAAAAAAAAAACTACACTTTTTCAGTATTAGGGGGCTCCAAAACGTGTATTTACGTTGAAATATCGAAACCGATTTCCCGCAACATTACATAAATTTCTTTATACAACGTATTTCTGTATGTATTCGGGAAAGTAAAAATTATGGACGACCCCTTAGATCGGATTTATCCCACGAAAGTTCATACTCGTGAATTAGAGGTTAAGCGCCGAAATGGAAAAACACGCATGCGCACTGTGGTAACAATGCGAGCGGGCGCGCGTGCGCAGGCAAGTGGGACCCGAAGAAGCTGACGATGGACGAGCTGCTGAGCGCGGTGCTCATGTTCCTGGAGATCGCCATCGTGGAGCCCAGCACGCAGGTCGCCGGCGTCGTCATCTTGTGGGACCTGGAAGGGCTGTCGCTGTCGCAGGTGCTCAAGTTCACGCCCACCTTCGCCAAGAACCTGCTGCACCTCATTCAGGTATGCGAACGCGTTGCGCACCCCCTAGTTTAGTCAGTCAAACTAATTTAGTTTAGAGTGTCAAACTAATCAATCAATTGACTAAAGAAACTATACTCTGAGGCAGACGAGAGAAAAAATAACTACTTTCCAAAGTGACCTGGGTCCATGAAGCAATTTTGCAGGAAGGGAAATAATTCACATTGAGTCTTAAAGTTCAAGAGATTCAATTGTTTTCGAATACCATTTAAGAAATAAGAAACGCAATGTTTGATCACACTATCTGGCTGATTGATGGAGAATTATCTTAAGAGTGCATTGATACATAAAACTAGAAAACGCACGTAAATGGAGACCCGTCACTATGGAAATATGCTCTTGGTAGATCGGGGGTTCGACGCTCCTGGGGACTGGCGTACCCCTCCACCTCTGTTGATTCCTTACACCATGTGAAATAAGAGTTCATCGTTATACATATACACAGAGTCCGTGCCGTCTCATCTGTACGGATGCTCTCCGATCAGGAGAATAGTTGCCCACTGAATGCAACGCACCCTGTAAGAATAAATCTTAGTGATTTAACGTATAGTAATATGCCACTACAGAAAATTGATCCCATCAGGGATATTATACCTTTCATGACGAATGCAGTTTTGTAGTTCAATGCAATTTTATAACCAACGCATTTGTCACAAAATTGGTTCGCGACGAATCCAGCGTGTTGCGTTCAGCGACCTGCTTTCTGCCTTCGCTCTCGCTCGGGCGCTCACGCTGTTTTATAAACCTCTTTCACTTTCAAGAGAACTTCTTTTAAAGTGAATACTCCGGTAAGAGTAACGTCACTTCAGATTATTACTGCACTTAGAAACGCGTATTGTTAGTATACATATCGCCTTGATACGGTATTGTTTATGCAAGGGGGTCAGTTCTTCTCCCGATCAGCCAAGTTCTTTAATTACTTGTGGCGCACATCCTTTCACTGCGGTTGTGGGGTGTGAGAAGTAGTTCAAGGCCGTTGGTCGAGGAGCGGAGACGAACACGGTGTTTTATAACCTGTTGCAGGACTGCGTTCCGTTGCGCGTCAAGGCGTTCCACTTCATCAACCAGTCCAACCTCTTTGACATCGCCTTCAACGTGCTCAAGCCATTCCTCAAGGAGAAGCTGCGCTCGCGGGTGAGTATGCAATGCATCTGTTTACCCCCCTCCCCCCTTATCTTCCCTATTTGTTATAGACGTACGAGGTTAAACAACGGCGATTAAATATCTGAGTATTATAAACATCGATTGGATGAAAAAAATCGACGGAAAATTACACTGGGCAACAGCATTTCTGTAACAAATAATGCTAATGGTGTTCTTAGCTAAGACTTGGACACTGAATTCGAATATGAAATCAGTTTTTGCCTATCAAGCTCAGTTTTCTCTTTACATACTACTCTCTATTAACGGAAATGCTCGAAAACTCTCCATAATGTTTTTTTTTTTTTTTTTTTTTTTTTTTGCTTTAGCTTCATTTAATAATTCTGCAGATGTGATTGTTCATAGAAATCGAAATGTGTACAAGAATTCCTATACATGACACTGAATTCAGAAAATTCACCTTTAGGAAATGATAAAGGTTTGACAATGAGGCTGATAATTCGTGCTCGAACAGATAGAATCGCGTTGTGTTTCTTGTCAGATGCGTCCCAGCATTGAGAGATCTGTCAGGGTGGAAAGCAACTAGGATGTGACTGCTTGTTGTTCTAGGTTCGTGAAGGTTTGTTCTATGTATTAATTTAGAAGACGAAATGCCTCAAAACTTTGTAAATAGTTAAAATACGGTATGTTATATCCGAGGAGAATTAACTCTCAAATTGCAAAAAGCCGAAACTTAATCCTCTGAGAAGGAAGTGTTATGAACTTTATTTCTGGTGGAAAGTAGGCTACCAAGACAAGTATTAGGTCTCCCTTACATTCTGTGTGACGTGTGTTATTCTCCTAAAATGCTAATTAAAAGGTTCTCCCGCTATATTCTTTAAAAAAATATGTTTGCAATTGAACAATTTTAAGTTACTTTAAGTTAGTAAGATCATCGAACATTTGCACAGTTAATATGTAAATTGAACAACGTAAGCTCAATCAGAAATAAAATAAATACATTTTTTAAAACGTTTGCTGCTGTGACGCAGCTGTACTTCCACGGCAAGTCTTCGAAGACGCTGCTGGACCACGTGGACCCCAAGTTGCTGCCGAAGCAGTACGGCGGCGAGCTCGAGATGCACTTCGACGGCGGCGAGCTCGTGGCCCTTTTCCACCTCTTCGAGACGTACTTCGATGGTGAGCACGCGCACGCGACACGAAAGGCTGCAAGGGGTCTAATTACTTTCTTCTTTTTCTTTTTCTTCTTCTTCTTCTTCTTCTTCTTCTTCTTATTATTATTATTATTATTATTATTATTATTATTATTGAGTTCGCGAATAGGCCGACTTGGACCGCGCGTGCCTGCACCCTACATTTACCGGGGTTCAGAACCATTATCACGGTGGCAGTGCATGTACTTTATCATGGGAGCAGCATGATAGCTCATCCGATTTGTATCCCCAGGGATGTTAGCCCTGGCAGTATGGAAGATGAAATGATATTAGTGAGGTGTGAAAGGACGGCACACACATACTGGCATTCACAAATCCACCCATGCCCGAGGCGGCACTCAAACCCTCGATCTTCTGGTCCGAGACCGCTACGGCACTTCTGCCTTCGCGTTCTCAGCTATCTGATTGACATTATTATTATTATTATTATTATTATTATTATTATTATTATTATTATTATTACGTCGACTTATATACTTCTACGCGAGGGGGGGGGGGTCGCCTGCCACTGAAGTTGTGGCTAGGCTCTCGCGTACGGTTCTGTTGAACAAGTCAGGAGCAAGATCCTTATTTTCTCTCAGGACCTTCAACACTACACGTTAGACCTACCGGAGGTAGTTTTCTGTTTTTCGTACAGTTTTACAGGTGACCAGTATAATTGCTTTTTCTATTGCTACCAATACATGATAGTTCCTGTGTTATTATTGTTGTTGTTATTATTATTATTATTAGTAGTAGTAGTAGTAGTAGTAGTAGTAGTAGTAGTAGTAGTATTAAATTATCATATAAAATTATCTTTGGGAAGTTGGCACTTCCCCTGACCGTAAGCAAGCCGGGTACGAGGAACGGGGCGTTCTCCTTCACGCGGCGCGGGGTTAGGATTTGGATTTTGAATACGGAGAGTGGACATCGGAAAAATATCGCTATTTGCTATGAAGTAATGTATGATTTATTTGTTAACTCCAGTTTTTATTACATAACACTATCCTAAACTACAAAACACCAAGAGCATTTTCTCAAGTGTGCATTTAAACAACTCATATACAAAATATTCAATCTCCCCGATTTTGATCTTTTTCACAGTTTCTTCCCTATCTTATATTTAATTCCAACCAAACTTTAAATTGTGTGTGTATGTGTAAAGTTGTCTGTGAAACGAGGGTTTCTGTGGTTAAATTTTAAGGGGGTGTCAATGCGTCCCAACGCAGAAAGACACGAATTGTATCGAACGTCATCTGCACTGCTGTTCCGCTTCTTTTGGGGTTACGGCTTTACATCGTAAAATCGTCAGATCGTTGTGACCGTACATCCGCTAATCTACGAAATATGATGACCTGTATATCAATCATCTGTATATATCTGTCTATCATCAACCTGTATATCATCTCAAATATCCCAATCTGAAGACGGGCCAACTACATCTAAAACATTATATTAAATTATTAATTTCTACAACTCTCGTAGGCGTAGAGAATGGACTGAATAGATTGTAAATGAAATAAAACAACTGAGTTCGTACAACGCATAATTTGTAACGCATTTTATGCTAAAATACTTTGTTCTCCGATCTCGCTTGTTTGGATTTGCGCCACTGCGCTTTGGTTATCGGGTCACGCGACTTGGGGAACTTAAAGAGAAAATACCAGTACTTCATCCAGGCTCCGATTAAGCAGGGATCGGATGCAGCAGCCACTCCGGGATCCCCGCAAATTCCGTCAAAACGCAAAGGAAGTCTCCAAAAACGGGGCCGAGACAGAAAAACATGAAAGGAAGAGAAAAGTAGTCAAAAAGGTATATATCAATAGCCGCGTATTCTTTCTCGTTCTCTTCAGCGACATACGCTACACGATTCTGCGGGGCATGAAAACCTTTTGCATTGAGAACACGCTCGAGAAAGAGGCGTCTTGATATTCTCGTAGCCAGTAATCCTCGCTGCAAGCGGTTATCCTGATAAAAACATTCTTTCTTACGCGCGCTAGTGTTTGAGATCTGAATTCTCAGATACTATCGGCAATCGGATCGTGTTATTAAATTACAAGAGCCCCTACACGAAGACCTCCCCGGAGCCCTTGCAAACGTTAATCCGGCCCTTATTTTATTAATTTAAAAATTATCATAGGTACTAAGAATAAATTGAAAACTTTCGATAATATTCTTCTAAAACTCTTCCGCTAGCGTGGTATAATTAACGAATACACGCTTCCACTTTTAAATT
The DNA here is from genome assembly GCA_038098605.1 of Gryllus longicercus. Lineage (NCBI taxonomy): Eukaryota > Metazoa > Arthropoda > Insecta > Orthoptera > Gryllidae > Gryllus > Gryllus longicercus. The sequence continues at coordinate 1,325,445 of JAZDUA010000410.1, read as the reverse complement.
TATTTATTTATGTACCTTGGCAGAAAGATAGATTTGGGGAAATCGCGGGCACACTGTAGACGATAATTATTCCTAATATGATTTCAGAAAAGCGAATACAATAACCCAAAGATAGACGCGTGCTCCAGCATTCCGTAAGTAACGAATGCCGCTCCCGCATGTACATTTCTGTGCCTGGAGAAAGGATTTTTTTGTAATCACGGGCACATTCTCCGTGATTATTATTCAAATATTATGATAAATGATGTAATGACGGGTAGTATTACACAAGTGTGAAGTGATATTACAATACTAGCGAGGAACGAGTGAGTATCGCAAACTTCAAGCAGTGGCCGTTACATTGAGTTTTGTACAGTGATTTTTCTACGATTAATAGCTATAGTAAGTTATACGTTTACATTGAAGGCTTACGTGGGCAGCTGGCCTGTAATCTTCAACCAACGCCATCTAGCGGACGGTCACCCAGGTGGCACCGGCCTAGTCTCCCAGGTAGCATCGGATAAGCATAAGCAGCAAAGACATTCTAATATGCACAATCCTATTTCAAACAAGAAGTATACACAAGATAAGTTAGGATTCCTTAAAGAAATGTCATCAAAGTTCACTATGTGATCTTATTTTTTAGTACCTTAATACTAACTGATAATGCCCTCATGAGGGAGATTCGATTTTCTGAGTTTTTTGGAAATGGAAGGGCATGTGCAATTTACCCCCCCCCCCCCGGTTGTCTCGTCACATTAATATACAGTCCTACGAAATTTTTAATGGAATGACAAACCATGTGCCAAGTTTTATCAGAATACCAAAATGTTTCTTGCTTTTTAGCCGGAAAATCTTTTCGCTTCAATTTTTTTCTCTGCTGATAGGCAAACAATTTTGGTTGGCAAATCTGGTAAACGAAGTATATAATTTTTATAATAAAAGAGATTCTGAAACTCAAAAAAGCATGCGCAGATCGTACTACTTCATCTCCATACGTCACATACATTTTTTTTTATTTTTTTTTAACGGAAAATAAATCAAACAAATCAAACGATGTGACAAGTTTTGTGAAAATATCTTAATGTTTCCAGTCAGCGAGTTTTTTTAAAACAATTTTCGCTTCTGACTTTGTATGGGTGGGGAAACGAACATTATGATTGGACAAAAAATAGGCGAAGTTTTCTCAAAACAGCTGAATTTTTGCTGAACAATTTCTGTGAAGTTATTTCTTTAGTCACGTGGCGGATCGTGCATTCAGAAATTGGTGGTTACCAGAATATTGTCCATCTTAGCATCTAGGAAAGGTACCTAGATGAGACTAGCGTCTACGAATTTATACGTTTCAGACTTACGATTTAATTCTCATATTTGTATGCTGACGTTTCTTAGTCATTCCTATTCCTACATTTTAGTTATGGCGGCGGCGACAGTGAAACGGTTAGCGTATCGGACTGTTATACCCAAGTTGGGGCTCAAACCCGATCGAAGCCGTGGATTTTTAAGGGCGAAAAAAATCCTTCATACGCCTTCCTTTGGAGGAGAAGCAAAGACTGGTATCCCATGTTAGTAGATTTACTGCACGTAAAAGATCATCAAGCCTTAACGAAGCCTCTGAGCTAAATTTAAATTGCCTGTTTCTTCACCCGAGTGATACTCTTTTCTCCGGGTGAAAGGAGCGCAGCGAAATTTTCGTGGTCAGACGGAAGAACGGGCCTGGTGGCTCGAGTCTCGCCACGTAAAATAAGACATCAATTCCATTCCATTCAATTACTTAAAAGTATAAATGAAGACCATATAACTAGTATAAAAAATGTGGGTAGCGGTGGCGGCGGGGGCTGTGAGGTTAGTGGTGGTGGTGGTGGCGGCGGCTTTGTCGGAGGCGATTGTAAAGGTGTCGGAGGCTGTGTCTATGTCTGTGTCTGTGTCGAATGAAATGGCAAACGTGGCGGTGGGAGGTTGAATATTATGGAAAAATATGAACTTTATAACACATTCCCATGGAAATTAGGTAGGCCTATATCGGTCAGTTAACTAAGGAAAATGATCAATGATAATTATGTATAATTTAGATTGGAGAAGTGAGCTAAAGAGAAACAATTATTGAATCGAAGAATAACAGAAATTATGTAGAAATGTGGATTTGAATTTGAGAACTGGGAACATCAGGGGCAAAGCTTGGCTGGTGTAACTGATGTGCAGTACCAGGGCCACTGAAATCAAAGTCACACCCTACTGACCCCCCCCCCTCCAACAAGATGGCAATTACATTGACAGGACTCTCTGCAATCGAACCCTCAAGAATGTAATTATGCCTCTGCGGACATGTATTGTCTAGGTGCAGTAAAAGAGGAAAAGTAAATAGGAAATGGGAGAGAGTGAAAGAGGAGAGGGGAGGTGGTTTTTAAATGGATAAAGGAATTCCAGAGGACAAAGCAGCATGAAAAGTCAAATCAGAGGGGAGAGGATAAGAGAGAGAGATGGACTAAATACTTGGGAGAGTTACAATAGAAATCTGTAACACCAAAATAAAGAAGGATTTTGTAAAATTATTTTTTAAGTTTAGCAAGTGTATTGTAAAAGTATGTTCAGTAAATTCAATTCAATTCATTGTAGAAGTACAATATGTTTATTGTACAACATGAATACCCTACATGACATACAATGATTATTTGGACTGCTTGTGACTTCAGCGGCTGCTTGCTCCTTGCTTCCAAGTATCAATACCAACTCCTGATGTGGTACTTGATAGATCATAACATTTATGTAGCCTGATATAGTTAAAAAGGAAAATAATGTTTAGCAGGTTTATTCTTCTACTCCTTGAAATGGATAATCATCAAATAATTGCATAGATACTAGCACAATCATTATGAGAATCATGTTCTTGAATTATGAAGATCACTTAAATTTATACTGATACAATTTTTAAATCACAGAAATCAATGGATATATTATATTTATTGTGCTGATCTTGTTTTTCAACACTTAATGTTACAACTAAGAAAAAAAATTGTGGAAGACCTGTAATAACATACGAATTTCTGTTTCAGAACTAACCAAATATGGGTACACCAAACTTCCAAAGTAAGACGAAAAATGAAGTCAATTAAACAACTTGATACCTGCTGATAGTGGTGAAAAAGTTCCACCAATTTATTTTCTTGTTATTTATATATGATATTGTATAAACTGTAATTTTCACACAATATATTTTCCTTTGGTGTAATGCTGACTCAAGTTTTCTTTCCTAATATTCCCAGAAAACAGTTTGATTTATCAAGATGAAAATGCTTAAAATTAAAAATTTTCTACTATGAAAAAATTCATAATTTAATTATTAATGCTATTTGAACATGTATGAACATTTTGCATAATTCATTATTTTAAAACTGAAAATATGCTCAACCTAAACTAACACAGAGTAGAAATACTGAACTGGCATTAAAAAAACATTATTTACTCACCTTTCCAATTCATTGTCAATTGACCTTGGGGACTTCACAGGTTCAATCGTAGACCGTGCCTTCTTCCTTCTCTATGTAAATATCATACCCTCGTCTATTAGAAAGTGAAGAACAGTTCTTTTAGTTGATACGATTATTCATAACAGAAAAGAAACAATAAGTATATACATCAATAAGTCATCTTAAATTGAGTTCATTTCTGTACACAAACAGAATTCTATCAATTTTTACCAGTCTCCTTACTCATTTGCTTGTACTTTCCGAATTTACCTTCCTTATAAATTGAACATGCACACTGTATGATGTGGAATCTCTATGATAATTATGAAGAAACTTATTCACTAATGTTCAAGGATCCAATGTACAAGTATCCACGTAACTTCTTCATAAAATTTATTATTATAACTGAAAGTTACAAATCTATTTCAAATATTTTATCAAGTAAGAAAAAATAGATTTTGTAAAACAATTAAGGAACTTATCAGTGCATTTTCCTTTAGAAGTAATTGTAATTGAAAATATTCATTGATCAATTTTAAATTTAAATCTATAAAACATGAAAGAGTCCAGTGTATATCAAGGGGAGAAGGCCATCTCAGTAATTATCACTGGAAAACTGGAAGGTTAATTCTTCCGTAACTTCTTCATTAACTCTTCTAACTTCCTTCCTCTTCCTATAACTTTTTCACATATTTACTTAATGAAACTATTTCAAATAAAATATAAGTTTAAAATACAAAAAGGAACACACTACTGATAACATTAGAAAAACTTCGCTTCATAAATGTAGTCTCACTATGTATAAATTTTGTTGAGCTATCCTTTTGATAGTCCTGGTAGGAGTAGAGCCAGGGGGTGGACAGCTCTTTTGTAAGAAATACTATAAAATCTAATCTGTAGTACATTTACTGACACAAATAGTAATTTTTTTATTACTTGGGAGAGAAAATTTATTTTCAAATTATGCTAACCTCTCTTTCTTGCTACTTTTATTAATCATTCAACTATATAAGGGTGGGGAAGGGAGTTTGGAGCTCATGAAATGTGCTGATGTGCAGATTATACTTCTCCCCCATATGTCACATACAGATTTTAAAGCTTTTTTTTCATGATTTTGAAAAAAAAAAACATCAAATAAGGCTAAAACTTGTTTCACTCAATCATTCACTCAAATATATATTAATGACAGTGTTCGACACTGAAGCGTGTGGTATCCATACCCTTATCTTTTACATCAATTACCCAATGTTATTTTACAAAACCCACCAAGACAGGAATACAGTGTCTAAACAGGCATTTTGCTTTGATAGAATGTACAAGTATTTTACCTTCTTTCTTACTTACTACATTAATTTTAATTATGATGAAATAGGTGTTTTAAGGCATACGTGTTTCTGCAGATTTTATTACTTGTTTGTATATAAACCAAGCAGGGGCAGATTCAGCAGATCATTTGGGGTGGATCGTAGATTTTTGTGAAATAATAAACATTTGTTATTTAACTGTATTTTATTTATGTACTATAGATAGGATACTATACAATATTATTGTTTTAATAATTCACACAAATACATATTTAAATCAAATTGTCAAATAAAAGAAGATAAACTAAAACTAAGTCTTTTTTGGGGGAGGGGGCATGCCCCCCCCTCCCCTTGATCTGCCAGTGAAATCAAAAAGTTCAAGGGTTGCCTTTTCACATACTTTCAGATCAATTTCAACAAACAAATTTTGAAAGTATGGATTAGACAGCTATACTGATTTTTGTGTTTCTTCTCTTTACTAAGTTGACCTTTATTAACACATTTAGGTAATATTTTTCATATCCCAAAAGTTTTTAAAAAAAGTCACATTCCTTTTCCTTTAAAAAAAATAGTGTGATGTATTCTTTCCAGCATCCACAAGATGGTCTCTTTCTGTTCTCTCAGTTTGTTTCTTGGATGAACTTCCATGCAATTGGTACTGATGTTATTATGATGATTTCTTTTCAATGTATTATAGTGCTTTCCTTCTTCTTTAACTCACAAGGCTAGGCTTTGTGTTAGGATCTTCTCTGTACCTTCTTTCTTCAGATTCTTTTTGGAATAAATAAAGCAATATTAAATGTATTCCACTGTTATTTTCCTGACATTATAGGTCAATATGGTACGCCACAACAGTAACAAAATGTTGGACAAAAAATGTTAACCTATAAATATCAACCAAAGAAACATTGATTACTACACAGAACATTTATTCATTCATTTAGAATTACTCGTTTATTATTTAATACTGTCTCTGAACTTTCAGCCCAAACACTGCACAAACTTAAACATAAAACCATAGTTAGAAGTGGATTAATACATAACAAGACTAAGCATGTACTTAGAGCCCCTGCAGGATATATTGTTTGATAAAAAAGTGGCCCATGTGACATAAATCACTGGCAGATGGGGTGGGAGTGGGGGGCATGCCTTGAATTTTCATTCACCTTCCTTTATTTGGCAAAATTGATTTAAATACTTATTTATGTTTGAATTATGTAATTATCCCAACAATAATATTGTCTAGTTTCATTTCTAGAGTACATCAATAATTACAATATAATAACAAATATGTTTATTATTTAACAAAAATCTAAGGCCCAAAATGATTGGCTGTATCCAACCATGACATAAATACATATAAAAATAATGTTTAATTTTATGATGATATAAAAAGTTATTAAAGTAATTCAGAATTGAAATGATAGATAATGTATATCTAAAAATCTGTATATGAAAGTCTTGTTGAATCTATATAAAAATGTATTTATTATTTTTGTATTAAATGTTTAAACCATGAAGATAATAGTTCTATTTTCATATTAATTTTAATATTGTTGTTCAATATTTCAATATAATTAGGGAAAGTTTATAGTTTGGTCATGCTAAAGATCCCGTAAGGGATTAATCCAGCAATGACAATAGAGATTACGTAATGTGTTTTAAGTGTAGGTGGTGTACATTATAATACATTTATAGAACATTGCCACATCACAGATATCTACAAATTTTACCCTCTGCAAAGACAGTGAGCTTTCTGAAGAATTTGGATTATAACAGAGGACATGAGATGTTCTTGACTCAACATCTGCTTCATTTACATTAAGGTTGAATGCATGAACCCTCCTGTAGCCTGCTTTCTTGACTTGTAAGATAACATTATCTTGCCATCACAGGGGTTGGTTATCATTCCAAATGCCTACTTCTCAGTTTAGATACAGAGAGGGACATACCAGACTTGTTCCATATTGTGATGCTATATGCTTCCCAATTCAAAACTACTATTATTAACAAAACTTATTTAGAGATTTACCATGGTCTTACCCGAAAGGGCAGAATTAATCAAGTATCATCATCAAAATAATCATTTTCTTCAAGTACGGTTGGAACTCTATAATAAAAGTGCTGAAGCCTACTTCTAATGAAGCAATAGGCCTAGAAAGGATATTATAAATGTTCCAGATGTTCCTGAGTAATCCAATTCTTTCGTGGTCTTTCTGTATCTCTCCTCCCTACAGTTTTGTACTTCAGAGCAACTTCTGGGAATTTTCCTTCATTCATTCTTTTCATATGTTCTAACCATTTCTTCAGACATACATTCAACATTAAACAGGCATTTGCCTAAAAATCTTAATTCTAGAGCCAAGATGTTCTAAGCAGAAGTGAATGAGAAATAAAAAATAAAAAACACAAAAATATTCAAGAATACTTTAAACATTTAATACTTTCAACAAAATATAATTTCATACCTTACAATTATTAACAGAATGTGGATTATAAAAGTTTAATTCATTCTTATAGAAGTAACAGTGTATAAAATATTCATAAGTGAGCTTTGTATGTACATTGATGTAAGTACTAGAACAGTCTCTACATTTACAGAAAAAGGACAAAGAAAACAGAATCCATTTCCATGTTTATTGTGCTGACATTTGATTGTCCTTTTTTTCCCCACAAGAAAAATAATCACAGAATGAAGTTATGAAAAGAAATGTAACCAGTGCAAATCATTATATGAACTAATAGTTACTTGCTTATAAATTGAAACATAAAACTACATTACAGGAATGTAGGCACAACCACATCTTTCTGTCAGTCTCAAAATGAGAATAACACTATTACACCTCAAAAGAGGATAAACCACCATATTCTGATTAGCACAGGGTGGAAAATTGATGTAATTGAGACATGTCAAACATTGACAAGTGTTTCATTGCTCTGAAATTACTTGCATTTTTCTTTTTAGCAGTCACTATTAAGTAGAACTTCTGTTGCCACATACACATATTCAAGACTTACTTCTTCTTGTCCTTTTCTTTTGCTGCAATAGCCTTGAGGTATCCATATTTCAAAATTTCTGTAAATTTTAAATGATAATCTTGATGAATTTATATGAATGCACAATCTTAAACAAATGTTTAGTATGCAATGTAACTAAAGTCGACATTTTTCTAGTAAAATGTAAATCTAATATATTTTCTCTCAAATATTGTTGAAGCAAAAAATAAAAACAAAATATTTACACCTATATAAATTATTCACTTAATTTTGAAGAATCTCATTTTCTTTTTCATATTTTCATAATTTAAATTTATTTTAATTCTTAAAAATATTCTGTCCTCAGGTTCTTTATTTAACAATTATATAATTCTCTTATTTGTTATGATTCTTTTCATTATATGTATGCTTAATGGAAAGTCTACTAAAGGAGCCTGTAATAAGGCTGCAGCCATATAGTATTATTTCACTTTATAATCAATATTTTTTTTGTATTGTATAATTGTGTAAGTTCAAATTATTTATTCATTATTAGGTCTGATATATGAAGCTCAGCCATAGGCGTGTGCAGCCTTACACAACAGGGTGGTCCAACTATAATTCTGGGTCCCCTTTTTTCACTGCATGTTTTTTAGATTTGAATATGATTTTTTTCCTAGTAAATAAATAAAATAATATGTGAAGAGAATTAAATTATAATTTTAATCATAACGGTCAATAAATTCAGATGGTTTTATGATCAACGGTTGCCAGATGACCTGAACAGTCTTCCCCAAATGTCATATGGCTAATTTCCTAATTTACTGGGCTTGACAAATTAAATAAAATTTTTAAACAAACATCTCATTTTATATTATTATAACTTTTAAAATGTTATTTATGTATAAAATAATTGTGGTCACTAATAATATCAGCTGTTTCTAATGTGAATTAAATTAAATAAAATTTTAAAATATCCTTAATTGTCAGGTAAAATGAGGTAAACCACAAAATAAAATGCTTAGCAATGGGACCTCTAAAAATGTTCAAGAGGTCCACAGCCCTGTGCACATGCCTATGAATTCAGATGTAAATAATGGTATCTGACAAATCTTGTTTCATAGAAAAATGTCATATGATAGCTCAGTTTTATGTGAAACAAACAACATGAGCTATAACTTAACAGTAAATTAACACTGACATTTGTTTGATTCTTGAAATCTCCGAAATATAGATCAACTCCCTCTAACTCATAGGGACTGTAATCTTGATTCTGTTGAAACTGTCCCATATCATTATTTATCCCGCAAGCCACAAATATAAAATATAAATGCAAAACAACACTGAAAATTCTTAAATAAGAATTCAATTTAATGACATTTCTTTATTAAAGAAATGTATGTCTTTCTTGTCACTTTTAGACTATATTAAATGAACAACAAATACTAGTAATTTGCAATTTACCATTGCAAAATTAATCAAATCAATTGAACTGAGGAGGAGGCTGATATTATATAACAATAGCAATTATTTTAAAATATCATACTATTGCTGAATGTTAATTAATGAATATATTAAAAAGATTAATCATATTTAGATGAAATTAATAATAGTTTCAAATGAAAACTTTGAATATTTTTTCACTAAATAAATTCTATAGGACTAGCCATTTATCAATTTCTTTATTGTAAAGTTGAACTTACCTTTGAACTCATGTTCAATAGGAGTCAAAACCTCATACCACTTCTCCGATGGAATGCGTTCCATTTCCATAGTCCCTCCATAGCATTCAGGCAAACATTTAGGGGAGATATAATTGTGTAAAGATGGGCGGTCAGTGCCATGGAACACAATCTACAAATCACAGAAGAAAAAAATTAATTTTCTTGGATTTGTTAAATAAGAAAATAGAAATATTTGTAATAATTTTTGAGTTATTCATTAAACAACATAAACACATTGCTTTTAAGAGCTGTTGTAACAGTGTAGTAACAAAGAGAAATGGGTACAGATGGTATTATTATAATTTCTATGTTGTAAAAGTTTGATACATCACACATCTTTCTTTCGGGGAAATAAAATAGTGAAAAAATTCTTCAAAAATACTGGTTTTACTACAAGTGCATTGGTCTTTATAAAAAAGAAGAAACAGAGGTAAAACAGAACAAAAATGCCATAAGTGTGAAAGAATGGCACTACATCAGAAAAAGTAAGCATAAAAAAGTATTTAAAATGCATTTTTCATGACATAAAAAATATTTAAAGAAAATGAGAAGAAATGAAATAACAAAGCACAAACAAAAGAAAGTTGTTTAAGAAATTTACTTACCCTGCTTGAAAGCTTCTCCTTCAGGAATGGCTTGAAGAGAGCAAACACCATGTTGAAGACGTAGGGTTGATTTACGATATGGAAGCCTTTTACACGAAGAGGAATTGCTTCCTATTGAGAGAAAAAAACAATTTAGTGGATTTCATTTATTTATTTTATTACTTAGTTATATTAGGTAAGTCAATTGATGTTAAAAAAAAGGATGATTATTTGTAGATTCTTTTGAGGTGTAGAAAACAATAAAATCATGATACGGTAATTGTTTGAGTTTTTGTTCTGAACCCTAAAGGAAAGAATGGTTATGTATCCTGTAACCTGGAAGCAAAATGAGGAACGTCTTTATTCTGGCCAAGAGAATACTAAAAAACCTAGGCAAGAAGGAGGTCACTTCTCCAGATGGAGGTCATTCTCAAATTCGACACCAAATGTTTTGATTCAATTTTGACCTCTGATAACTTGTAGTATGGTTAAAAGAATTGAGTAGGTCTCATGTTCGCTAAAAGTTCTAATGTTTTGAAAATTGCAAAAATTCAAAATTTTTTCTGCCTCTTCCTACTACTACACTTATGAAGATAATTTTTTTTACATAATGAAATGTGTTCATCAAAAATTGATCTTCAAATAATATCATGCTCAATTTTTGGAAAATATGGGTATTTTTGTGTAATTTTGTGTTAAACATGAGTAATTAAGTAAAAAAAAAAAAACGGCGTCTTCCTGCAACAACAATTGTGAAGATAAACTTTTTTCTAAATGAAATGAGTGCACCAAAATCATATCTTTAAATAAGGTCAAGTTCAATTTTTCGAAAATATAACTATTTGTGTGTAATTTGTCGTGAAATAATCGCCAGCTTCAAATTTTCCGCGCTTCGTGAACGTAATTTGAGTTGTGCTTGGATACAGTTGGATGCTACGTAACTTAGAATTTGTGTATTATTTCATATTTCTTTGTTAGTTTCTTACATTCGAGCTTGTGTTATATGTTTACTAATTAACTTTTTAGAAATGATTTAAAACCTATTTGATAATCTACATTTTTTGCCTGTGTTGCGAGTTATGTATTTATATTCTGAATGTATTAATGTATTTTCTTTCGAACAATCTGCAAATCTTAATAGCAATTAGCCCAATTAGGTTTTCCCACTAAATATTCGATTTAAATGTAACACGGAAGGAGAAATTGGAAAAAAAATACCATGCATTTGGGTAAACCTTTATTCAATTTTAATTATATATTACAACCATATTATGCAAAAACTACTTAGTTTTTAAAAAAAAGTGTACATGATCTTTTTTAAATAGCTAATTTTGTACAACAAACTGAGACAAGAATCTCTATCTTCAATTTTGTAGTTTTAATTTTTTTTTTAATTTTTAAAAATTGGGAAAGTACCTGCACAAAAAGGACCTGTACCATTCTCTCGCGTCCTTCGCACTATACAACAACAAAATATAATAAAAATGTGGGGCTATCTTTTGAAAATTTTGAAAACGGACGAGGATCTTCATGTAAAGTACCCCCCCCAAAAAAATATCGGTTTCAAATTCCAGGGGCCTCGATATCAGCCACAACGATTGACAAATATCAATTTTGGAGAAAATCGGCTGGACGGTTTATGCGCTAGCGCAGTGCACGACAGACGTTTTGCCGTCAATCGATTTTTCGGTATCAAGGACCCACAAATCATGGATTCTTATTACACCACGTACTAGAGGATTTTTTTCTATATTTAGCAACTGGATTTATTCACTTTTTCGTTACCTGGGCCCTGCAATAAGTTTTTGTGTCGAAAATTCTCTGTTTTCCAGCGCACGATTGCAATACTTTCTCTTCTTACGTTAGTAAGTGCGTGAAAGTAAAACATGATGACTGAAATGTGTTAATTCATAAAGAAATTGCGGTAAAATAGTAGTTTATTTAATTAGTTTACAATGTTAAGGTTTATTGCACAAGTACGCGTTTTTAAAACTAGCGATGTCAGGAGCGAGTTTTCAAATTTGCGCGAATGAAATAAAGCAACATTATAAACGAGTTGCATACGCTATTTTTTTTATAACAGCATTATGAATTTATAAGAGAATCAAATTTCAATTTTGCGAAACAACTTTCTTGTGACGTCTCTCGTATTTGGCGTCTATGCGAGAAAACGGTGGTCGTCTGTTCCGTTCACGATTCTCTCGCTGTGATTGGATGAATGTGTGATGACGCAAATATTGGTGCCGTAAAATGCCCAATTAAGAATGATTTCTTGCAACAGAAAAGGTCGTTTATAATGCTACAATAGTATACAAAAAATAGCATTTCGTAACCGTTACTAAGGGCAGGAAAAAATGTGCTACTTCAGCAACGCTGGTTGGCGAAATGCGTTACATACGTATGTGACGACTACGAGAGTAGGGAGACATGCTTTCCCGAATACATCGCGATAGTTTACTAGCTTCTGCGATAGAAACTAAATATACTGGAACCGTGCACGACCTCGTTGGTAAAAGTGAATTGCAGCGAATCTCCCGGCTACATTGACGACAGATTTGTTCACGACGGTCGTCTGATGGCGACCGAGCACCGTCGAAAGTTGAGAATTTTTCCTTGTTTTAAAATTGTAACACAGTATTCTAAAATCTAAGTGGTGCCCCGTCAGTGGGCGCTCCGTGCTCACCTGCAGGAAGTCGACGATGAGCTTGGCGAAGGAGGGCGTGAACTGCCAGACCTGCTGCAGCGACAGCCCGTCCATGTCGAAGATGACCTGCACCCCGCACACCTGCGTTTCGGGCTCGTGCGCCGCGATCTCCACGAAGCACACGCACGCCTTGAACACTTCCTCCAGCGCCACCTTCTTGTGCTTCCACTTCTCTGCGGACAGAAGCACGGGCGCGTTACATTGCAAAGAGGTAAAACAACAATAAACACAAAAATAAGCTGGTGATGCTACACAATGGCACAGATTTTTCTCATTCTAGTTACTTTTCTAATCTCTTTAGACTGGGCTAGCTTTTCGATATTACCCCATCTTCTTCCCAGCTACCACCGATCGGCGCCAATGTTCAATCCCTAACAGAACAAATATCGGGCGTCGATTATCTGAACGAATTGGGACCAGATGTAGTTCGGATATTCCAATTTTCGGATAATCACACATAAAAATGACAAGTTCATATAAAGTGCTGTATGTATGAAGATTCTTTAAGAAAACGTACCATTAAAATACTGCCCTGTACATACAAAATCCTGTAGATAACAAACACAGGATTTGTCAAAGTTAACTGAAGACTGATGATTGACTATGGTACAGTATTTCGTTAATATTTTATCACTGTCAATCATACCGGAGATCATTCTCAATATTCAGTATTATAAAAGAAAATTAATACGTATAGTACACGGTACTTAATTAAAAAAAAATAATAATTCTGAGAACATATAAGTTCGTATATTCGACGTTTCGTATGATTAACGTTCGGATAATTAATGGATGTCCCACTGTATTTCTAAGAAGGGACCTTTCAACAGGTGCTGGTTAAAATCTGGCCTAATTTTTTTCTCTCTAAAGATAGATATTCACTATTTCTTTGTGCTATGAAAAAATAGAGGCTTCTCACACTGGAAGATACTAAAAAATAAACAAATAAATAAATTAATAAATAAATAAACAAATAAAGATACACACTTTTCACGACACAAACCGTCGTTCTTGGGGGGTTTGTACAGCACTGCCTACTGGGAGAGAATGTCCGCCAAAGAAACAAGCGCTCCTACGGGTGCGAGCTTCATTTCAGGGCATGGAAACAGCTAGCATTGCTCACGCCATTGACAAGACCGCACTGCCAGGCAGCAGTGCCTAATCTTCCGGAAACTAGTTTTTCAACACTGAGAAACAGAAACTCGATGGCCAAATAGTGATACAGGCATAAACTTATAACTAATGTTGCGATAACTAATAGTGATAGGGGCATACAATTGTAATTAATGTTGTTTCCCAATCTTCGATTATATTTGACCTAGACACATCAATGTATGATAGTTCCGTTGAATGCATTCGTTGAACACCCCGGTAAAGTCACACCACTTATAGATCATAATACCCTCTGAAGTCACCTGGTGATATCCAATACACAATTAACAAGACGGCTCTGAGTGAATCAGAAGCCAATTAGTGGTTGATTTAAATTATTACAATCAAAGAGCCAGTAGATAAGATATTTCTGTGTTCTAGAATTAATAACTCAATATATGAGATACGTTGCAGATTAGATTATTTTGTCGCAAGGACGTTTTGGCTTCGTGGCGGTTCTCCTTAGGACTGGCGTAACAAAATTGTAATTGACGAAACGAGTGGATAAAGTGGGGTATAATTGCACGAGTTCAAGAAAACGAGCGACGATGGGAGAGAGTTTTCTTACTTCCCAAGAGTGCAATTATACCCATTTATCCACATGTTACGTCAATGTTTTTACGTTTCCATTTACGAATAATTTAAATTTTGAGAATTTCAAGCCCATCTTTACCATTCGAGGCATATATTTGACGACTTCGTGTTGCTTCTGAAAAATACCTATTTTAGTGGGACATGCATTGGGTACATATGATTATAGTGACTTAAAACGTTAAAGAAAACTTAAAAGGGAAGACTTTTGAACTTATTCCGTCCGAAATATTAGAAGAAGCTGATAAAACCATGAAAATATTAATTCCCAGGAATATTAAGACTGGTACGAGAGAGAATACAACATGCATAAATGTTGGGAAGTACAAATTCACTTTTGTCTAAATTTGCTGGGGTGCGGGTAAACACAACTGAAGTTTATATTTTTTACGTTTAAAATGCTAAGACCAAATTTTTTTCCACGTAAAACTTATTTATTTATGGTAAATATTTTATGTTGTCCATAAGTCGGCTAGCTTAGAGTTTATTTCACCAATTTAGTTATATTCATTCACTACTTATATGGAGTTGATGCAGGTACGTAATCTGTGATGTACATTGGCATTGATGTCATGGCCGACTGGAAATACCTTGTCTGTTGTGGTGTCTTAATTAAACGATTTTGATTCTTTTCTGAATTCCGATTGGTAGTTTTAGAGTTTTAATTGCACGCGTACTATTAACACAGGGAAAATGATTTTTAATGGATCAATGAGCATATTTAGTTAAGTAAACGTAAAAAGAATGTTATACTTATTTCTGAGCTGGCGAGCGAGTACCTCACACCTCGATGCCTTCCCTTTACTGGTTAAGTGATTACGGTGGTTGTTTGCCTTTGCCATTCAATAAATGAAGGACGACGGGGTGAGTTTGGGCGGTGAATGATGTCAGATGATTTTGGATGGGATGCCGTTCGGATGAGATACGCTGTGATAGGAGAAAGCCAACCATGCCACAGACAGATTGTGAAAAAACTTACGCTTTACCGAGGACTGAACATAGCCTTCGACTACGCGTACTAAGGCACTACTTTAAGGTTCTGAGTCACTATGGCCGTCGAATTGTATTTAGACAAATAAAAAGTAGATACCAAACAATGTGCCCCATTTATTTAATTTGTAAGGTATGAATGCTTCCACCAAATACTTCGATAGAGAAAATTTTTTTCCACAATACGTTTTAATACAATAAAAACATCATAAAACCATTTGAAATCGTTTCAAAACCGAAATCGCAATCGTACCAGAACCGAAAACAAATAACATTGTTATCAAAGCTGAAATATTTTTTAACCAAAATGTAATGTTTTTGTAACTCTTTGATGCATTGATTTTATTTTGAATCTGTGAATTTACTTTAATTGATTGCTTTTACGTTCGATTTAATTAGAATAAAAGAGAATCATAAGCACTTAATTTTCTTACAATAGTCTTTAGTTGGAACCCAGCCTGCGGAAAGCGTACTTGGTTGTGATCACAAGCTACGTACAGGTTCTTCAATTAACAAATTATTGTACAACTTTCTACTATTTCTCTCCCCAGACCACTTAACTTTTTTTGTTGGTTTCATAACATCTAACAAAAGGCGTAATGTGCACTTCGTAAGTGGTTTCTTCGCTTAAATTATTCGTGTGTCAAAGGGCAACTCAAACTTTTTCTCCATCTGTCGTCAGCGCAGACCTTGAAAACTAGAAGTTTTTGCGCCTTTCTATTAAAACGAACGAGTTTTTTGGCTAGTGAGCGAGAGTTCACATTCTTATCATACGAAGCTATTATTTTGTGGGAACGTAGATCTAAACGAACAGTGTATTCAACTGTCTCTATTCGCCTCCCATTCCACGCAAGGGCAATGAGACTCGCTTTTAGTTCCATTATTACCCACTATTAATTTATACTGGTTAAATAGATATGCGTGATATGGAAATTATGAGTCAAGATTAACTTCCCCGAATCTCTTTAGAATTGGCAAGAACAAAACATTAAAACACGCCAGTGCTTTTCTTGGAAGTGTGTTGAAGTCGTTATGAATATGCAACCTCGCATTTGATATGCGCGAGATATTCACGAGATACGCATAATGCGGGCTAAGAGAGACATGTCCTTGCGTGGAGTATATAAGAAGATACACACTTCGTAATCCGCCATGAGCCTATAAGATGCCTTCAGAAGCACAATTTTCGGTCTGGTTGAACCAGCGGTGTGATCTTGGGGTCAAGATTTGTTCGCGAAGAATTCGTCAAGCTATTTTCGAATCCTAGCGTGCTACTTTAGTATTTTTTAATTTAAATATCGACATTTGTAATTATTTGTTTATATTACTTAGCATTAACTAGAAACGTAGAAATAAAACGAATATTTTCTCAATTTTTCAGTAATACTGAATACTTTCGTAACTCGTAATGACAAGTTAAGGGAACACGGACCGATTTTGAAGTCAAAAGATAGTGTTTTGGTATTTAACTTTTTATAAATCTTCATAATTTTCTCTTTAAATTGGCGTTTGGCAATTTAGCAAGCTAAAGAGGCAAGCCAAAGACTTGCACGCAGAAAGTATATTGAAAACGTCATGCTGTGAAGCTAACCAACGTAAAAATGTCTCAAAAAGTAGTTATTGGAAAATGTTTATTCTGATGAGGCAAGTTATAGAGCAACCGTGTTATGAGGGTTGCATCTTTTTCACGAAAGTTGATTGTTTTAATACTTAATCATCTTTTCTTTTTTTTATTTTTTTCATCTTACATTTGTAATAGGAAAGTTTCAGAAGTTGTTAATAAAGTTCTCCTACATTTACTGAAAGTTTTTTCTGATTACCATAGTATTATCCATTCTGCAAAACTTTATTTACTAGTAAACAAGGTAAAATATTGCATTACAAGAAATTATATTTACAAAAATAGTAAACTTTTCCAAAACAGTTCCTTCAATGTTATTATGAGTGACACATCCGAACTTGTAGAACTTGTATAGGTGAAAGGTCATTTAGTAAACTTAAAAGAATTAAAAACTAGTATCGCACTTCTAAATTTAAAATTTGAACTTTATTATAATTTAAAATCATGTTTTAATTGAATAATTAATTTTGAATAAAAAGGTTACAATCTCAAAAATGTTATTGACAGTGAAAAGAGAAGGAAGGGTCCCTACTCTATTTTAACTTAGGACTTCGAAAAACGTAAATCCGCCACTGGTAATGGGGAATACAAGGATGCAAGGGAACCATTCTCTTACAAAGCCGACAGTTTTTGTAATTTTATTCAGATTATTCATATTATTTTACTCACACACACACAATACACACACACACACATATAATTCACATCCACGCCATATTCATATTGAAAATACACACTTATATTTTTTATTTCAAGCTAACAAAAATATTATTTTAAAAATATTCACGTGAGTTCTGATATTGTCCCCCTCCACCCGGAATACTTTCAGGAACCTCCACTACTTGAAACATATCTAGTTTTTCCGCAGCCCCGTTTCGTTCTTAGGAGAGGTTTGCGATCGAAGCGCTGCAATTGGCGATCGAGTGACTTACTGCCGAGCTCCAGAATCAACACGCGGCGGCCCTTCTCGTCGCGCAGGGGCAGCGTCGTCACCAGGTCCTGGTCGAACACCGCCTTCACCGAGCTGGGGTACATCTCGCGGTACAAGTCCCAGTGCTTCAGCTTGAAGTCGTAGTATCGCTTCACCTGCAACACGCCACGCGAAAAGAGCGTTAGTTACGTTTCGACCATCAAGCTAGCAGTGTGATTATGTCTACGCTATTATAAGAAAAAAAGACTACTAGAGCCCGGAAGTTCAGGCTTTTATTTTACCTAAAATAGGTAGGCAAAAAGACATTTATTTTTTATTACAATAGGCATGCAAAACACATTTATTCTAGTCAAAGGAGGGGTGAAAAAAAGACATGCAAACAAAAATATTAGATTTAAAAGGAATTATCGTAAAAAATTAAAATTATTCACATCTTCATTACAACTCGAAAATACACATCAGCACTTAATGTGTAAGAAAACTTATCATTTCTTTGTAACCTTGACTCCATATGATCAGCCAGAATAAAGGCTAAGAATTTGCTTTTACTTGCGACAATGTCTTTTCGAAATTCTGTTGTGGATTCCCTTTTAAATCTTTAAATGGCATCAAAGAAACTGAATAATATTTTTCAATCTTCGCACTTGTGTAATCGCCAGCACTGAGATCGTATACAGAGCGCTGTCCTCAAAAGGGATCAGAGGCCGCCCTCAAATGTACGAGTACCATGGGATTCCTCGTAAGCAAACGAAGCCTGTCGGCATCAATGAAACAAAACACCCTTGACCGGTATATCTCCGTTTCTCATTAAGATTTTAAAATAAGCCTCAGGTTCCACAGAAAGACAAAATACAATTGTGCATTTGTAATGTCCGGGCTTGCAGGTGTATATCCAATTTGATCGAGATTGGTGCCAGGAGAGGGAAAAAAAGCAAAATTATTACGAAAAAGGCAAAAACAGGCATCAGAAGCTAAAATAGGCAGAAAAGGCAAAATAAAAGTCTACTAATACAACTCCACAAATACAAATAAGCGATTCCCATTGTTAAAAAAACACAGAATAGAAAGAATAACAAAAGATTTTTCCAAACTTACGGGCTCGACCAATAAGTAATCATACATTTTGGAGGTTGTGAATATTGTCGGTGAATTAAATCGGTTAATTTCAAAACTAGTATTTTGCTATAGTTAAATCTTAGAAACTAGTACGTTTTTACTGGTAAAATTTCATAGAGATAATTCACAAGACAGCCGGTATATCGAGTTTAGACTTCGCCTTTGCGAAATAAACGACTCTGGTCGGAAAAAATCGAACTTATCTGCAAAATATGATATTTCTTTAGATTTGTTACTTTTCTCGTGCATTGACGAGAAGTACATTCGTGATGCTATCTTTAAAAACACATTGAATGTAATATTCGACGTTTACTTTAATTAATTTATCCTTCTACATTCATTACATTTTAACTAAATCTTTTTCCTCTTACATACTAAGAAATAATTTGTATACTGGAAACAATTTCAAAAATTACAAAAATAACACACAATATAATCTGATCTACAATGTAAATAGTTATTTTCATGCTTTTCATATATTTTTGTACTTTTTGAAGTCTGCTCGCACCACATTGGCTAGTGGACAAGCTTTAATGTTCATACTATTATATTACAAAGTAGTCTTCTTGAAATCGAAGAACCGAACTTGGAAACAAAATCGAGTAGCTCAGAGAGCTATTCATTATTTCTAGGCATATCATACATTGAGCTTAAACCAAAAATAAAAGCAAAGGAAACGCGAAAAAGATAACATAAGAATCTGAAATTGGAGCTGGCAATAAGAATTGAAAAAAGATTATGGACGAGAAATCAAGGTCAGGCTCTACAAGACTTTAGTGATGTTTTTATCGTATCGTTCTGTTTGCGACCGACTGTTGGGGAAAAAAATCGGCTGCATCTGGCTGGCAGCATGGAGGTCATTAGATAGCGATAGAAGCAACAATAATACAAAAATTGAATGGATAGTAATTGAATGATTATTTGCGAATCTTACAAATCCCGGTTTTACATATTTTGCTGTTAACCAAGTTAAAATGGCAGATAAGATTTTCGAGAATATTAACACGAGTAAATAACGAGTTTGAATAAATTAGTGAATGGAAATACTCGACAATTTAATAGACTTCATTGTTTTGAAGAGTTTATAGAATTCTAATTTGGTGGCTAGTACGTGATGCAACACAGCTGTTCAGCCTCAGTTATTTCTAATATAAGATGTTCATCTTATCCAGGAATGTAATCTTTCTTAGGCTTATTATCTTTAAAAAACTATTGAAAATGTCCAAATGAAAAACGCAAGTTTCTAAGCAGCTTACTTCAAGTCGAAGCAAGCTTTAATCGAATCTTGCGCAAAACAAAGAAAGGGAATCGAGTTGACAATTTTCTTTATAAACTTACCACCATTAGAACAATCCGGTTTGTTACGACGAATCACGTATTAATAAAATACATACAAGGAATATAATGAAATTGTTTTGGTCAGTCGCATTTCATTAAAGTAGATAAGAAGCTCATTATTTTATGAGTTATTACACGTTACTCAGAAAATACCATTTTGAAAGCACACAGAAGAAAGCAAATGATTATCAGACGAAAAACGACGACCTTAAGTAATGAAGTTATGTAGAAATAACACACTACGTCACAGAAAGAAAGTGCACCTTCAATTTAAGTGAGGTAACAAAATATACCCTTTGAAATCGCTTAGCAATCTTCTCTAGAAGGACACGTTAATTAGGTCTACGACATGCAGATAATATTATCCTTGTTCCACTTTCGTATTTGTGCTGAAATGAAAACTTAGTGTATTCCAGAGAAAAATGTATTTAATCTCTTACCGTAAGCGCCGATCTAATTCCATTCCATTTTCGTCACAGGGTAAAGAAGTATTTTTTATCATATAATACTTAAACTTCTAGAAAATATTTTGTGCGGGAAGACAGAATAAAAAGTAGGTCAAATAATTTACAAAAGAAAGCTGGTGGTTATAGGAAAAATATTTAAGACAACACGAATTGAACACCTGGAATAATTTACTTTTGGAATTCCTTAGGAGAATTTTGTTCAGAAATCTGAATGGCTAGGACGGGCAGGTCAGACTGCTTCCCGCAAGAGCCAGTTGCCAGCCTGGAAAGCCTGTCTGTCCTCAAAGGAGCGCCGGACAACTTCCTTTGACTCCGCTCTCATTTCCCCTTCAAAACCACAAAGGTATGCACTCGCGCAAACTGAAGGGGCTTGTGGTGGGAAATAGTGGCTTCATATAGAAATATGCTTGCCAGATTCATTCTATTAAACAGTCGATATTAGTATTAGATATTGTATTGTTGGGCAATGAAACTAATTGAAGGTAAATTTAAGATATTATGCCACCAAGTTCTCATATGTAATTAGGTTGTAATATATAATATAGTTATTATTAATCATTTCAAAATTAATAATAACTATATTATCTTATAAGAATATTTTTTACTTATTACTATTTCATGTTTATTTTCTTTATAAATGGCGCGTCGACATCTGGGCAGGATCGGGAGAAGGAGATTCTTGGGAATGCTCTGGAATCCACATTCAGAAGTCCGGCGGGAAACTGACACCACCCGCCAGGTTGCCTAGGATCTGGCGATACTCACGTCATGAGCCTAAAGGTGTAGGCAGTGAAATGACGGGAAGGGGGTGGCAAACTGCGCGAACCTTAGTTCCCTGTTGGGCCCTTGCCTTCGTCGTGATAGTGGCTCGATACTCTGGGCAAAGAGGAGGGACTTTTTCCCGACACATGTGAGTAGCGCATTGTTTGGACTCCAGAACTAGCTTAGGTAGCTAGTAGCTCTGAGCAGGCAGAATGAGCGGCCCAACACAGGCATTGAATGAGGAGGTTGCAGTGAGGGCGAACTGCGTTTCGGCGGGATCCGGATACCAGCCTGTAGACGTCACTTGTGCGTCGGTGGGGGTTGCGGATAAAGGCGAAAAGCCATTGGTGCCCACCCCGGAGACTTGTGCCCCTGGTAGAACAAGCATATATATGAAGTGGTAACCCTTGGCAGGGCCCATGTATACTCCCGCCACCAGAGTTGAGTCTCCTTACAGACTTCCTGCGCTGGTATAATTCTGGGAACGCAGAAAAGAGAAGAGGGACTATGTTGGCGAGAGTGAATCGTACTTTCCTTTTTGTATGTGGCAAATTCCCCAAACCCTGAATGAAAAATTCTCTCAAACTGAGCAATTTGTTTGCCTACCCTCTATAACAACAGGAGTGTTATAAATAAATAATTTCATCTCCTGTCTAATGTAAAATAATGTTATCTCCATCCTTTCAAAGTTTTGTAACAAAACTAACCCCCACAAAACTTACGTAAGTCCCCCACTCCAGATATACTTTCTGTATCCATCATAGTATTGTGAAGCGAACGGAGAATTTCTCTTTTAAATTACATGCTTTGAGTCAAACAAATTTATGCCAGTGAAAAAACAAATTTTTGTGCGAACGAAGGATCATGTTTTTCTCCTTTAATTTTGATTTTTTTAGACTACCTCCTAATATTTATACCGATCATCGAATAATTGGCGTTTTCCCATTTATTCTCCTGTTCTGTAACGAAAAGTATAAAATCACCCGCTTAAGCAAACTAATAAAACTTTCGGGGCAGCATCTTAGTTTTATCTTTCAGAGATACTGGGATAAGTGTTATTTCTTTAGACGATTGTCTTGATTCCTGTGTGATTTTCTCAAACCAACTTCCGCCCCACAGACATTACAAATGTAACTTTCTTCTTCACAGAAATTTTCGTCATGCGAAAACACCCCCCTTTATTTGTTAACAAAGGTTATACTGCATTCTTAACACCGTTTCGGATTTATTTAAAATCGTGCACAGTTTCATCAATATTTCCTCCCCGACGTTATAAACAAGTGCTACGATTCATCACGTTAGATTCCTATAAATCCTTCTGACAATTGTCTCGCATATTGAGATGCTTTATAGATGGTGTGGCAATCTTAGTTCTGCTGCAGCCAGCCACATCAGCTACTGAAGACCACTGGACGGGTCAGCGGCTGGAGGTGAGTGACTGGGTATCACGACGACGGTGGATGGGACGGGGACGGGGGCGGGGGACGGTGGCGGGGGACGGGGGCGGGGAACGGTGGCGGGGAACGGTAGCGGGGAACGGTAGCGGGGAACGGGGGCGGGGAACGGGGGCGGGGAACGGTGGCGGGGGACGGTGGCGGGGGACGGTGGCGGGGGACGGTGGCGGGGGACGGTGGCGGGGGACGGTGGCGGGGGACGGTGGCGGGGGACGGTGGCGGGGGACGGTGGCGGGGGACGGTGGCGGGGGACGGTGGCGGGGGACGGTGGCGGGGGACGGTGGCGGGGGACGGTGGCGGGGGACGGTGGCGGGGGACGGTGGCGGGGGACGGTGGCGGGGGACGGTGGCGGGGGGACGGTGGCGGGGGACGGTGGCGGGGGAACGGCGGCGTGGTGGGGCGAGGACGGCGGCTAAGGCCATGGCCTGTGGTCGCGGTCGAGAGGGCGCCTCGCCGGATGGCGACGGGCTGGCAGGACGACGCGAGGCGGCGCGGGGCGCAGGGGCGGGGGCGTGTGCAAACCTGTTCTTTGACGCATGAGGACCCCTGTCTGTCTCCCGCACCTTTCTTATCGCATCTTCCCCATCCCTCGTTGCGACCGGTGCGCGACGGCTAATCAAATATCTCATCCTGCCCCCTCCAACTTGGCTGACGTCAACATTCTTTGCATGCCTTCTCAATTTTTCTTCCTTTAAAAGTTTAATGTATTAATATTTAAATTAGACTTCCAAAATATCATACAAGACCCAAACTTTTTGCAGTAAATTTTGGAGCTGCTTGACAGAAAATGTGGTTTGAACGTTTCCAAAAATTTGAGATTTCGAAAGTCTTTATAAAGGATCCTTTGAAGCACTAATGCATTACATTATAAAACATATTGTGAAGGGAATATTAATGACGTGGCATTCTGTAATGAGAATATTAAAGATTTTCTAAAATTCAGTAATTTTAACGAAAATCTGATATGCTCCATTTTTATACACGTTCGTCCCTCTATTTTGTTAAAAGAAAATCAAAGAAAGAAATTTATGTCAGTTTGGTAACATTTCAAAAATGTAGGGATTTCAAGTAAAGTACCAGAAAATAAAATAGATATTCATTTCAAATTTGTAAGGCCTTCAATCTGAGGAAGATCGGTCGAGGAATATTAATTAGAGAGAACAGCCTGTGCATGGTTTAGGCGCTGGTGTTGTTCACAACAGACATATGAATAGAGAGAGGACCATACAGATGGATAGACAAAAAAAATGTGTCAGGGAGCCCCTAAGTGTGTGTTTCCCATTAAAACCTCGGTCATCGATTTTTTGCAACATTGCGTACCTTTCTCTGGACTACATGTACGAGAAAGTAAAACAACTATTTTCCGAAAGAAACTGCACTTCCCTCCCAGCTGACAAAAAGTGCTGCAATATCATCATCATCATCATCATTATTAATATAATAAATAATAATAATAATAATAATAATAATAATAATAATAATAATAATAATAATAATAATAATAATAATAATAATAATAATAATAATAATAATAATGTTCACTTTGCTTGCCGAAGCAACGTCGATGTGGAGTTCAAAGCTCGTCTGACAAGTTGGGAAGTGTTCACTAGCTGCCTGGGTTGCAAGTTCAGTGGCCTAAAAACGTCTTATGAGGAAACTCGGCTCCAAAAAAGCGAATAGATTTTCTTGCCTTGTTTTGTATCATTTTTAATACTAGTCTAGTGCTAATTGTGTCAATTCTTAAGTCTCACAATGTGAAGCAGCGAAATCGATGTAAAGGAAATTGTAAAGTACATAGAAATGGATTCTATAAAAAGCTCTTTTTCGTACACATTTCTCACGGAAATATTTACGAATACATTCATGGAATTAAAGAATAAATACGTGTGCTTACAGTTTACTAACTTTAAGCGATTTTAATACTTGCAAGTTCTCAAGCAGATTCTTGAAAGCAAGTTCTGATGGTGATGAGCAAGGAAACTTCCTGTGGAAGCTTCCTTGTAAAAGAAACATTAGAAACTCAACATAATTTCACGAGGTCAAAGTCTTTCCTTGGCATAAAGTCAGAAGTAATACTGAAAGCCGCTTTCGCTTTAAATGGAAACTCGTTAATCTGTTGCGTAACCTATCCGATCTCGATTCGTCTCCATGTGCTTTCCAGAGCAACTTTGCAAGCACTTAACTTCGGAAAAACGTGAGTCAGACGCACGCCAATTCGGAATACAAATGAAAGTTGAATGTGGTAGTGGGAAAGACCGGTGCGGTTATTACATTTTCATTGAAAATTCAAGGCCACTTTCGGTGTGTTAAGGCTAAATGCACCGAAAAATACTTGTAGGAAAATTCAATAGATCGCAGCACTATCACAGGCGAATTTACTTCATAGATAACGTCTGAACCAATGGTCCGATTTTCGATCTGTAAACGGCATTTGACGCCTTTTTAATATAGAATTGACGCTACGATGCCCTTTTTCCAAAAATTTAGCAAAAATTCGAATTTGAAATTAGTTCTCGAACTTCCGAGAAAAAATTCAAAAATGTGGGCTTATAGCGCGATGGCGACATGCTTGCTGAATCCAACGCCGTGACAATCACGCAAATCGAACGAATAGGAGCGTCGTAAAGTGAAATTTACGAAAACACCTCGCCCCCCTTCCCCTTCTGCGCCATTGCGTCACCCGCCCGTTTGTTGTTGGCCCTCTGTCAGCGCGGCGGCGCGGCCAGGCCCGACGGAGGAGGCGAGACGTGCGGGACACGCAAGCCACACACTCGGTTTATGCGTTCGTCACTTTGCATCTCAATCTATTTTTCCACGGATATCAAACTAGAGATTTTAGACTATCTTTTTCACATATTTCTGTCTTCCTTCGAATACCATCTTAAAATTGTTTGAGGCATTACTCAAAATATCGATTCCGATTTGGAACCATTTTTTTTAAAAAAAGGAACTAATTGTGTAAATATCAGCATTATTTCATCTCCTCACATCTTATTTTAGATATATTTTACTTCTATTATCTCTGTCTTCTGTTATCACACAACCTTGCTCTAAAATCTTCCGTTGTCGAATACCGAAAAAATGAGCGGAGCACGAGCTCTTTTATCCTACAACTCGATTTTTGATCTCAAAACGACGTTTATCTGCTTTAAAGAGTTCATCTGGTGAATCTCTAAATAATATACAATATAATAACAAATTCATTTATTATTTACAAAAGTACATGTATACAAAAAATACCCCCACCTCCCGAAAAATAATCGGCTGGATCCGCTCCTGCTGTGACACTTCTCCTAACTCCGTAAGCGGAAGGCAATAACATAGACCCACGTAAGTCATCGGAAGCGACCGCAGATCCAGCACACTTCTGGCGTCTCCCACGGTAACGATTCAGGGAGAGACGCGAAACGATGAGAGGGAGACGAAATTTCATGCCGCGAGGTACAATTACTGGTAACATTGGGGAAAGTTTTATCTCGTTAACTAAAAGTAAATTATAATTTTGACTTTCTTGGTACTTTTTAAGCATGTAGCCGCAGTTATCTACAGTGTAATTATTATTATAATAATAATAATTATTATTATTATTTCTATTTACATTTATTCAAAAGTACCGAAAGCAAGGGTAGACCTGTGAGATCGGAGTCGGTAGGACAGACATGCAATACTTTCACAATCTCTGTTGTACAGATTAACAGGCAGATACAAGAGAGAGAACACAAAACTTTTGTGACTGACCAACGAAATTCTAAAAGTTTGTACATCTTATGATAAAAGTAAATTATGAAAAATGAGTGGTTGTCTCTGCGACTTACTGCACTGACGTCTTCTGCAGTTTTCGAATTTTGTTTTTGATGGATCACTCACCGTCTCTTGTTTTCCATTTTCCAAGTCATGAGATTAGAAGGCAACAATCTCCTTTTCGTTTTTCGAGATGACGGCAGAGATTTTTTTGTTGGTGGTTTTGTAAGCGATTCTGATGCAAAAGCAACGTTGGAATTCTGATTTTCGTAGTTATTATTGGAGGATCTAAAATATTATTGAAAAAAATGTTTACAAACACTCAATTTATTAGCCATTTTGTACATGAATTATAATGGAGTATACTCCTCTATAAATCGAAGTTTTTAGTACCTGAGATAGTACAATCTAAAAGTCACTTTCACACTTTGCGATCTCAACAAATTACTTCTGACGTTGAAAACCTGAAAAGTGTTCCCACTAGTGTAACGATTTTTGACGCCTTATCTTTCGCAAGTCGGCAATTTGACAATCTCTCTTGAATAGTGAGGGAAATTCAATTACATTGCACAAATAAATATGGTTCCAAAACTTTAATAAACGACATATATAAATATTACTGTCATCTGTCGTACATAAGAGGTTGAACTAAAGAATTCGCGAAGACCTACAGTGTAAGTATTCGGCATATTGACGTGTTTTGCAATTTGCCGCCCATGCGAGCAGTCGAGGAAATAGTATATCTGCTTTGACAACATTGTATGAGGTTCAATATCACTTCATCTGATATAGAATGTTTCTTGTTCTGAGAAGACATGAACTCAATGAGTGACATGTTGTTTGCTTCTTGTTCGTAACACAAGTGTATAGCGTATTCATTTTAATTTGGTTTCTGACTTTTGGTGAGACGGTATAGCTTATGTTCGTAGTGAAGGCCAAACAATACACAGTTAAGCTGGGGAAATTATAGTCTAGTTATTAAGAAATGTGACGAAGAAAATAATTCGGGCGTTCTTCATCACACGCTGCATAACAGCAATTTTCGGGTAGTAAACTATACTGAAGTGTCTTTTCGAACTGTGATATTTATTAAAAAAGGATTTGAAGCAGGCGGGGCAGCCTTGAGTACTCCCGTAAGAAAAGGCCATATTGTGAAGATAAAAAATTCCACATTGATGGTATTGCTTATTTGTTTTCCTTATTTTCGTATGATGTTTTCATTTTTGTCTATGGATACTTGGCGTAATATATTTGGGACAGCTAGCAGTTGCAGATTAGGCGGGGGGAGGGAGGGCAGATTCCAAGAACACAGAGCGCATTCCTCAGCCTCTCAATCAAGCCAGCTCCCGACTATAAGAATGAGGTGGCTCGTGAATGAACGCAGTAGACACGTGGACGTGGAGACACGAGGAAGTGTAGAGCGGAGAAGGGCACCAAGTAAGCGAGCCAATCTGTGAACTTGGTGTGAGCATTCACCACGTTGTCTGTTTGCGAACCACTGTCCCAGTGCAATATCGGACTTGGAAATTCCTGGCCCCCTCCCCCACGGCTCGTTCGTGCCCTAGTCCTTTGCGGCAGGTGGCGATGAAAGACCAACCGCCCGATGCATTCGACAATCGACAGAGTGAATCAGACCCTCAGAGAAAATTCAAGATTTTCTCCGTGAAATATAAAGAAGTTCCACAAAATCTTGGAAACACAGACATCGAAGTGAAGATTCGATGGATTATAGTACGATATAAGCAACGGAGTCCTTATATTTCTTTCTTTTCAAACATTATATTTCTCTGCAAAGAAAGCAAATGACCAGACGAAAGTCAGAAAACTCTAAGGGGATTCCAGCCCAGACCAAGACAAGATAAAGAAAAGTTTATTCAAGAAAAAAAGCGAAGAAGTGGAAGAAAATAACAACAAATAGAGATCTTAAGGTATTTTCCAGGTCATCCGAAATATGACCACGGAGTTTAAACCAACAATGGCGAATGTTAAGAACGAGAACGACAAAATAAATACAACAAAAGAAGAGATCACGAAAAGATGGGAAGAATACGAAGAAGTTATATGATAAGGACTTACAATTAGATTAGTGTATAAATATAGATGATTACGAATAAGAACCTGAGATGGAAGAAATGAATTGGGCGACAAAACAACTGAAAAATGGGAAGTCCCCGGCTGTAGATAATATTCCAATCGAACTATTCAAAGATACAGGAGAAGAAATCTTGGCGAAACTGACACAATTATGCAATGTGATCTGGAAAAGAGAAGAGTGACCAACAGATCTGCAAGGCACTATACTTTTTCTATTACAGAAGAAAGGAGACAGTCGAGATTGTTCAAAAGAAAAAAAAGAAGAAGAAAAAAGAAAAAAAACACAATTGCATGAATACCGAGTGATTTAGTCAATCGGCAAAAAGTCATCCTTCGGAAAAGGAAAAAAATAAGATTTTAAAAATGTTGTTGATGTAAGCATATACTTTCTTAAGATTTTCAAAAACAATTCACATTGAAAGAAACCTCATTTTCTATCTCCTCTGGAAAGTTATGTAGATTACATTACGTCACGTAAGCGTTAGTGTAAAGCATATTCTAAGATCATACTCACAGAAAAAGATTTCCTTCGTTTTTAAACTCGTTTGAATGTTCCATATTATTTATATCATTGTGTCCGATATGTCACGAAAGAGTCATGTCTAACTGGTTTTGCATGCTGCAATTTCTACAGATAACTTTTTCTAGAAAATCCACATTTTATAAAACAAAGAAAATGGAAGGGGAAAACACGCTCCAAATGTAAGCAAACATCTAGGAGTTATCCAATTGCATCATTACCCTTTATTCACTTACGTAGTCTGTATGAAATGACTCACCGGAATTATTTATTCCCTTCAAAATTATACAAATATAACATATTTATTTTATATCAAAATAACTTACCAAGTAAGCTGGGATAAGTCATGATTCATACTATTTTATTTCAATGCTTGTTACGGCGTTGGAGTCAGGATACAGCTCGCCAGACTGCTATTTTACCACCTTTTTTAAATTTGGAAGTCGTAGGCTTCCGCAGCCATGGGTATACCAGCCATGGTATGCATGGGCATACCAGCCCTGAGGAACACTACGACAAAATGGTCGAAACGTCGGCAGGGCAGCCTTCGACGCGACGTCACCCGGACAGCCAAGATCATGCATTTTTTAAAATCTGTCCGAAAGTACGAAAACATTTTTAAAATTAGCTTCGGCTATTTTACTTGGGAAAAGAGATTCACCAGATGAACTCTTTAAAGCAGATAAACGTCGTTTTAAGATCAAAAATCGAGTTGTAGGATAAAAGAGCTCGTGCTCCGCTCATTTTTTCGGTATTTGACAACGGAATATCTTAGAGCAAGGTTGTGTGATAACAGAAGACTTTAGAAGTAAAATATATCTAAAATAAGATGTGAGGAGATGAAATAATTCTGATATATACACAATTAGTTCCTTTTTTTTAAAAAAATAGTTCCAATTCGGAATCGATATTTTGAGTAATGCCTCAAACAATTTTAAGATGGTATTCGAAGGAAGACAGAAATATGTGAAAAAGATAGTCTAAAATCTCTAGTTTGATATCCGTGGAAAAATGGATTGAGATGCAAAGTGACGAACGCATAAACCGAGTGTGTGGCTTGCGTGTCCCGCAAGTCTCGCCTCCTCCGTCGGGCCTGGCCGCGCCGCCGCGCTGACAGAGGGCCAACAACAAACGGGCGGGTGACGCAATGGCGCAGAAGGGGAAGGGGGGGCGAGGCGTTTTCGTAAATTTCACTTTACGACGCTCCTATTTGTTCGATTTGCGTGATTGTCACGGCGTTGGATTCAGCAAGCATGTCGCCATCGCGCTATAAGCCCACATTTTTGAATTTTTTTCTCGGAAGTTCGAGAACTAATTTCAAATTCGAATTTTTGCTAAATTTTTGGAAAAAGGGCATCGTAGCGTCAATTCTATATTAAAAAGGCGTCAAATGCCGTTTACAGATCGAAAATCGGACCATTGGTTCAGACGTTATCTATGAAGTAAATTTTACTTATTTTGGTGCTGCCACGTGGTGGCCACAAATTGTACTACTGTCGGTACATTTAGCCTTAACTCATACTAATTGTGTGTAAACTTGTTTGATTTTCTATTTTATATTTTCTGTGGTGAAACGCCACATAGGATATTTTGTAAGCATTGTAAAGAATGTGCTTTGGTCATCGTATTATCACTTTGCAAACTGCAACGTGAAATCAGTATGCCTATATAGTCCGAGAGTCCTATCAACTTCTACGAACTCTAAGAAGTTATCAATGCTAATATCTTAAGCAAATCATGCATACTACAAGTATTGCATAAAACCCACAATACGTGTAACCAAAAAGCGATGTAGTCTCCAAGACCTCAAGAAGTGTTTTCCTTGTTTATTAAGGGTTTTCTAACACGATATCCCGTTGGCAGGTCGGGACAAATTACAACGACAACCCGCTACGTTGCGCTACGCGTCGACGCCGAGTACTCACCAGGTCGTAGGCGCTCTCGGGGTAGAACTTGGTGGGCCGCAGGAAGCGCTCGAGGAACTTGTTGTATTCGTAGGGCGTGGTCAGCTCCTCGTCCTCTGCAACACAGCACCGCACGCGGCGGTCAGTCAACACACCAAACCCTCCGTCAATCACTTTGCCCTCTGCGTACTTTGTTCCGTCAGGGATTTGGGCGTAAGGGCCTTATCACATTGAGAAATTAAGATTATGCAGTCACACTCTGAATTATTGAGGAAGAAATTGAAAGAGGAAGACATGGAAGGTTTAAAAAAGTCCCCGAACTAATTACAGATTAATTTGATCGTAACAACGTGTTGGTTTAATATAAGGGATTGATAAATAATTTGAAAATTGGGTTGAACACTATGAAATACACATAGCTGTAGCTAGTGTGGGAAATCCTCCCACGTTCGGGAACACTAGGACCTCCCAGTCAGAGGCACTGTAGTGAATAGGTCATCTCATTGATGATGGTCCTGTGTAAAATAAATAAAATAAATAAATAAATAAATTTAAAAAAATTACAAGAGGAAGGAAATTCACTTTTTGATATTAATAATGCACTAAGTTTAGGCATTCAACACTTTCTATATAATAGTATTAAATATTTACTTTATGTAATATTTTTTGAAAGCATGTTACGAAAACCTCCCTTGTGGCTCTTACAACACACGAGATAATCTATCATCAATAAATTGTAAAAGTCACATAAGAGGTTTTTTATTTCCTGTTTTAATACCACAATTTCTAGTTTTCTTTCGATTTTTTAAATCAAACTAACTTACAAGCAAATTTTGAAAATTTATAGCAATATGTAAAAATCGTCAATACAATCATCAAAGAGGTTGTCTATCACCGACGACACGTCTGATGCCCTGAGCCACCTAAGCCGGTAATAGTTTTCCGGATCGCGGGGCCAACCATCGATGGGGGCTTTTAAGCAACTGCTTAGTTTGCTTATCTGGGCTTTCCGCGTGACGCCGCGTCGATGGCTGAGGTGCCGACGTTTCGACCGACAAATCGCGGTCCTTTGCATGGCTGTATTAGCAGTACAGCCCTGAAGAAGACCGCGATATGTCGGTCGAAACGTCGGCACCTCAGCCATCGACGCGGCGTCACCCGGACAGCCCAGATCATGACTGTGGCCGCGAAAGCCAGCGACATCTGCTTAGTTTGCTTGTAGGTAAACCCGACCCTGCAGGGAGCGAGCCACTCTGTATCTCCACCGACTCCCGCTGAAGTCGCTCACTCGGCGGTCCGCTGCCGCAGCCCAGGTTCGCGACCCGTTACACACTCAGAACCGGCGTGACCTGTTCGCGCGCAGGTCGGTATATTCTCCACAGCCCTTTCCTCGCGCAGGTTCGCCTGCGTCAATAGTCTTTCGGTGGGATGCTCCGCGTAAACACGTATTCCTACCACTGTCATAGTCGAAACTCAGCCACATTTCACCGTTAACTGCTCCTCAGTGATCTAGAGAGTAGCATTTGAGTAAATCTATTTAGCTACTAAGTTTAGCAAACACGTGGTATGTAATCCACCAGAACCTAGAACTTAATTAGCAATATATTGTTGCCAATATCCCGATTTTATCATGATGAATATCGAATTAAATTTTGTAAAAAGAAGACTCTTGAAAATATATTCCAACTATGAAACGTTTGACTTCAGAGACAATGTTTTACAACTGATACTAAGCAAAACCCTGCAACTTGGCCGATAAAATTTGAACGCTACCACAAGAACGGTTCTATGGATGCCCTGTATAAGTTAGAATGTAACAAACCTGGAAGGAAATTGATGACACGTGGAAGGCATTCGAACACACGCCCTTTCTAACTGGTTTTCTTAACACAAGCTGCAATGGAGTTTCTCTGGAGTAAAAATATTTCATAGTTTAATTTATTTTCAAGAGCCTCCTTTTCACAGAGTTCAATTCGGTTTTACGATTTCGGTCTCCTTGTCAACAATTTCTATTAAACAATGAAATCATGTCCCATTTGAGTATACAGCGACATTTCCGTGCTTTCGTTCCTCACTTTCGTTTACATGAGGGTAATGGATAAAATAAAATATTGCATTCATTCCTAAGAATTAAAACCTTCAGCTGCTATCGTCTCATCGGGGAGCTCAACTCGCGAAACCTTTTATTGACACTTTTCTGCTATAAACTACTATTAAAATTTTAAAACAATGCTGTTTGTGCGCCGCTTGGCTTGGCTGCGAGTCCTGTTCGGCTCCTCCGAGGTCTGCGTCGGCGCGGCGCGGCGCGGCGCGGGGGCCGGTTTCTGCGCTTGCGAGCGCCCTCGCAGGATGCCTGTGACGTCAGAGGCGGAGGGGCAAAAAGCGTGGCGGGCCCCGTGGCACCTGCCGAGGAGCCAGAGGACACGCCTCTTGGCGTCACCGCGTTTTTACCTCGCTGCGCGTAAGGGGGAATTTCCACCTCTGGGTGCGGGGTTCAAAGACTTTGATTGTTGAGCGATCCAAGTAGCGGGCAAGGCGGACACCCCGCAGGTTTTCTCGCAGATTTCCCAATTCCCCTGCCATTCGTTCCGCCATTGATTGATTATTCCGTGTTTCTAGCGCGAAGTGTTGGGAGGGAAATTTAATTATTCCCGTAAGTGTAGTGTATGATTTATCAAGGGAGGTGACGATACTTCTCCCGCTTAATGATGAGATCAGGCGCCGACCTATACATCAGCTTGCGGACTTTTTCCCAGCCGCGAATGAATACCAGTGGGGAACCACTCCAGCCGAAACAAGCTCTAGTCCCAACGTGTGTGCTAGTGTAGAGCGTGTAGGTGTATGTAAGAGATGAGGACAGGGCGAGGAAGATGAAGAGTAAGGAAAACTCGTGAGTGGACCGCGGTCCGTTTGTGAAGGTAATACTCGGGAACTTGTCTGTTGTGGTGGATCGGAGAAATCACGGAAAACTACCGACTATACTCTCTGACTAGAGCAGCCAGCCACTAGAATTCTCGTCCAGACAGCGGCTGAATGCTAGTGTCGAAAATCCTGCCAACGGCGGGACTCTAACCCGGACCTCCCGGTCACGTTTTTCACCATAGAGATTGTGCTTTCCCGAGTAAAAGAGGGGAGGTTATGTTTTCCACGAAATAATTTTTTCCTCCCCGCGCCAACGAAGGTGGGGTATATTTTTCACTGTGAATGTTTTTTCCCGTTTTTTTTTTTCTTACTGCCGAAGAAAGGAGAACTATGTTTTGGACTGTGAATACTATTTCTTCCCGCGTGAAGGAGGAAGATAACCCCGCTACGCTCAACACTGCCTGTTTCGCCCCGCTTCTCCGCCAACTCTGCTGTTGATGTAATGAATCTATTTCCCACTTCAGAGAAGGATTTTGAGAAATTTGATGGGAAGGATTTTGAGATTAAAAAAAATATTATTAGTTACATTCATCGTATGTTGATCATATTAAAGTAAACTGTTAGGTAATAATAATAAAATAATAACAATAACAATAACAACGTACGAATGATTTCGCAAAGCTACTGTAGTTTTCACTCTGTCGCGCGCAGAGTTCAGTAAGTTCCAACATGTATGACAAACTATTACCTTTCTAGCTTCAGTAGTTTAGCTGTGCATTACGTTAGATTCAGTTCCTGCTCTTACCTACACAGACCGTGTTATAGAGTGACGATGGTACAGCAACGATTGAGGGTTTTGTAAATCCTTTCAAAATATTTATGCACGAAGAGTAACTAATATCAGGCCTTTCTACCTTCATCACAAAGTCACGTAAGTTCGGCCATTAACACATTCTCTGGAATACCATTGCTTATGCAATCGATTCCCAGCATTCTCATGATTCGACTCGGAAGTACTACATCAAACTCAAAGGGAAATCCCATATTGTTGTCGCACACAATGCTAATCGAGTTCTTGGAAGACGTACTAACCTTTAAAATATTTGGTATTCAATAGTAGCTGTAAGATCGTGCTTTGAGTGCAATAATTCTCATTATAGAAGTATATTCATCACCTCAAATAGACCCAACTGCTATTCTCTTGTAACTTGTTTTCCGATAAGAGAGAGTCATGACAGTATGAAAAGTCATGACAAAGGACTGAATGAAGTGTGTGTCACGTATACCAACAAATTTCTCCTAGAAACATAAGACTCAATGCACGATTTTATAAAGAAATCGTAACTGTTAAATGTTTGTTAATTAATCATACTGTTTTTACAACAGTACCTGAATATGTTTAAGGGCGCAAGTCGGGCGAAAGGCGTGAGGAGGGCGAAGCTCGTGCGAGGGCGAAGGGAAGAGCGTGAGTCGGGCGAAGGGCGTGTAAGGGTGAAGATCATAAATAGGGCGAAGATCATGAATAGAGCGCGGGGCGTGTGCAGGGCGAAGGACTTGCGGGCGTGTGTACGGCGAAGGTCGTGAGTACGGCGACGAGCGCGAATGTGACGAAATACCTGAGGGGAGCGAAGGCGGGGGGGGGGGGGGTTGAGAAGGTTGAAAGGCGGAGGGCGACGGCCCACTCACCTTTGAGCAGGTTGCGCAGCTCCTCCATGCTCTCGCGCGCGAGGTCGGGCGTCTCGCGCAGCTCCTTGCGCGCGATCTCCATCACCTCGGCCGACGGCGGGTCCACCTCCAGGTTCACAATGATGCCCTTCATCTCCAGCGAAGGCAGCTTCTTCGTGCCGCCCAGCATCAGGTCGTCTGCAACACGCAAAGCCAACACGCTCAGCACACGCCTCATCTGCAATGTTTTTTTTCTTCCTAGGGCTTTCACCCAGCCGAAAGACGGTTACCGTTTACATACCGTTGGGAAGGAAACACTACACACTCATACACTTGACGACTCCTCCGATCTGGGACCAGCAGAACACGAGGTCCTCCGCGACAACACATACTTGAGAGACAACAGACAAACAACCATGTGGAAGGCCAGACTCGATCCCGCGACCCTTCGGACCGAAGCGTTGAGACGATAAACGCTATTAGCCATCCAGGTGGGCCCTTATCTACAAATAGTACTCGTAATGTATCACACACCTACGAGTGAGTGTTACACTAGTAAAAATACGTTTGTATTCCGTCAAACTACGGTGCGAGCTCACCAAAAACTAATATTTTTTTCCAAAATGTACAGAAACTAAGAAAAATGATTGCATATTTCAAGGCTAAGCCTTGAACACACGCCTTGTTTATAAGTGATGTGGTGTGGATAAGTGAATTGGTTGTTCACTGAAAGTATTAAGGAGAGAAATATTTTAAGTTAGATCATAATTTTTATTTTACTTTCCGTTATATAATTGATCATAAAAATTCCAAATATAATTATATTTTTTCAAAATATATAAATAGCTATCATTGTCACAAGTAAGTTGATGG
Organism: Gryllus longicercus; assembly: GCA_038098605.1. Taxonomy (NCBI): domain Eukaryota; kingdom Metazoa; phylum Arthropoda; class Insecta; order Orthoptera; family Gryllidae; genus Gryllus; species Gryllus longicercus. The sequence continues at coordinate 1,288,626 of JAZDUA010000410.1, read as the reverse complement.
GACCCTAGTGTGCCCGAGAGGATGTGATTTCAAGCTAAATTGCCACACTTGTTTTAATAAATAATGTGTTTAACTTGGTAATCGTACCACGTCCGTCACGCACATTTTAAGCTGTTTTGAAGGTAAATATAAAAAAAGTTAGTTATTAAAAGTTTACTCGTGTCAACTAAATAGTAGATGTATGTACGATATTTTTCCATACAAATCATCTTGTTTATATATTTTTTTAAATAGATTTAAAAATAGATGTCATGACACACTTATTATGTATATTGAAGTATAACAGTCACAAACAGAATTCTTTACTTGTGGAATCTCTCTTTCTCGTAATATAATTCTTACGTGGATCACAGTAAGAATGCTATGAGAACCAAATATTCAATTTTCTTTGAAATGTAAACGCAATGGTAGATCTTGTATTTTATTTTGCATCTTATTTAATGCTTATTTATTTCAATATTTTAGACTGATTCATATTTAGTTTTTATGTTTTTCATTTATTATTCTCTCTTTCTCTCAACTAACATTAATATTAGCTGATTAAATGATTAAAAACTGCAAATTATACGAAAGGACAACCAAATCAAAACTTGTCTCTTATTAATATTAATATTCTTCGTAAATGTTGCAGCCGAGCTGACGTATAAAAAGATAATTTTCAGTTGCCCGGTGAAGATAACGGACGTGTCTACGGGACGATTCAGCCGTCATGATACTCTCTGATATATATACTCTCTGCCGTCATGTAGGCTGTAAGACGTGCTGGATGTGAGGACTCCTATTCGGGCGAAGTGGTTAGAGCGTTTATCACTCCTTTTTGTGCGTCAACATCAGCGAGGTTTTTCTGCTTCCTTGAGAGAAAGTTAGTGCTACTCGAGAATTGTCCCTCAAATTTATAATGAAGGAACTCCTTAGTTAAGTATAGGATTACGAATCACCTTGACGCCCTGAAACGTCAAATTGCCATCTTGTACAACAATGTTTTATTTTGATATTAATATGTTTTCTTGTGTAAACTAACATGTTTTCTTGCACGACATACATGTTTTCAAGAACACCGGTTGCGGGACTACAAGCAGTTTGGGAGTTTCTTCGGTATTGTCTGAGAGAAATGCTAAATGGATCCCCGCATTTTGTGTGTGGTAAAAGAGAAAGGAGATTTATAAATGAAACTACCATCAAGCCATTGGTGCTAGCATTATATTCCAACTGCTGTTACAAAACGTCTGCGATGCGAACTGCTGCGGTCAACAGTCTTTCACATCGGTCGCGGTGTCTCTAATAGGTTTATAACTATTGCCGTTTGAACGCAAGAAATCTAGTTCAGAGGAACAACATAAGAAATTTGGTATTTTTTTAAATAAAGAACTACTTCAGTAAAAATTATGTTGCAATTAATGTTTGCTGCAATGTTACTATTAATACATTTCAACTTCATTTCTGTGTCCACAGAACCCCAGTTGGATTAAACCTTCACTTTTTTCTTACGTTATTTTAATCTCCATATTTTTCTTGTGCAATAAACCATATTTCTCTCATCTTTTAACACTTGACTTTTTAATTCACAGTACATTTTCCTTCCCCCAAACCCATTCTACACATATATTATTGAATGCAATTCCTACTCTTCCCCTCTCCTCCTACCTACTTACCTCTATCCCTCTCGCTGATACATATGAAATATTTGTTTATCTTATTCACTTATTTCCTCGCAGTTAGCTTCTACATCTATGCGTCACTCCAGGACATGTACCCAGTCTTCTTCTTCGCCACATGTCGAATAAATAATTATTTTCGTGAACGAAATAAGATAATAATGTTCGTGATATATCCTTTCTAATTATTACTGCAAGATGTGCATTGTGCATGGAATTCTATTTAGAACAAATGTTCCAATCAAAATGCAGCTTTCAATGAATGTGCTGAAAAGTTTTGAATGAATGCAAAATAATTACGCAATTTGCTGAGTACGAGGATCTGATCCGATCTAAGCGAAATTACGAGAAGGATTATCATGAGACACATTTTACACAATATGGAAGCATGAATGTAAGATATATATTTTCTCCCTTCTGAGCGTACGTAAACAAATTATATAACTAGCGTGAATCGGGGCGCAGTCCATTACTACAAGCTTTTTATTTTTTTTTTTATTTGCTGGGGTTTCTCCCCACAAAACGTCTTTCACAAGAAGATTCCGAACTGTGTATCCCACGAATGTAACCTCATTACAGAAACCGCGGCGTCGCGCTGGAAGAAGCCGCGGCTCCTGTTCTGTGGAGGTCTGCCCCTTTCACTTTCCTTGAAACTGAGGCTATGCGCAATTTATTGTTGACTGTAATTTAGATTGCTGAGAAGATTCATATACTCATCTTTTCAAGAACTGGGTAAGAGTGAAGTGATGAGTACTAAATTTTCTCATCAATATAAATTAAGAACAGTTCAGTAGGTTCACTGAGCTATGTCATCTAAGCAACTTGGCATTAATCAGTATTACGTAACATGGAGTTCCCATGAATACATTTTAACATAAATGCATCCATACTTTTGAATATGAATACATTGTAAATATAAATATAAAAGCAAGGGACAATGTGTCTGACTGATACAAAATAAATACTTAAAACTTATAGCTGCACTTATTCAAATGTAAGTTGCATTTACTTCTGCTAACGGTTTAATTTAGAGTTATAAATTCACTTATAACTGTATGATAAGAAAGCTCCCTTGAGGCCCTTCGACTAAGACAGCACTATCCGTATATCGTTTTCATAATTACTCCTAACAATTATTACAGATCCATTCCCTAGTTCGAGAGAAAATGACATGGCATTTGTTCACTTGCTTACTATTACACTCTCTTACAAGAGTGCTCGACAGATGATCGTACGTTAATGACAGAGGAAAGCATTGCAGCAATACTGCCGTCTTACCGTGCACGAAGATAAGGTAAGTACAACGATAAGATATATTTTTGAATACTATACAAAAAGATATGTCAATTTTCATGATGTTTACAGATTATATTATCAATTACATGTACTACATGAATTGCATATTTACTAATCTATAGATAAGTTCAATATTGTGCAACTTGAAATAATACTCGTTGAATACAGTGTTGGAGGCAACTCACAGGAGTAGATTCGCTTTGCTTTTCCGTAGTCTCGTATGTTTAAATAAGTGCCGTTCGAGGATTCATATAAGCCCACCTTGGCTAAATTGGCTAAAAACTATGTGGAAGAATAATGACTATAAGGATGGAAGTAATAGGGTTGAAAGGTGACATATGGTGGTTGGGAGATCCCCACCATGTCCAACACATGCAATCGTGCATGCCTAAAGAGGGATTCGCATCCGCGACCCAGCGAGTCGAGAATGTTAAAGTATCCTCGAGTTAATGTTCTCGGTTACCGATGTGAGATGCCAATGAATATATATTTGACTCATAATAAATAACCATAATCAGCAAGAAAACGTAATTTCCACATGAAAATACGTAATTAGAAATATTTCAATAGCTGGTAATATTTATTCTCTTCGCATACGGCTTACACTGATTTTTCAAATTTTATTTCATTTTGAATTAAGACGATTCTATGATTATTTTAAAATATTAGCCGACAGAAAATACAAAGACAGATTAATTATTTCCAATAAGTTTAGTATAAGTGGAAATATTCCAAATTTGTTTTTCAATCAAGGGGGGTCAACATTGTTCTGTTCCACTTCACACCGAATTAAGCACTTACCTAACCAACCATGTAAACCATATTATATTTTATGCGATTTGTGCACACAATTTGGAATCACTTATAGCCTATAGCAGTATGCCCTTTGTTCTCCTACATTACATTCGTACACTATTTTTCTTTACTTTTTTCCCATTTGATATATTTTTATTTGCAATTTATTACATCCGAACAATAAGCAAATCTTTTGAGAAAGTTTTACAATGACGTATGAAGGAACTGAGCATTCACAGTCCGTCATGGGTTCATTTTGTGAAGTAAACAAATGTAAATAGTATTCACTATTAATATAACATCACAAGACAAATATGATCAAGACAGGAAAAAAATCAACTTTTAACCAATGTATATATACATTTACATTTATCGCCGATCATGAACATAATTACATTTTAACAAAAATCAAATAATTCCAAACTGTTTTAGGTAATTACAGTATAATTTTCGGGTGTCTTGCATTTCATGACCGACGAGATCCAGAGGATGAAATGTGCACAATCTTCTTAAATCTCGACTACTGTCGAGTAAGTGAAACGCTAGGTAATTTGGGTAACTTTCTGGGCGTTTGTAATCTTTTCGGAAACTGAATTGCGCTTCTTGGTATATTGTGGGCACGTGTAAGTCTTTGTGCAATATTTTATTTGAAACAATCGTAAACTCTAGGACGCAAGATCGCGGGGCCGCCGCGGGTCAAGCTGGTCCGAAGCATTGGCAAGAAGCGGTCACTTTTCGCGTGGGCCCCGGAGCAGCAACCGTGACCGACATTGTCGACGGCCGGAAGCTCGATCCGGTCCCCGCTTCCTCCGAAGGCAACGCGGGGCGCGGGGTCGGGCAGCCGGGGGCAGGTAAGGACCCGCACGCACGCACAGAAATTTCATGCTCTTGGCCAATTGCCGATCTAGATGGCCGGGGCGGCTCGATGTGTGCTGGCTCAGCGCCTCGGTTCGAAGGGTCGCGGGTTCGGGTTCCGCCGTGGGCATAGTTTGTCCCTCGTCTTCCATGTATGTTGTCGCGGAAGGCCTTGAGCGGGTCTGCTGACTACAGACCGAAGAGCCCGCAAGTGTGTGTCTAGTGTAAACGTTAATGTGGCCCCTTGAGGGACATAGAGGGTACCCGACGCGGATAGCCGCAAATCGGAATTCCCTGAAGATGGATAAGCCCAAGAAGAAGAATGAATTACTAATCTAGAGATAAATTCAATATTGTGAATCTTAAAATGATATTCGTTTAATAGAGCGTCGCAGGCAACTCGCAGGCGAAGATTCGCTTTGCATTTCCGTAGTCACTTATGTTTAAATAGGGGACGTTCGCGGTTTCCTGCAAATTGACCTTGGGTGAATTGGCCAGTTGAATCGTTTATTTCAGAAACCCGTCAAATGCCAAATTATAAAACACACTTTAGCGGCGGATTATTGTTCCAGTAGGATAAACACATCGTGCATATATGAAAAAATATTTATTTATCAACTCCTTTAATAAAAAAAAATTGAAATCTGAAAAATTGGGAGACTTATTCTCAATTTTCTCGAAATGAGGAATTTGGCATTTGACGGGTTTCTGAAATAAACGGTCAGTGAGAAGCGCTTAGAAATTATTGCAGATATGTTAGAAACGTTGGCTAATTCGTCCTGGATATGGTGCACTCCCAAGTACAGAAGGTTCGCATGAAATGATGTATCTATTTAGTAAGAATTCAAGAAAATTACACATTAAACTTATTTTTAAGGAATACTTTCGTGGATTAAATTTAAGATTTTAAACTATTTATTACAATTTACTCTAATGGGGGTTTAATTAAAGGTGCGACGAAGTAAATTATTCCGGGTCTTTGAAATTCGGAATTTATAGCTTGTCCGTTTAAATTTTTTACGTGACTTAATTCACACGCATCCATCTTCTCATATGCTTTTCGTCATGATTTGTATAAATTCTTACAGTACTCTTTTAGAGACGAAATAGGAACAACGTGAATCACTTGTGAAACTATCTGCGCGCACGACTGATGCTTTGAGGCCTCAACGCTATTCGTATACCAATCTGGTTGGGGAAGAACACACTTCAGATTACATTACAGAGCCTTGCGATCTTTAGCGTTTTTCAAGTGTTTTACAATCTGACAAAATATCGTCTACTCACTGGCCTGAATTGCCCATACAGCACGGTGCATACATAATCTATAGTGCTTGTGTAAAAGTTAAATACCTGGAAAGCTTATTAAGTTGCTGGTCAGCTTATTAAGCTGAACTCTTTTTTTTTCCAAAATGCTTTGGCCAGAGGTGGTGCTTGGCACAATTTGTTAGTTTCATATTATGATGTATCGGAATAGAACCGCAAAACATTTAATACAAATTGAATTCTAATATAAAGAAACCAATATCAGAAAGATGTTTCTTGCGATCAAATGAAGGTTATCTGAAAAATAAAATTAATGAAAAGAGCGATAAATTGTAAAATTATTTTATTCTGATGCCCTTTCACCCATATTTTTAATAATTATTATTTATTCTTACATATTAGCACAAAATAAACACGATATCAGTAGCCGCCCAAAGAACAAGAAAAACAACCTCCTTCTACATAGTCTCCTCTCGCTCCTGCCCGAACGATGCAGAAAAAATAGGTTATTTCCCGGCCAAGTTTTGCGTAATCACAGAATTCGACGCAAGTTGCTAGATTGTTAGCAATTTTCGTCAACATACCTAAGTGAATCTGTGTTTTCTATTCTGGATTATGTGAAATCAAAATACGAGTACGGTGGAATGTTGAAAATCATTTGAGGTGTGCATTACTGTAGTTGGAACCCAATAGTTGAAAACTGCGAAAGAAAGACAGGATCAGTTCTCACATTATGCGTTTCTTAAGAAATAGAACCAATAATGTAACCTGAAATGTTAACTGCAGTGAAACAAAATCCTTTGTAATGAGGGCCAAATAGACTTTTTGAATTAATAATATTGGTCTAAAAGCATATTAAATTTGATAGTTTGTAATAATAAAGTAATAAAACATTTGCTGTGTTAGAATTATTAACTCCTTACAGCAAAGTATATATTTTTACTTTAACACATTAGTGCGCAGAATGAGGGAGCGTGAACCAAAATGACAAAAAGTACTAAAGATGACACAGAACAAAAAAACTGAAACCACAGATACAGACCATTTTGTGAGATACACAGAGAAAAGTAAACATATAGTTAAGAAATGTCCCAAGGGGTGGAAATTTACCAGTGACATTTTTGATGATTATTTCAGATTATTCTCTGCAGTCACTTGAACTGTGAAATCAAACAATTTAATCTAATAACCCTGCCAAAAGTATTACTTACATTTCCAACCATTGTACAAAGAACTGATTTCGGCCCTGCAGAAAGCTATCTTATCAGTAGCTTTCATACACGTTTAATATATTTCTTTCAATAAAGAAAAAGATAACAAGAAAATCAAGGTGTAATTGTTGACGACTGATTGACGTTCAGGAATATTTTTGGAACAAGGATATGTTGAACGAACAATTGTAAAGTGTCAGTCTTGTACCAAATATATGCACAAACGTTACTCAAATCTTCAGAATGAAAAACCTTGAAATGTTATATCCTTATGTTTTTCAGGAACAAATATAAATTAGTAAAAATATAAAAAGTGTATAAAGAGTTATGAACCTGAATAAACTAATATTTTTAACATATTATATGAGCACCGAGGAGATGCACTAGGAAGTATCAACCTTAAACTCTCCATTGTGAATAATTACTGCTCTAATTCTTGTAATATTTGGGTGTTCACTGTCCAATTAAAACCTTGCAATGACTATGCATCACGTATATCTGATGTCTCTAATTACCTAATTGTTAATGTGACTATAAATAAACTAAACTTAAAAAGAAAGAAAATGAAGGTTATTTCTTTCTGATGATGGCCTTTTTGAGCAATGATCTGTAACGTCTCGTATCAATGAACGCAAATTCCTAAGAGAAGCGAATCGTACGGCACAGTGGAACTTACGCTGGTCAATGCCAAAAGTATTGGGTCGTTTCCTGAACAGTAGTTTTGTTTCAATAAATGGGCAAACAAATAGCGACATTTTGTTCTGATGTATAGCAATATGTCGGACTCCATTCACCATATCTCTATTATTAACAATATAGTAACAAAACAAATTAATTCATGTCCAGTACAGTAATAATGAGAATTATTTTTAATAAGATTTGTAATTTATGTCAGAACTCACAGTAATCTGTACATCCTTTTCATTAGACAAGTGTTAAATCTAGAGGCTATGGTGTAATTAACGTGTCTCATTAATAATGCATCTATCTGAAAATGCAGAATTTAATTACATAATTTTACATACTCTTATCTTTCATTACACTAGCTATGATTACACTGTTGTAATTTTTACTTACTGATATACTACTACGTAGCATAGAGAAAATTTTGTAATGCTGCAGATAAAAGGCCGATGTTTTCACCGAAAAAAAAATGCGTTTTGTAAATCCTGGTCAACGAACAATTTTTTTCTCAAAATGTTTGTCTGTCGCTGTCTGTGAACAACACTAGAGACTGTCTAAATCGTACACAGGATTTCCAACTAAATGGATAGATATTAATCCACACTCATTTGACTCGTCGCGGCCCATTGACTGTCAAACTGTTTTTGTTTTATTTTTCCGGAGGTAGTTTGCATGAATCCTTTACGACATTTTCGAAATTTTCTTTTATTTTTTTGGAATTATAAAAAATAAACATTTTTTCGACGTCCAACCACCTCATTGAAAATTAATTTGTTCTAAACTAAATCTGTCCTTCGAAATTGTATCTTTCAACACTGGTTATGTTTTTGAAAATGTGCATATTTTTTCGTAATTTGAGTGTAATTTCGTAAGTTAACTCTTTCAAAAAATTGACAGATGAAAAGATTTTCTTAAAAACAGCTTTAAATCGTTTGCACGAATAGAGCAAAGTTACCTTAATAATATCGCTAATAATAAGTAAAATTTTCAGCTTTAGAACTTTCGTAAATAGCAAAATTTCAATATTTTTTGATGTGTTGCTTCACGTAAGAGCTCTTGGTGGAAACACCGTTAGGGCGACTTCTTGGGAGGCTATATATACACCTCTTACAAGATGTCTTTTTTCTCGTAGTCTTCTTTACCCACGTATCAGTATTTTCATAAAATTACCATTCCTACGTGCTGGCTGCTCCTCGCGCCGTTGCCATGAGGAAGATCTAGCCATTTGGCGGTACCGCGTTGCTACACTTCTGGCACAGGACGCGGAGGCCGTTGCCTCATTGCGCCGCTGCAGCGCCGCACACGGCTCGGGGTCTCCATCGTGGAGTACGCGCCAGTGCCAGCGCCAGCCCGTTATGCGGTTGACGAGACTTGGGAGTCTCAGCACGCAATGGAATTAACTTTCATCTCTAAAGCACACGACCATTCTATTTATTTCGCGTTGGTAAAATATAGTGATGTACTTTTTGTAATTTCGCAAGGGAGTAGTAAAAGAGGATGCCAATGTATCCTATTAGGTGTATATGTTTTGATTTACACGTCGTAAGGATTCTGTTTTGAAAAACGTGTCAGAGCCCAGAGCTGTGTTTTGTATTGTGGATACACTATTGCTATATGGGCCGTTCTTGGTGACAACGCGTACCGCATTTCCAAAACCAAAGATCGCGAGATCAAACTCGTCCCGGCTACGTGCGGCAACTTTTCCAGAGTGCGGAAAATTCTATGTCATGTCGCACTTGAGGCAAGATTCCAAGAAAAATTAAACACAATATCTCACAGTCTCCCTACCAGACAATTCGTACATTTAACTACACCAACATTTGGCGGAGAAAATCAGAGTCACACCCAAGCGCTACAAGAGACGACCACCTGCCGTCACTGATACCCTAGACCTGCGCGGAGTGTTTGTTTCAAAGAAAACCTGGTCGAAAATACGGTCTCGGAACCGGCCAATGATAGTCAACCCGCAAAAATATCAAACAAAGAAAATCATCTCACAGATGACACCACCTTAAGGACTAGATAGTTATAATTCAATGTGGAATTTTATTTACACCTCTTTAAATTCTGCTTTGTCCGGAAGAAATTCGTCATTCTAGTTTAACAATTCTGTGTTTTTGTTTACCGAAAGCTTATGATGAGTGTATACTTATGTGAGTAGAATACGTGTTGATATAATAATCTTCTAATATATGAAAGGATTGGATTCGCGTTTTCTTCCAGGAGATAACTCAAACACTAGGAAGCAAGGCATCTAAGTTGATCTTATTCAGTTGGGTAAAGATGGACGCGTTTAATCAGCGAGTCAACTCAAAACGCAAATAAGTACAAAAACTGGGCGTCCATAGGTCGGGAACATTAGGCAAGAAAACCTGTTTCAATCCTGGGAGTAATGACACATTGCATTAAGCGTGCGAAAGAGAAGTACTAGTTCTGATTGCCGCTAGTGATTCTGCAATTTACCACTAGCAGTTTCTCTCATAAAAACTGCGGCGGTTGAGTCACCACTTATTTTTATACGAAAAAGGGTATAATTATTTAATACAACATGAGAACGTGAATGACAAAATTTTTGAAAGTTGGGAAAGCCAACTAAAAAATGTAGTACGTTGAAACTTTTAAGTAATTGATTTTAAACGTTCGCTACGTTTTTCTGGTAAATAATATGAATGACGCTGAGAATTTGTTTCATCAATCCAGAACATTCGATGTTTCCAAATTGCCAGACACGGTAAGACGGTTGGGAGTCACTTAAAACCCACAATTTCCTCTAGTGATTTGTAGGAAGTTAAGCAAAAACAACGACCACTCTTCCCACACGATCTCATTTAACAATGTAAAGTAGGGGTTCCCCGACGGTGATGAGCGTATTAGCGCGAAGACAATTCAGAAAGTACTTAGCTAGTACAGGGAAAAATCTACATTAAATCATGTAACCTATAGTTAAAGTGAAAATTAATGGTAATTAACGAGACCAACTCGAACTGTAATTGTTTGAACATGTATTGATACATGTACTATTTGCAGAAGAAATGTCCCGTTCCCTTGCGAAACGTTTTGTATGTGCTTCATACTATTTGTTTACAGCCTGTGTCTATTTGGAATGACAAGTGTTTCAAATAATTCCGGTCTACTTGTACGAGAACACTTTTTTCATTTTCTCTAATTTTTGTTTTTGTTTTAAACGTTTCAATAATTTAGAGACCCTGTGTGATCTGTTGGTCCTTATTTCTGAGTATGCTTGGAAAGGAAAGTCACAGCAGCACAAGAAGTACCATGGAATCTGTGTACAATTGGGATTCGTAGTAGCCTAAGTTGAAAAAGAGAATAGTAATAGTCCATTTCCTCACTTGCATGTCGATAAATGGTTTCAAATCGATACATAAAGCATTTACAAATGAAACATCAGCAGCAAACTAAACATTCTGAAGTGGTTGATACGGCTATCGTTTTTGACCACACAAAAATTAAAATTTCTTACAGTTACGTTGCAAAACAAAGTATACCAAAGCAATTTGTGCGTTTTGTTAGCAAGTGCACGCTACTTCTTAGAACTGCAGTGCACATGGTTTTTTTTGGAAAACCTTAGCGTGGTTTTATTCAGAAGGGCACTTGCTTAATCATTAACCAGAGTTCGACGACTCTGTTTCAACGAACGGATTATTGTTGAAAACGCAACTTGAATAATTGTATACAATACCGACAACACCTCCCCAACAGATCACACAGTAAGTGCCAGGTGCTCTATCGCTTTGTAGATTCGCGCAGGGGATCTGCCTGTCCGGCCTCAGCACCTGACACGGTAGCGGTGCCCGCGAAGTGACAGCGTCGGAGAGAGTGGAGGGGAAGGGGAAGGGGAAGGGGAAGGGGAAGGGGAAGGGGAAGGGGAAGGGGAAGGGGAAGGGATAGAGGCGGGCAGTGACCACGCGTTAGCCACAGGCGGGCGGCGCGGCAACAGTCTAGTGTCCGCGCCTGCATACCCGGCGCGGTCGGGCCAAGCTGGCCCGACCCGACGCGGCCCGACGGGCGGCGCGACCAGTCGTCCGCGACCCACTTGGCCACCCCCTCCCCCCCTCCCCTTCCCCTGCATCCGCCACGCGACCGCAGCGCAGCCCCAGCTCACTGCAGACGGTCTGGAGACAACCAGAGAGCGCCCAGCCAACCAATCTTTTCCGAAGTAGGAGTTTCTCCATCGTCAAATGGATCTTCTTGAATGAAGCGGCAATAGAGGCGTTACGATCAAACTGTTTCAGCGTGAGTGAGAGGAAGATCTCTAAGACGGAACCTAGAGTGCAACTATGTTCTTATATTTGGAATTTATTCAAGGTAGTACATGAGAACAGTGGAGTATCTTCACATGGTATCACCCGGGGCAAAACTAATGGTGTGGTGGTGTTTGTCGTCGTAGACGGAGGTGGTTGTTCTCGTGAACGGTGGCGTAGGAGGGCGGTCGTAGGCGGTGGTGCGTGTCCTTGGTAGAGGGTTGTCTGGTGATGCGCTGTTTGATAAGGTGGTATGAGAGCTTCGGTTGGAGACTGAGGTGAGTGTCTGAGGCGGCGGCGGCTAATGAGGGACGGCGCCGCGTGGCTGGCGCCAAGGCCTGGGGCGCCGGGGCACTTTTTTAAGCGAGATCGCTCCTATTGAGCCCTTGCGCAACCGACTCCGGGAGGCGTTACGTGTGCACCTCCGTGAAAACAAGTCACTGTGCAATACCTCTTGTGATGAAAGTCCCGACGAGGAGGAACATAAACTTCGATATAAAAGTTTTTGTCCACGTGTCGTCGATTGCTGACGAAAAAATATACTGTTCTTTGTGCCATTTAAGGAAGTCGTTACTTGGAAGTTACTGTCGGTGAAGAGTCCATCGTTTGCAATAAAACAACAACACGTTTCTATATTAATTTACGGACGAGTAACTATTGTGGCTCGACCATCTTGTAACTCAGAAACCTTATTTCATTGTTCAAACGTAATGGTGACTACTCGTACAGTGTTATTGAGAAAGAAGCGATTTTCTTGTGTCAGTTCGTCAACAATTCTTTTCCGTACACAAAAACGTTGAAGAAACGATTGTTCAATGTCACGACGTGACAAATTACGCATCCTTAAAAAAACTGTTTAATATTTATCCTTCGTTTCTACACGTCACAAATAATAGTTAAAAAATATAATGGACACCAGCTAGCGTCCAATCAAGTATTCTTGTCACATGAGGCCAACTATTCAACAAAACAAATATGTCTTCAATTCAACTAGATATACACGTTTCTTATTTGTTAATTAAGATGTTCTGAGGTACTAATGATGGTGATTTTTCTGAAAACTTTACTCATCACTTGTCAAGGCGAGAGAGGTTTCCGGGTCTATGACCTCCCATTTCGGGGCAGGTGACCAGAGTGATGGTTTGTCGTTGCTGAGCTGTATGATGAACACTACAAACAATGGAAGAGGTGATCACGCGAGTTACACCATGCTAATTATAAATAAACGATCATGGATGGACTGATCTTAAAATGGAATATGTGAGGTGTAAGAAATCCAACCACGTCCCAGCCACGTACTGAAAACACTCAGTCGGCTCCACAAAATGGCCGTTCCTCTAAATTCCATGCTCTACCGCCACCCGGCTGGAGTACCAATACTGTCAGTATTATCGAATGAGAATGCAAAATTCTTTTCGCAGTCGGACCGCAGCGGGCGTAGCAATTCTCCTCTCTCTCTCTCTCCACCATCGCGCTGCCTCCAGCGAGCAGAGGTGAAGAGGTAGAGGTCGGGAAGGGCGTTGCGCAAGCGGAGAAGCAACAGGTGAAGGCCAGCCGCGCTGTCCCCTGACCCTACCCCCGCCCGCCTCCGCCTCTGCGTCTCGTGTTGGTCTAATGAGCCGCCCATGGGAATTCGCGTGCACGCAAGGCAGCACGCCGGGAGAAGCGCGTGTCATTGCTCTTTCCCCCCCCCCCCTCACTCCGCACTGAAGACATACGCAATTCCGCTACTCTGGGAAATGAGCAATTTCAAACGAACCGGTTTTTCATAAAAGTTAAAACAATTTGGAAGTTCTCTTAGCAGAAGACTTGCTATGCACCCTGCGTGTTTTTTTCCATTGATGGAGAAACCTGCTGACGGGGCTCAGAGTATGAACTGTTGTCACTGCAGTGCCTCTGACCGGGAGGTTCCAGGATTGGCGTCAAGGCGGCGGCAGGGTTTGCGACCCTAGTTAGACAGCGTGGTCCAAATCTGTCTTTGTCTGAAAGCGAAATCTAGTGGCTTGCTGTTCTGATCGGTGGTTATCTGTTATTTCTCAAACCGATCAATAATACCACAATACTCTAACAGACTTGCCACGGGTACGCACGCGATATTTACTTCTTATTCCTCAGAATTTACTTACACACTTACAAGCACTGCTCTACCACCCACGTCGGGAGACCCACTCGATAGCTTACAGCTCGTCCCGGTTGTGTCGGAGCCTCGCTGGGATGGGAATATACAGCAAACCTACATGACAGGTCGGTGTCGGATCTCGCCATTCAGCGAGGGAAGAACACAAGTCACCTCCCGAGATAAATCATACACTACACTTATGGGAATAATTACCACATCAGTTGACGCGTCCGGAAACAGGAAAGAATCAATCGATTATCCACTGGTCCATCCATCCATTGATTTGCTCTCGTCCAGCGCTCTTCCCCCCCCCTCATGCACCATGCCACCGTAGTCTGTGTTGGAGCGCCGACTGTCATTGATGATTCGGGAACTCGTCTGGAGAAAAGTCTGAGCGATATTTACAGATCGCTGATTAAGACACAATAGATCGTGTCTCCATTTCTATCGAAAATTACCTGACTTTTTGAAATTTATATAAACTCTTGATTGCTTGTTTAGTGAGTCTCTTAAGAGTAATGCATCTTTTTGCTCGGGAGGTGGCGACGTTCTTCTCCCTCCGCCGTATGGCAAGATCTGGCGCCGACTACCGTCGGCTAGCAGGGTTTTTTCTCAACCAGGTATCTCCCAACAGCGAGGCACCGTCCCAGCTGGAACAAACTTAGCTCCTGACGGGTCTCCCGGCATGTGAAGTGCGTGTTAGTGTGTGTAAGGGATGAGGATAGGACAAGGAAGAGTAAGGTGAGATCGCGCCCGGTCCGTGGCCCGTTTGTTAGGGTAATGCTCCGGCATTCGCCTGGTGTTGAATGGAGAAACCACGGAAAACTACCGATCAGAGCAGCCGTCCGCTAGAATTCTTCTCCAGACAGTAATTGAATTCGTCCTAGCTAACAAGTTTGTGTCGAAAATCTTGTCACCGTAGGGACCCTAATATTGGACCTTCCGGTCAGAGGGACTGCAGTGACATCAGTTGATACCCTGAGCCATCACTACCGATGATATACACTCAAACAAGTGAAATAAAATCGTTTTATTTTAATAAAATAGTATTTTAGGATTGAAAAACGTAATATAGAGTAATAGTCTAGGCACGACGTATAAGTAAATTTAAAGTATGTCGAAATAAATTTATTTTTAGATCTTTATAGAAAAAGCGATTTCAAGATTTAAGGATTTGCTTCTTAAACTTAGATGTTTTATATTTTAATAACTAGTAGTGCTACAGAATAGCACAGAGTTTTCTAAATTCTTTGGTCTGGGCTATAGCTTTTCAACCTAGCCTCCCTCACTCTCTTGTCAGATGCCATCTATCGCCATCCAAAATACATTATCTCAAATTTTCGGCTTCCAAACGATAGAACTGAAACATGACTAAGAATATAATAGAAGAGCTAAACTTAGTCCTCTATGGAACAATGGCTTTGATGTTATCTTATAAAGTACATTTAGCACTATACATACAAAAAAGTTGATGGAAAAATTTGGAGCAGTTTGAGAAAATTTTCTTCAAAATGCGGAATTTCAAATTCATTTTCACAGAAAAAAATTCAATTTTCGATAAACAGACATTTGAAGTACATGTATTCATAAATGCAATGAATAAAAATCGCCGAAAATATAAATATTAGCGGCGGGGGGGGGGAGATTTCAAAAACAATATTTGTCTAATTAAAAAACCAACAACAAAATAATATAGTAAAATGGCGTTAATGTCATCATATACAGTACTTTTAGCACTACGCACGACGTACATTTAGCAACAAGAAGTTGATCGAAAAAAATTTGAACACATTTTTGAGATTGTTTTCGTTATTTTTTATATTTTCCATGTTTTGCTCAAAATTGCACGGAAACTACTAAAATTTTCAAAAAAATGTATACGAGTCTGCCGGTCTCTTCATAGGATGATGGAATACATTCGACCAGAGTGAAAATACACGATAAAATACCCGAGATACAAGAGTTGGCTTTAGATATGTAAGAAAGGATGTACTTGGTATAACCTGCATGCCGATATCTACTCGACATTCTACAAAAACGAATTGCCCAAAGTACTTTCCGGTGTAAGCGAGGTGAGAAGCTTACAGGCGGTCGGAAGGCGCTTAGGAACAGGTCTGAGACTAGTTGCGAGAGCGAAAGGAGAGCTGTCGGAGAGTGGTCAGAGAACAGTTGGGAGCGGTCAGACAGCGGTCAGAGAGAGGTCGCGGAGCGGACAGTAGATGCAATTGTGATGCAAGTGGCAGGACGCGAAGTGCGCACCTCAGCGACCTCCCGAAGACTCTCCAACGTGACGCAGCAAGTGCTAATCTCCTCTTGTAACCGAATTCGCGGAACGCTTACACCTTCACTAGAAGTTGCACATCTCATTTACAAACAAATGTTGCTGAGGCACGGTCATCATATTTATGACTGCTCTCACGATTACTGTTGTGACAATATGTCCACTTCATATTCTTGCTCACAATTACTTCCTTGCTTTCCATTCATGGCGTCAGTCGTTTGTCTCTCAAGGTCTGAATATTCCACGTGCCATAACCTTGGTATTCATCTCTCCATCCTACATAACACTGGCTGAGATGGCTCAGGGCAACAACGGTTGCCACTGCAGTGTGTCTGACCGGAAGGTTCTAAGGTTCGTGACCGACGGTGGCGGATTTCCGACACTCATTAATTAGAGAGATCGAATGCAGCCGGTGTCTGAATAATTCTAACGACCGACTGCTCCGATCGGTAATTGTTTCTCGGTGCTTTCCCCTATAGATCACGCGCGATCTTCCCTTCCACATCCAGGTTCCTTCTCTCCTCTTGCACATACACTACACTAGTACCACATACGTCACATATGGAGACCAGACTGGAACTTAGAGCTTGTCCTGGTTGGGGCGGTGCCCCGCTGCCCTTTATCCAGATGGGAGAAACTTCGCAAGCTGATGTAAAGGTCGGTGCCGGATCTTACGTTCCAGTGGACGAGAAGACATGCAAATGACTTTTCTTCTTCCACTCACACAATACGTGGCACTCTCTTTCGTACAGTTGTGACGACATCTTATTATCGTTTTCCCAGTATTCGGACCATCGCTTAAAGCATCATCAGTAAAATGTATTTCCTTATCACAAATACCAGACATTGTTCCCACTGAATTAATATTAGGCTATACGTTCCTTCGTTTATGTATTCCTGAACAAAAGAGCAAACAAGAAAATGGCGACTATGGCTTGACCTCTGATGTGAAATTCTTAAAGATGTGGTTGTGGATTAAACAATGCATGACACTCGACAATAAACTATTTTATTAACACGTGAGAATTATCCCCCTTGGCACCTGTCGTTGCATGGGAGCTGAACTTTCTCATTCGTGAATAAAATCTTGATTTATTATTTTGTGCCATAAATAACAATCATATTACGTATGTGACATGCAATGCAATTAAAGCTACCCTAAAAAGTTTAATTCCGGTTTCTTATGAAATATATACTCTTTGAAATACACGAATTCAATGTCTTTTATTTCCTACTTGTGTCAATTCAGGACAACATTAAACCTTTAGCTACTGAATAACATATTCGTAGTACTTCCAATTTTACATTTCTTGTTGCTTCTATAACAATTCTGTATTAATATCAAAATTATTACAAGTACTTGCAGTAAAAAATGTAAAACGCAATTCGTGAATTTGTTGTGAAAGACAAAACGGCAAAAATGAAGGACCCCGTTTTTGAAACAAGACGTTTGGACTTCAATCTTCGGAAATCGGAACACGTGCATTGCTATTCTCGCAGACAATGTGTTAAACTTTTGATTTCACATCTTGCAAAATCTCTAAGAGTCTACCGTATCCACCTTGTATCCCATCACACTACCCCATTGTTACCAACATTTCTGAAGTGGCTTGGTTTTTCGTAACGTAGGCATGTGTCTGTTACTAAAGACCATAGGCGTGAGCAACCTAAAACAAGAGGGGAGGGCACAACTCCATTTCTGGGACTCTTATCCATTGTGTTGTTTTTCCGAATACAATTTTCAGTCTACTTTTTAAAAATTAAAATTTTTCAAATATTGAAATATACTTTTGAGTGTTGTAGAAAGCATCAACGGCGATTCGGCCGCATTTTTTCAGGGGTACTGTCGTCTGTTTCGACATTTTATGTTGTTTTCTGATGATTTTTGGATTTTCGACGCATTTTTGGGTATTTCGTTTGGTGGGACCGAGTACTAAATTGACCCCCGAAGGGTCTTGTCGCCTGCTTAGGTGGCTCGGGGTATAAATTGATGTCATCGCAGTGCATCGGACCGGACCTTTCTAGTGTTCGAATCCTGACGGCGGCGGGATTTTCAACGCTAGCAAGGGAGCTAGGCGGAATTCAACCGCTGTTTGGTGGAGCCGGCTGCTCTGACCGGTAGTCTTCCTTTTATCCGATCAACTCCAGGCGAATGCCGGAGCAGTACCCTAACAAACAGGCCACGAACTGCGCACGACCTTTCTTTCCTCTTCCTTCTCCCATCATCACCTCTTACTTACGTACACACGATGTCGCATTACACGACCACGTATACAGGGAAACTAGTTGTGAGATTAGGGAATGAACCGGCTGGTGCGATGCTCTGTTAGTGGGAGATCCCTGGTTGAGGGACAGTCCCGCAAATTAACGAGTAGGAAACGGGCGCCGGAACTCGCCATCGAACAGGGGACCTTCGCCACCACCTCCCTCGATAAAAAACATACACTACACTTACGAGACTAATGACCTTAGCAGTTGACGCGCGTGGAATCTAAATTCAATCAAAATTTTCAAAGAGCCTCAGACCCCTGCGTCCCATCCCCCCTGTGCGCACCCCTGCCCCCTGTTGTTAAAGTAAAGAAATATGTCTGGAAATAGCTCGCGCTTTATCAGTCATCGCGAAGTCGGCGGAGGACACACGAATGTCGAACCCGCCCGGAGGGAAACCGCTGTTATCGCGCTGCCTGCGTGGGAGCGCAGCAATCGCCCGGCGCTTACACACCACGCGAAAACACTAACACGCGCCCACTTGCCGTTTCCCACTGCCGCTAGTTCATTCGCTCGCTCGCTCGCTCGCTTCCCCTTTGAGGCGATCCAAACACGCGCTCTGGCCAACACGGTCGCCAGGTCGGGGTGCAGTTCTTGGCATCTGGAAGGTGGAATTTTATATTGGTTTTACTTTCCACGAAATAAGATTTGGTTACTTCGCCCACACCCGAAAGCTGCTATGACCTATGTTACGGTATTTACAAGTTGGGGAGCTTTCTGTGTCGGCTGCAGATTGGTAAACATGTTCTCATCGGCAAACGTCAGCTTATTTTTTCCCAGATTTCCAAATGCATTCAAAAAGTTGTTGTGAACAAATAGAGTGTAAGTTATCATTTCTCCAATTATATTAACCTTCAATAAGAAGCGTTTAGTTTTAAACTTCCCGCTGATTCGCCGCAAGGTCTGCAACAGCGTCTGCAAACAAAGCTGTTTGTTGAATTCTCATTCGTTTTCGAATGCGCGTATCTCGTAAGCTTTGTCAGAGACAGAAGACGTGCTGTGGCATAGAACCATTAGACTATTCACGCGCTTCCTTTTGACGAATTATTTCGGGAGTTTTAGCGAACCCACGCATGCGCACAGAGGCTTGTGGGTGGCAGGCCCCCGTGCGCATGCGCGCGTTCGCTACAACTAGGAAATCGTTAAAAGAAAGCGAATAAATGGGGTCTTCAGGCGGCATTCGGCACTCGCCGAGCAGAGAGCTACGGCTCGCCCATTCCGAGCGGCTGATATGTTCGGCGAGTATTCGCTTGTCTTGATGTGTCCAAAAGACCGACACGTGGTGAGTAAGGCGAGCACCGAATGTTCGTCGCTCGGCAAATAGCAAGGCACTCATCCACACTATTCGGGATTCACCGACAGGTCGCTCGCTACTTGCCGAATAGCGAGTGTGTGGAGCCGCTTTTGCGGTTTGCAGTGAGCCCGTATATATCTAGTTCCGATCAGTGTGCGCTTTCGTGCCCTATTAGTTGGCTTCTGGTACTCTTTCAGTACTTCAGTTTTATGGATCCTAACAACCACCAATAAAATGAGCCGTGAAATATTGTTTACAGAAATGCGCTTCATCATCTTGACAGGGCTGATTTTCCTTCCGATAAAGAGCGTATTATCGAAATATTGAGTAAACGGGGTACTAAAATACTCCCTTTAATGGCAGAGAGAGACTACGATTAACCAGAAATCAACAGAAGAGGTATTCGATCAGTTAATCCTCTCAAAAGGAAAGATAAAAATAACTATCCACTAGTACCAGATCCAATTAGATCAAATTAAATCACAATTTAAAACAAAAATTAAAGATAAATGAAGAGAACCAGATTTTTTTGCTAGAAAATTGGTTTACAAGGTAGAATAATAATTAACTGTTTAAAGATGGGACGGTTCACGACACAAATTTCATTCTTTCTCAAGTGTTTATAGCACTAGATCTTTCGACCTGCTTGCGCAAGTTTCATGGGAAATAGGAAACAAAAATTCTCAGAATATTCCACGCTATTTCATAATAAAAAATCTAACAGCTTGAAAACTAGTACATTCGCAATCGAGAAGGATATTGTTTAATGTATTCCCTCGTACACAGATATCGGAAGGCCAAGCCTGCGAACATTTGCTCGTACTTAAGGAATACTAAAATGCCTCGACGCAAAATGGTACTAATAATTTTCAGATTGAACGCCTAGATTATTCTGTTCTCAGACTCAAAAATTATCTATTCATTTCCATACTAATGCGGACATCAAGACAACCTACAATCCTCAAGCACGTAAAACAATAAACAAATAATCCTAAAAACTATAGAACAACACTAACTTCTAAATGGTTCACGATACTGGAATGCAGTTTATGGTCATCAATAGGTTATATACTTTGAGGGGATGCTCTTTATTTTAGGGGTGTTCAAAAACCATGCTAAATGGTGTTTGTGCGCCTTTTTGTCTCTCTTGTTTTAAATTACAACCGTAAAATCTCTAAGAGAGAAAATGTACTCAACGAATTTATTTAAACCATAAAATAACTATTGGTGCTACTACCACACGAATTGTTTGTAACGGTTATATACATACATTATAACATGTAGTGTTATAATACTCCTTGAGGATACATTTGAGTAATAATTGAAAAATTAAAAGATTACATCAAAACAATGTATATTTATTGCCATTCAGTGTATTCAACTCTAGACATTCAAAAAGTTAAAGAAAAAAATGAACCGCTTTTGAGAAAATCTTGTTTTTAAAATTGCCTTCATTTCACGCAAAATTACCCGAAAACGTAGTCTTTTTTTTGGGGGGGGGGGAGTGCGTAACCTCATTTAAAGACCTGATTTTGAAGAATAGATTTTATTAAGAAGAAGTACATCTAACTAATATTGTAGTTCTAGGAAGACGGGGTTTTCACAAAGTTGAAGAATTCAAAGAAAATTGGATCTGCTCTATTTTTATATTTTGTTCTATCTGAAACAAAAGTAAAAAAAATATTTGGAACCAATTTCGACAAAGTTTTGAAAATGTCATTGAGACTTCATGTAAAGTATGCCCCCAAACCCAAATATACTTTTCAAATTCAAGGTACTGCGACAACAGCCGGGGATCGAGAAATGACAATTTTGGTGAAAATCCTGCTCACGATTTAGCCACTTTTCACAGACGAACAGAAGTTTTACCGTGAACCAACTTTTCGGTACCTATGGCCCATAAAACGTGGATTCTGACTATTCAATGTGTAACTTACTACATGTGGGAATAAGAATTATCCACTTTTTCCGTATCAGGGGCCTACAATAAGACTTTGCGCTCCAAAATCGCCTGTCTTCGCTGCAACTTCACGTATTGTTCTCTATACTACGGAAATAGTATGCGAAAAAGTAAAAATGGAATGAACAATGGGAGTACTTAAAGATCTTATCATATACACCTTCATCCTACACAATTAAGTGGTCTTCACGGTTTTATATCGTTAAATCTCCGCATTAAACTCGAGTGTATTCCCGTTTGCTGTGTAACCTGTGTAGCAACTACAGGAGCTGCTTACCGCGGGAGTAGAGCGCGCCATTCACTGTTTCCAGCGTTACCGTAATGACCTCCTTCGCCACATTCAAGCTGTGACAGTAGGAATGGAGGACCAGTCTGAGTCGATATGCGAGTCACGGATGCGGCTCACTGTTTGTCTGACGAAGAGAAATGAGGTCACTTCCAGCATGCTTCCACGAAGAATAGAATTATTTTAGGAGCCAATATATCATCTAAAAAATGTACAAATCCACTTCGTGTTTTTCTTCCACATTCTTTAAATAATGCGAGAATATAAAAATCAGTTCAGTGTTCAATTAAAAATTTCTACAATATTTTTTATAAAACGGTTAGCGACAGAAAACAATTTTGAAACTTTCGATAGAACTCATGTTTTAGCATTCACTTTATGACAAATCAGTCGCGATTATGCTGTGTAACAAGGGGTGTCCACGGAATCAACCCCCCCCCTTGCGTCAAATTTGTACCACGTAATGTTAAATACATAAATAAGAGAAAAATATAGTCGCGGAATCCTACATGAAAAGATAAAAACTGTAGTTTTTTTCGCTTTAATGTGGCCTCTATGATGGAGCAAACGGCATTGAGACGTAGAACAGAGACGCCGCGCGATAATGTAGTGGCCAAAGTCTGGAAATATTATGAAACAAGAAAATGTATTGTTGCATTGCTTTTTTACTAACATCTGCTTTTTATTCATACACAGGATTAGATTCCGAAATTAAAATAAACTTTTCTTCGTTTCCATTTTTAATACTTTGATAAGGTAACGAAAAAGAGTATTGCGTCTGGGTTCTCTAAACGTCTGTTACCGCTGATTTCTCGCGTATGCGCCTTATCATGAGACAGGTAGATTGTTCTTTCCAGTAACTTCTGCTCTGTATTAAAGAAGAGGTAAAAATTGGAGGCAAATTGGCACCAGGCGACACTGCAAAGTACCGAAGACTGAACCGTGTTGGGAAATGGGTAGTCTAAAAACCATTTCGCACAGTATGGAGGGGGAAAATTCTCTCTTTGGCCTCCAGTCCCTAAACCAGGGATTCCCAACATCCTTTTATCGACCCCTTTAAAAATACCCCATTGCTCCAACATTGCCAACTTCGTATGGTATCTGTAATCTACAACATACTCAAGCAAAACACAAAGAAGTACACATTAAGGTTCAAAGATAACATTGTCAATACTAATATATTAGTAAATATCTAGATTTTCGATAATCTGAGAATCTTCGTTTCTGCACAGCTGTTCTAATATTCGTTGTGGTGCAAAGTATACAAAATGTTCAGCGTTTATTAAACTGACCATGACGTTTCCCTAATGTGAGTGAGTATTTTCTGCAATATAAACGTAAATTTACTGATTTTAAGAATTTTAAATTAATTCAATACTAATATGGATGGTGAAATGTATAAAATAAGCATGGAATGTAATTTAATTTATTCTTTGCCGATATGCGTCCGCAAAGTCCTTATTAAAGAGCTCTTACGTCGGGGAACGGGTGCGATGCACCGGTTGCACCAGCCTAGATCCCAAGGACGAATAACGGAGACAAACTATGAGGAACGATTTTTTAAAATTTATTATTATTATTATTATTATTATTATTATTATTATTATTATTATATTATTATTATTATTATTATATTATTATTATTATTATTATTATAATTATATTATTATTATATGTTTTTTGCTTTATATTAGAAAACAATTAGTAATTATAACGTTTAATATTTTTGGCAATCAATGGAATATTGATTAAACTCGTACCTACCGATCGCCGGTTCATATTCGGTTACAAGCCCCCCAAACGATCACCAATGCCCCCTTTCAAAATTCCATTGACCCTCCCCCCAGGGGGTCGATAACGACCCCTTTGGGAACCCCTGCTCTAAGCCCACAGAAGGACGATTTGCAGTGGTGGCCTCAGGTGAGCCTCAAAGCCCCCGAGATCTCCGTCGAAGTCCAAGGACGGCGAGTGGTCGCAGGCCACGACGCGCTCCGTTGAGTTCGGACATGACGCGTCAGCAATTTGCTACATGTGTGTTAGATGTACCGGAGCTGGCAACGACGCAGAAACAAAGAGGAGCACAATACTTGCGCGTGCAACTTCACGTTTTCTTTTCTTGAAGCAATACTTTCTTTGGCGTGCGGAATATTCCATGTTTGTTGTATCCTTTTTCCGAGCAGTAATACACATTCGTTATATCACACGAATATCATAACCGTACCACAAACAACTTCCTCGCCGCGTATCACGTTCGTCGGCGGCCGCGAAACCTAATGTGAGCGAGATGTATTTTCCTTCCTGTACTTTAAACCTCATCATCAGGGAAAGCGCAGCCTTGCGCGGCCGAAGTCAGGACCTGCTTGGTAGACTAGGAGACGCCGGTCTTAGGCACAGGTGCCAACGTTTTGAAGTCATTAACGTTTTTCGGTTGACGTTTTGTAACCTTCCTCGGCGCGAAATGCCCTGAGGAATGACATTTTCGTAATTTCTGTGTCATTATTTGTGCATTTCACCTTGAGGAACGTCGCAGAATGGCGGTCGAAACGTTGGCACCTGTGTCTAGGACGCGGCGTCTCCCGGACAGCCACGCAGCTCTTCTACATCAGTGTTTCTCAACAGGGTCGATGTCGACCCTCTAGGGGTCAATGATGCTCAAGGGGTCATTTCGCGATCGAGAGCAGAGTAAGCCTTGACCACTGATTTTTATACATACACACACACACACACTATATATATATATATATATATATATATATATATATATATATATATATATATATATATATATATATATATATAATCAATAAATCATTGAGTACAAGAATTAAAAGTAATTATAATTTGTTTTCTGATAGCCACTATGTTTTTATTACATTTTCATCTAATAATAATTTACAAATTTGTTTTTCTTTTAGACTTCAGCATCATTTATACGAATAAAAATCGACCTTTTCTGCAATTAGAATACGTAATTGTACTTCTAAGAACTTCTTTACATTTGTAAAATTAAAAATTATGGTAAAGGAAATAAAATATAAATGCAATAATTTGTTCCTAAACCTTCGTGTAAATTATCATCAAATAATTTGTGTTATTATTTGTGCAATGGATATTCAGTGCGCTATATACTAAAAACAAAAATGCAAGGAGAATGATGAAGCAAGTCATTCCTTAAAAAGGGGTCGATGACAGAAAAGGTTGGACATTCCTTTAATCATACCACCACCAATACCACCACCACCCACCATGTCTTAAGATAAATTCAAAATGGAAAATGTAAAGCAGACGGTAATTCAACCTACATTGTCAAAAATGAGTATTTATATTTTAATTTCTTGATGAAATATGTACATCATAAACTACAGACCTACTTACTCGAGTGTGAATGTCTATACAAAAATAACGCAAATATAATGAATGTGTAGTCTAGTTATTTTACACTACAGCTATCTTTAGTATACCTTTTACACTACAAACATAATTGTAAAATTTTATTATTATGTCAAAATTATACACATTATTCAAATACAATAATTTGTGGAACGATAGTGGAATTTTTCTATTGCCGCGAACTACAGCAGCACAGTGTAAAGGCGGAACCTCACACTTCTCGGAGATCGCTCCAAAATCTTTTTCGGAATTCGGTGTACCATATTACAATGTAATCCCGTTTCGCCGTACTGAGGAACCATATTTGTAAGTGTACAGCATTTTGTTGCATGATTTTCTTATGATTCTTAGAGTCTTCGTCATGCGAGTCAGCGTCAAGATCGACTCGCCTTTCATAACCGACATCCGGCGTAGGCAGAATATCTTCGTATGTGTAGCCAGGTACCCTTGAATAACTCTTAAATACTCTTATGTAAGCTTGAAC
Source organism: Gryllus longicercus (assembly GCA_038098605.1). Taxonomy (NCBI): domain Eukaryota; kingdom Metazoa; phylum Arthropoda; class Insecta; order Orthoptera; family Gryllidae; genus Gryllus; species Gryllus longicercus. The sequence goes on along the minus strand of JAZDUA010000410.1, from coordinate 1,262,520 downwards.
CTTTTTGTCTATTTCCACGAACAAAAACCCCTGAAGTTACAGAAAATTATGAGCTTATGCAGGAGGAAGACACTGTAAAGGAAGTAAGGCAACTAGGCATTACAAGAGCTTTGATATTGAACTGTCTTTATCTATCGTCATAATTAAACCTTTTCAGGAATGTCATACCAATTCAAAGACAATCACCATTTCCTTAGTTCCCTCAGCCTATGAAAGTTAATACTGGATAACAAATGGATTCCGAAGTTGCCGTATTCCAAATGTAGAAATCTGACGTTGAAAGTGCTATACCTCGATAAATCGTATCCTTGCCAGAGAATTATCTAGATGAATGACATGTGGGAAACGAGAGGATTCGCTTGTCGAATAGTAAAATGTTTGATTTATTCCATGAAACGTGAAATTCTAGTCAAGGTTTTGTAGCCATTGAAGTATTGCAAATTAAGTAATGATTCACAAATCTATTGCAGTTAAGTAAGAAATGAATTAAGTGTGCGAGTGTTATCTTAAAAAAAATAGTACGTAGCAAATGACTAACAATTCAATGATATTTTATAATTTTGAAGCAAGAGTTTGCAAAAGCTAGAATGTGTTCTTGGAAGGCAACTGCTACACGTGCAATATCTTTCTACCTCTTTCCAAAAACGGACTAATCAGGAGCTTGTTTCTGAACATAAATGTTACTTCAAATTAACTGCACGTCACACACAGTTTTTAACTGTTTTGACGTAAATAAATAAATAAAAAGTAACAAATAAATAAATATATAAATAAAATGTTCACAAGATGAAAAACGAGCACACTAATAAAGAATATCAAAACATATTTTTGAAGTATATAATAGTAGTTAAAGATTAATTCTTGAATCTTCAGACGGGGCACAGAGACCTCTAGCAAAAGCGAGTTGGTCACCCTCACCACACTGTCCCTGAACTACAGCATTGTAAAATATTTAAAACATCTGTTCATGAAATGAAGATCTCTTGTTGCCCACTAGTTATTTCGGATATCTCGTTTCACGCAGTGCAAAAACTATTTGGTCTTTGTCTTCCAGAGCCACCATTAGATGATCGGCGACTTCACCGCGCCGGGGTCACCGGGCGAAGGCAAGTGGAAAGCAAACGAAATGCGATGCACAAGTATAGATAGCGCACACAACTCAACTCACTCTCACTACTTTGATTATCTCTGTCAAGGCAGTGCACAAATATATCTTCCAACTATGTACTTGCAAACAAAACTACATTACTGAATATCCAAACTCATTCATTCTAACTTCACCTACTGTATTCAAGTGACAGATGAGTAAACTTTCTTCATGTGTATATATATATATATATATATATATATATATATATATATATATATGTATGCAAAATGATAGTGTAAGTAGTGATAGTTAGCTAAGAACAACAGAAACTAGCAGGAACAATAACACAAATGGCTTCGGGAATCGTTTCGATACAGCCAGACCATTGGAAGACGAGTGTCGGCATAAATTCGTGCTCTACAGGTAAACGGAAGTAGAACAAAGAAAAGAGGTTATGGGAGATGTTTTTAGAAATTTGATACGCAAACATGTAAATGCACGAAATTTTGTAAGCCCAGGAAGAATATTCGCATGTAATATAGTGCATAGCGACGTTTCCTATAACCTAACGTGTCCATTGAAATTTGAACAAACACAATACTGAAAATAAATTTATTATAAGTTGATTCAATTTAAATATTGTTTCTTTTATAAATTCATCATTTGTAAGAGAATTAAATACCCTTCGCAAATTAACTAAAATGCTCACGCCTGTCACTTTGAATTTATGACGAATGTTTACGACAGTCGAAAAGAAAAGCTCAAAGTATTGACAATACAAAGACGTAGAGAATAAAAGAACGGACAACGTCGGCACGGAACTAACGAATGAGCTAAAATTTCTTCCAAAGTTTAAAAGAAAATCCCACATTTGTAGTCTTGACAACCTTGCGACTGAACTACTTAAACATTTACCGCCCAAAACACCGTACATACACAAAATTAAGTTCTTGCACACTTGTTTTAGATTAAAATGTGTCAAAATACCGTAAACGAGTTTTGCGAAATTCTGCGTCCAAAGGTGACCGTTGGTTTAGAATTACATGTTATTACACAACTCTTTCACCTTTCAAGATCCCTTCGAAAGAGAACTCTCCCTCCGGCGCTGGTACAAAGTGTAGATCTTATTAAATAGTAATAGGCTAACCTGAGTATGTCTGTCAGTCCGTCTGTCCGTCCATCATGATTAGACCTCTTCTGGACCACCTCTCGGGAAAAATGGGGTGTCATTCGACGCGGCTTGGTTTACTTCGGGGGAACTGACCATTTTCTTCGGATTCTTTGAGAACATTCCAACAGAATTATCGAAAACTTGTTTTTTGGAGCTTTTAAGCTCCTAAAACCGTTTTGAGGGCGTTTTAAGGCATCCACACACCTGCATCAATTGCTCACTAGATCGCACTCGACAAGCCGAATCGATTAGCACCATCCTTAGCGAGACTATTCTAGAAGAAATAAAAAGTGTTTAGGATTTTAAGGTCCCTGCAGTAGTGAAAGGCCGTGAATTACAATACTGCTTTTGTGCGATTTAATGCAAATGCTTATGAGATGACTCGTAAGAAAGAAATACTATAGTTAAACCTAATAATGTAATGAAACTAATTTTTTCTAAAGTACTTCTCTAGGACAATATAATGTCGAATTCTGTTCCCGATGACAATCTTCCAGAACATAAACATTTTGATCATGCGCCAGGCTAATATACTTATTGTTATGCTCCTACATTTTTTTTTTTTGAGTGTGACGAAAATTAGTTAAAATACTGTGAACGTGTTTTGCAAAATGTTACGCCCAAAATTGAGAGTTAAATGAGTGATAAATGTTCACTTCGAAAGATAATTCTGGCTATGGCGCTGGTAGAAAGTGTAGTTAATTGAATAATTTGCTAGTGTCCGGGAGGCGGCGCTGCGCAGCGCCTGTGGTTACGAGTCCCTAGATACAGAAAGTAGTACAACAGCCACCATTTAATATCTTCTCATTCTCTCCCGACAGGCAGCATTACGAGTGGAAGGGAAATTATAACGATTGGAGGTATTACGGATATTTTCAAGATAATAGTATTGGTTTCGGAAAGGCTGGTGGTACCATCACACAGAATATCTCACGTCCATAGGCGTGCTCAACCTAAAAGAAGTGGGTATCCCAACTACATATATGGACGTTTACTTACATGTGACATTTTATGAGTAAATGAATAAAAATACAAGAGAATTTAATAAATACAATTGATTTTATGATGAACCATTCACAGAGTGGCCAAATGGAGAACCATCTTACTAATATGTATTAAAATTCTCCACATTGTCAGGGGGTGAAGGTAATAAAAAGGGGTGAATTAGGGATTGAATATATTTACGGAAATAAAATGATTTATATTGAGTAAGGCTACGGGGTCACATACAAAATATTCAGGATGGCAATGCCCCCTCCCTCCCCGCACGCGACCATGCTCCTGTGAAGTGGACATGAAATGGGCAGAATGAGCGGCGCAAAGAAATGCTTTACTCTTTGTATCTAGCGTGTGAACGATGGTACGACAGCGGCGCACACAGCGACTAGATACGAAGAGAAGCGCAACCTGAACGGCCATTTAATATTCGTTCACCCGATAGCCCCACCGAGCAGCATTCACGGGTTGAGGACAAACGATAATGACGAAAGGCATTATAGAGAGCGAGTACAGTATCGTAGGTTGTTGGTAGAATGGTGGTTCCCAACTCACCCAAAATACCGCACAGTTCAACTGTCTATAAAATGGCGGAATGAGCGCCACAAAGGGAAGCACTACTCTCCGTTTCTAGAGCAGAGGTTTCCAAACTGTGCGTTGCATCTCCCAGGAGCGTCGCAGCCTTATAGCAGAGGCGTCTCAGTGATTGTGAAAAACGATCTTTATGTTTGATTCACTTAAATGCTCGTGTCTCTAAAAAAATAATTTTGGTATATCATAGTAAGTTATTTTTTATATACACTATTGATTTTACTAATTAATTGTGGGTTAATTGAACCTGGAATGTCCTTTGCCAATTGGCTATTGTATCACTCATTTGTGTTGAATTTTTAGTAGGCCTATATTAACCCTTATGTTTGAAACTTATTGTATACGTAAGCTTCCGCGGCTCGAATCCATGAATTCTCGGCTATCCGGGAGACGCCGCGTCGTTGGCTGGGGTGCCGACGTTTCGCCTGACATATCGCAGGCTTCCTCAGGGCAGTGACTGCCGTGAGGAAGCCTGCGATATGTCAGGCGAAACGTCGGCACCCCAGCCAACGACGCGGCGTCTCCCGGATAGCCGAGAATTCTTTGAAACTTATTGTCACCAGGGGAGCCATTTAGGTGACGGGAGCCGTGGAAAAAAAAAAAAAAAAGTTTGAAAACCCATGCCCTAGGGACCGTCCAAGCGGCCGCTGCGGCGCCGCGCTGCGCGGCGGGATCTTCCAGGCGGACAGCAGCGCGCATGCAGCTTGCGTCTTTCCAGAGCCGCAGCCGCCAGCTGCGCCGCCGCGCCCGCGCCGCGCCGCGGGCACAGACACGGAGCGGAGTGCGGTCGCTGACTCACGGCGGATGCCACCGCAAGCACGATGGACACGCTCACGAATCTCCGGTGAAAAACCGTCTTGGAACGTCTCGCCTGCCAGGTTGCACTCGAAAATGTTGCAGTACCAGAACGATTGGTTTCGGATAACAAAGTGCAAGAATATAGTCCACAATCACGGGCTTTTTTTTTTTTTTTTTTTTGCATACCATCGTATGCATTCACGGGTTGATGATATAAAGCACAATGATATAAAGCATGACATTTATTCCAATTATCTCGGCATTTGTAGCTCTACTATAGTTCAGGAGCTTCATCGAGTCAAGACTGACCAGAGTTTTCGAAATCTCTGAAAAACACGAGTTTCGTCCAAGTGTCGCAAATGATGGCATTTTTTGAAACTACATAATATTTTGAATGTATTTATTACCTCCAGAATTGAAATACTTTGCTTAATTTGTGAGACATGAGCAATTATTCGTTTGCATTATTTCAACAATTATTTGCGAAGATGATCTTTCCCGAATAGGGGGTGATGTCCCCCCTCCCCGCTGGAATGTGATATCGCAACACCCACAGACACGCTCCTTGCCAGTATTTCCGCCCTCCACGTATCTCCCCCAGCGGGGCAGCGCCGCAGACGCGAAAAAGCAGCGAGCTCCCAACCGGTCTCCCGACGTGCGATTCTCCGTTCGATCATGGATATCTAAAAGCAAGAACTTTCGTGCAGCCATTATTTTGATAATTGAGATCACATTGTTTATCAGGAATAGTAAAAAAATATTGACGAAAGGAATTTTTCTGTATTTAATTCAAAAGGCAGTACCTGGACGGCATTCCGGTGTCCTGTATAACAAGAAAACGCAACTGCGATAAAAAGTTTTAACAAACACGTTGCGGCAATCAGACGTAACAGTCTCATGAAAGAGGTAACGCAAGGGCAAGAAATGTACAACATCAATAGCAATAATAAGCTATTGTTTTCTCCAATGCTACAGTTACTTTGCTGAAAACAAATCGCAAGCCTCACCTAAATTAACGCGTATTTTAAGTTTATCTTCACGAATTCAAAATTGGACAATTCGAAAATACACGCTGATATTTCACATATTATTTTTGTCATCTGTAAGAATAGAGAACGAATTTAGAAGGACTTGCTGGGATTTCCATAATAATTTAAAAGAAACAGGAATTTTGCGAATCAGCTTTCAGGAGAACAAGAAAGAGAAACATTATTGGTTTTCAGCGAGAAAAACATCAAGTTTGATGGGATTCACGGCGAAACCATTTGGGGAGGTGTCCTGTGGAACCGCATGTATGGCGGTCCGAATGCCTCCCCATTGCGCAGCTTAATATTTTGAATGTGTCAATGTGATTCGTGTTTCAAATTACAAAAGAACGCGGAACGTATGCAATATTCCCATGCGGCATCGAAAACTAACTCGTTATAAGCCCAAAATATTAATATCAGTAAATGATACATGTTAAATCTTCAAGCGACGTTGCACGCAGTAAAGAGACTTTGATGGTACTCTCCTCGTGATCGAAGACTTTTCACTACGTGAGCACGTAGGAGCAAGGAATTCTTATTAAATGTAGTAAGTTATATAACAATTGCGCTTATCACATATAGTATGTAACTTTCGTGATGCGTGCGAATGAGGGTTTTCAAACGCTTCACGATACTTCGCGCACGCTACGTAATGTTTAGTACTTTGTACTTTGTTGTTAGTAACAATGGAAAATTAGCTCTTTCACACACGGAAAACAAGCACGAGAATCCGTGCTTCTCGCACTGCGTTTTTTCTGAGCGAGTGTGTGTGCGAGACTTTGACCGGCAGGATATTACAAACGCCACGCCTTTCGAGTCACCGACGGCTTAGCTAGGTTTCTCTGCGGAGAAACCCGCATTTATGACATAGTATACATAGCTCGAGGAACACTTGTTCGAGACTACCGAAGGTAAGCGACTGAGCGCGTAAAATGTCCAAATGGTAAATAATTTAAAAATTGATGTAATTAATAATTTACGCTACAACCCAACTTACTGAAAAACTAATCCAATTTCTGAAAGTCTGCAAAAACAAATATTGACTTTATTAAAGTTATCTCAAATTTTATTTAATTTTATTTTTCCCCCTTTCGAACATCTGTTTGCACTTGTTTGATACACATGCCTGCCAATTCTGCCCAGCCTGCTGGACGCCATCTGCGTAGTTTGGGCCTGGGTGGGTCGTGTCATTAAGGATTGCATGTATGCTGCCCACGAGTTTTCCCCGCCCCCGCCCCGCCCCCCGCCGCGCCCACCCTGCTCCAGGAGGCCGAAGTGGGGCGGGGCGAGGTGACGACCGCCGCCGAACCACCGCTCCGCGCCGCGGCAGCCGCTTTCCCCGGCGTCCATGCGTAACCTCGCGCAACACAACAGGCGCTGCGTCACCGGCACCCGAGAATGCACCCGGCGGGGCTCACCCACTGACCCTCACCGGGGCCACGCACCCAAAAATACGTTTTCAGGGACGAGGTGTTGGTGAACAATATTCGGCATCGGTTGCCTCTTGCACGTTTGCTGGGCTCAAACGGAATAGAAAATCACACGAGTGTTTACACACGTCGTCTTATCTTTCTATCTTTCAATAATATGTCTCGTCAATAAGAAACTTGATTAACGATAAGGGATTAAAGCCCAATACATTTCATATAGATGGTTGGTATTCTCAGAGATGTTCCCAAGAGTTTTCGGTGCGTGCATGTGTGTGTGTGTGTGTGGGGGGGTATAACATCCAGCGAACTTGTTTTGTTATAAAGATTTTGTCCTTTATGTTGAAAATGAAATTATTTTATTTCCATGTAGTCCATATTTATAACATTAACAACTGATATATAGAATAACTTTCCTTAGCATAGAATATCAATAAAAGCTATATTTTTATACATGTTTTACTCGCTACGGAGGGGGGCTGAACCCCCCTTAGCTCCCCTTGGGTGCGCCACTGGAAATTCCTGATTATTCTTGTATTACTGTAATTGTATTCACACTATTTGCATCAACAAAGTGAATAATACGAATATACAATTAGCAGAAGTAAACATTTAGTATATAGTGATTTGCTTCTCACGACAGCCACAATTTTCACGACGTTCCAATTTACGCGTTTCAAAAGGATAAAATCTGATATTTCTCTCAAAAGGAGGTTCCATTACTTCGAGTGTAAGTTCAAGGTACAAAACTTTTCAGACCCGTTTCTTCAAGACTTCGAACAAGCAACATAAATAAAATATGATCCACTATTGCTAATTTATCTCGCTGCAAGGAATGTGAACAACATTAGTGTTTGTTTCTTGGGAACATACGAGTAATATGCGATGAACACAAGCGGATGTACTTATCACTGTCATATATTTCAGTGATTCTCACATCCTGCTGAGCATTCAGCCTCATATTGATTATGTTGTCGGAGGAAACTTGGGCACAGCTGATGTGTCAGTGTTATTCCACGGTCGAAAAACAAGTTAAATACGTTATTTCAAGTCTTGAAAACAGAAGTTGGCACCCCAGAAAGTCAACATGCGAAGGAAAAACCCTGTTTCCAATGGATTTCCTACTTTGATTAATTTTTGTGTTGGAAGATAACGAACGTTTTATATAACTCTAATTCATATGTTAAACCAGTAAATTAAAACAAATTGCTTTCATTGTCCAAAAACTATAGACAAAATTTTATATTTTGTGGAACTTGATTATACATTTAAAGTTGATACATGTACTTCCAGTGTTACCGTACATTTGGGCAAAGAAGAGCACTTACGACTGCGATGAAGGCCTTGTTCGACGTTTTATTGAGACGATTGCAAAAGTAAAGATAATCTTCTTAATTTACTACATAAACTGTAATATTGCTTTACTGAGGCAACGGCAAACAGTGTCAAAACGAACGACAGTAGTATTTCGTCCACGGCGATTCGGTTCCGTTTCATTTGAGTTTAGTTTGTTTTGTAATAATAATAATAATAATAATAATAATAATAATAATAATAATAATAATAATAATAATAATAATAATAATAATAAATCTCAAGACGCTACTGACTTAGCGAGAACAATAGTAAATCTACAAATCAGTTGAATTAATCGGCCTCAAGACCAACGTGAAGGGAAAGACTAAGAAGCACACACGCGTTTTCAAACAAAACAGGGCGACTCCTTTTAGAGATTTCACATTAGGTTAATTGCAGCGAGGCAAATAGAAGACTGTACTATAATGTCGAGGTATGAATTCAGCCAACCAAACTTGTCTGAACATCTTGGAAATTTAAGTGTACAGTAAAGGATTGGTAAAGATTTCCCTTTCTTTAACGAAACTTATGGATATATCAATTCTTGCTTCAATTACGTACTTACTTCGCTATCAAAGCCTGGATGCCTCGAATATTGCAGTCATCTATTGCAGTTGTCGTACATTGTCGAGAAGAAATTGTCTTCGTCGTACACCTCGCCACCGGGTAACATGAGCTCCACGTTTTCCAAATTTGAAGCGAGTGGGAAGTCTCCAACACTTATTTTTTAAATTTTGTTTTCGGAGTGGCCACTACTGATGACTTTACCACAACTGCTTACTTTTCGCTGGTACCAGTCACTGGTGATCATATTTTTCACAATGAAAAATGTATGATTAAGACACACTCGTCGACCCCAAAATTACAGACAATGCTGACGAGAAGCAATGTCTGTGACCTGTCTTTCTTATTTATCGTAATTAACAAAAATGTCAAACTGTTTAAAAAAATGTTTTAAAACATTTTACAGAAGCGAGGCTATTAATAATCTAACAATTGAAGTTCTGCTTCCCTGTATCTTTACGTTTTGGTAATAGCAGTCGCTAACCATTGAAACATGCTTATTAAGTCCACCCTGTCAAATCAGACTGTTGCTTCTGAAGCTATGAGTCTGAATTACTTCTTTTGGCCTTGTGGTTTTATTCTCATCAGTTACATTCGTCTTGTTTTCTTATTTGTACCATGCAAATTATAAAATAATCACGAAAAATTGACGAAATTTATCATACACAAAATGTTAGAAATAAAGCATTAAGTACCGTTTACGACATCGATTATATATTATGAATATCAGACTATGTTTTAAAATACCTACCGACTTTAATAAGACATGTTTTTTACTAATTTGAAACTAACTAAAACTTATTAACACTGGGCATTTTCTGCATTAATGTTAATAATACCACTTCTTTAAAAATAAACGGTTTTAAAGTTTTGGAAGAGTAAAAAATGTGATCTGTTGAAGCCAAAACGTATTTCAAAACAGTGTGTTCATAGTAGATAGTCGATGTAGTAAATTGTATTGTTTTATTTCTATTAACGTATCATGCGTGTGACATTTCGTGAGTTACTGAACATGTTCATTTTTGTAATAGCCGTCACCCATCAACGATACACGCGTTCAGTAAACACCGTGTCGAATCCAGCTGCCACGCCTCGGCCTGGGAGTGTTGAGAGCGATCGCGGGGCTACAGTGTTTACCTGTGGGCATGTTGGCGGCGGTGGCGGCGTAGCCAGCTGCAGCGGATGCGGGCGGGGCCAAGGAACGCGGCGGCGGCGGCGGCGGCGGCGGTGGCTGCGGGGACGGCAGACAAGCGACTAGCGCGCGGCCCGCCGCGTCGCTTGCTTTACGCCGCCGCGCCCCGCCGCCACGCGACCTTGGGCCGCGGAGGAGGAGGAGGTGGAGGTGGTGGAGGAGGGACACGGCCGCCGGAGGAAAAACTGGCCGCCCGCGCCAGCGCCTTGCCACTCCGGGCCCGGCCGCACGTTGCGTCATGACGGGCGATTAAATGGCTCCGGGTCATGAACTGGCGCTGCTTGCAGTGCATTGAGACTAATTCTAAACAAAGAAATTTGTTACCAATTTTTATGGGAATGATGCGAGTGAAACCACGACTCCTGAAGAAAGTTTGGTTTCTTGTCATATGGTTACAGTCTCGTAACTTTTACGAATCTTAACAACTTCATATAATCATTGGTATCTTAATCTCTTCCACCAATAGCGTCCTATAAATCCTTCTATCTTGTTTCTAACCCTAAAAACCCTCGAAGCCTACAAATTCTCCAAAAAGAGAACCATACATTATTTTCAGGACGTCTTTATTTCCCAGTTTTTTTTTCTGTCTTGATGATAGCTAACTTTCTTACTAACCCAAACCCAAAGAGACTATGCAGTAACCAACCGTTTCTCTCGGTTGCATAGAAGTAAAGGCCACAATCTGCCACAAAAGAGATAATTTAATACCTTCCTCCAAGTTAAAATCTCACATCTTCAATTTTTGTTAAATAAATCTCATGCCATTTACTGTTTCCACGTTTTCACGTGAATATTATATGGAAGGTTTAATATTTTAATTTAAAAATTTGAATGTTGAAGAAACTTGCATGTAGATTTACTTTTAATGAATATAAATGTTTCAAATGACGATTTCCCTACCCGAACTACTATTGTAGACACGGCTGAAAGAATTCACGTGTAAAATTGTTATAACGTGACACACGAAATATTTAAAGTTAGAGACGAAATCAACACTAAAACCTAGGAAAATGGCACAAAGAAAGAATTCAGACATGAAAACAAGAGAATGAGAGAGAAATCAACAGTACGCACCCACGTCGGACCCGTGCCGTAGACTGAATGTTAATATGATTTAATTATCTTTCTTTTAACACAACGGTTAACAGTAGTGGAACGGTACATGGTTGAAATTATTACATCGTATATATCACATTTCATGTCTATCACCAGCAGCAAGGACGTGTCGGAGCTGAAACAGCACACTTACGCTTCATACTTTATCAATTTCAAGTGCCTAGTTGAAAATGCAGAAAGAGCGTGTTGGAACACGTACACTTCATACTTTGTTAAAAAATCCAATTGTCGAGCGAAACAAGCGGCAAGGACATGTTTGAGCTGCAGTTGCACACGTACGCCTCATACTTTATCAAGTGCAAGAACCTAGCAAAAGTCGCACCGATATTAATGTTGTCGAGCGATAGGAATCGCCACGGGTCACAACGCGAATTGCCGGAGCATGAACAAGTGCCCCACGTTTTTCCCGCTGTCGGTGTGAACATTAAAGTTTCCTGAGAAGGTGATGGGCACACGCGTTAAGTCTTGCATTCCAGTTTCGAGTCGTGAATTAGGACTTGCGTAGTATATTTTATTTCCTCTGATTTCAGCAATCTAATATATTCATTGATTCCATTTAATATAGTTTACATATCTTCCTCACCATAGACGATGTACGAAGTAATGCAAAGTTAGCATAACTGGACATGTAATTTTTTTTCACTTAATTTTTATTAAGTTAAGCTAAACTTTTATTTCATTATGGGGCATTTATTAAAAATATTAATTTTCAAGCTTCAAACAAAATTTGGAGGTATATTGAAAAGGACAATTCGTATTCGTAACAATTTTTATTCTTCCATTATCATTATGGAAACGTTTCGTTCCATTTTATGTTCCGTCGATGATGGACGCCAAATCCCGAATAATATTCAATCTGAATAAAAGTTCGACATTTATATTTTATTTTTTAAGCTCGAGCTTCACTTTTCTCGACCCACCCATCATATACCTTCTAGTCCGTTCGGCTCCCTTGTTTTACTTTCCTGAATACGTACGTATATACGGAGTAATATACGTAGTACAGGGAAAGTCATAATACTGCGGAAAATCGATCTTGAGATTTGAAAGGAAATACACGTTTTGGGTTCTTTTACCGAAAATGTGGTTCTTTTCAAAACGTCCGTCTGCCAATGAACATCCCTAGCGCCTAAACCATGCGCAGGATTCTTTTTTCCAAATTGAAGATGAAACCCTTGTCCATTTGTCTCAAGTCAAAGCTTTGAGATTTTGAAAAACTTTCTTTAAAATTCGGGGAACTTTACATGAAGTGTTTTCAAAATTTTCTCTAAAACCGCTCCAAACTTTTTCTTTAGGTTTCTTAAAAAAGTATAGTAAAATGCACTTATAAAGGTAGCACATGTCTGTTTTTCACGGTTAACTCTGAATTTTCGAAATTTTCAAAAACTTGAATTTTTTCCGGGACTTGCTACAACGACAAAATTATTTTTTTTCCCCTTCAAATAAACATTGTTGTCCATCATTTGTTCTTTCAAGGTCTTGTGTATTTTTTGTTGGAAATTTTAGTAGATTTCGCGCAATATTGAGTGCTATATGTGCAATTTTAAAAATATACAAAAACGTATTCAGTTCGCTCCCAGACACCACAGAGGTAACACCTCCGTTTGTGCCTTCTCTTGCAGTGTTCGCGAGTGCAGTGTTATCTGTTGTGTCTTAGTGTTTTGTCACGTCAATTAGTAATCAGTTCTAATCCAGTATAACATCTATTTAAAAGTCAGCCTAATGCGGCTTACAATTAACCGTAATGAATCCCAATGTAAACAACAACATAACCAAACTTCCGAAGGATCAAGCTCCAGAAAATAAAGTTAAGAAGACCTACGCAACGCCACTGTGAGTGATTTGTTTCCACCCAAAGATCGAGGAGTAATCATAGAAGCTCACGAAGGTTTTTCCCCCTACGTCACATACAATTTTTACTGGTTTTTTTTGACTGAACTTTAATCTAACTCTAAGGTATTTCCATAAAAGAATATGTTACTAAACTTGCTTGAATAACGAACCCTAATGACGTTAGATTCGTTTCGCGGATATCAAATAACAGAATATGTGCATTTCTGAATACTAAGAAATCAGCAGATTACCTTACTACCGAGTACCCCACTTTAATTATCAAGGATCATAAACTGAAAGTAAGACCATTAATCAATAAGCTTAACAGAGCAATAATTTCTTATGTTTGCCCTATGATACCACATGATATCCAACAAGAATTTTTGAAAACATAATATCCATATAAAGCACAAAATCTCATTCATTAGCGCTGGTATTTCTGAACCAGGATTTAAACATATGAGGTTTAGGAGACACTGTTTATAACACATGAAGATTTTAGCAATCTTCCAGAATCAACCACAATATTGTATGCCTCAAATGACATTGCAACTAGAATTATATGGTCTACCAACAACTACCTTTATGATAGTGACCACTGTCATATTTTCATGATTCTTCCAGACTTAGATCTATTCTCCTATCTGAGTTGTGAGTCTAAATGGATCGTAGAACAAGCTAAATGGAAACAAATTCAACAGTTCATTAAGTCCAATATTGCAACTCTTAATCAACCAACCTGGACTCTGATGAGGTAAACATATTAGTGCAGGACATTATTTCGCTTATTCTAGAAGCAGCGAGAACTTCGATTCCCCCAAACAACAAGAAAAACAAAACCGTGGTAAATGGTATTGATTACAGGGAAACAAGAGCCTGTGCAAGACTTAGGGCCAAATGCATAGCCGTCACTTATAGGAAAAGCGAACCCCTAAGTGATAAGTGCTTTCTCAAAATAAGTGTTCACTTATAGGCGCTCGTATTTCATAGACGTTCCTTATGACCGCGGAATAAGTGTTCCCTTTAGCGGAAGGGAAATGTGGCAACATGGCATTGGCGGCAGCTGTTTTGAAGTTCTTGGCAACCGAGTTTACACACGCACTTCATCTTGTACAAAGAGCGTCCAATTTAACAGGGGGTGGACACTCCAACGTAGAGTTGACGTCGCGCCCGCGACGAAATACTTCTACTACCTCTAATATGTCATCATAGAGACAAAACGAGATGTTTTGATGTTGGTATATTTTACTAATGTGATTACTACCAATCACTAATAACAAGCAGATTTGCAACAATATAATCTGAGATTCTCATATAATTTCAATGACTGTTTGACACCGCTATCTTGTTAATATTTTTAAAATGTATTTATTACAAATCCCTAATAATAAGAAATGTTTGGTAAAAAATATAATCCATGAACCTCGTATCAACATTTTAATGAATCTCTGCAATGTCTTGTGCATTTTCTACACATTATTTATGTGCATTATTGGATTGTAATAGAATACTTAATATCAGTTTCAATTGATTCCTCAACGTTAACGGATGATCTAGTATAACTAATGAACATAAAGTGGTATGGTAACATGGTATGAACATAAGTCTGCCAATATTGGTAATGGATAATCAACATTTCATATAATTGAAAATGTCAACCCCATATAGTATTAACATAAATTCCATTTTACAACAATTTAAATTACTTCATTTGTTTTTCATATTGCAAATTCATAATTACTTATAATAGATCTTATAAATCAGAAATGAATAAAAGTTAAAAATTTTGGAAACATTCCTGAAAGGATGAAGTTGCCTAACATCTTAATGCAACGAGAACTTGTAATAAGAGGAAATCGGTAATCCTCTTTTAGTCATTGGAACTTGGTCAATCATCGGCACAAGTGTATCAACTACAGTAGTTTCATTGAAACGAAACCGCTTTCGGAATTGTTCATCATTCTACATTTCCAATGGGTTGCTCGTATCTCTAATATATTTCTTTGATTTTCGTAGGATGTGTTGGGTATAAAACTCAAAATAATCTTTGAAGTCGTTTTCCATAACATGTTTCACAAATGATAGGTTTTAACTGCCTACACTATACAAACACCAGCAAAACGAATTCAATAGTCGGTGAACGCCGCGTGTAAGTATATCCTAAACTGGTTACGACTGACGATGCGAGCGACTTAAGGGAGCAGGCTGCCTCGCTTATAGGAATGAGTGCTCTCTTAAGACTTCACTCAAGGGCTGCTTATGAATACGATTCGTTCACTTAAGGGAACACTCAGTGTAAGAGAAGACTATGAATTCGGCCCTTACTCTCAAATCCACTATGATCAAATCATTGCAAAAGTTCACCTCTTCCCTCACACACCAATCTCCTATATCAGAAAATGGCATAAAGTAAAAGCCATTAGTGGAAGAAATAGTTCCAGTATTGCTAAATATCTTATTGAGAGTACTGGCTTAAAACGTGTTTGAGCTCAAGCCGTATGTAGCCTTTTAGCGAACACGTTTGCTCAAAATTCATAGCAATAATTTTGACCCAAAATTTCTATCTCCAAATCCCTCAAGCCGAAATTTAGGTCATAATAACATTATGCTATTAACAATGGGACAATAACGAAAACTACAACAAACCTTTACTTATGAAATGACTTCTTTATGTATTAGAAGCAAAAATTCTGCACCTGGCCGCGATAAGGTCCCAAACAGTTATTTGACGAACCTCCCTGAAGTTGGACTTAAATATTTATTTCACGTTTATAATTATATTTGGACTGAACAACACTTTCCCGACCAAGAGAGAGAGAGAATGGAGAGAAACTAATGTTATCCTCATACCCAAACCTAATAAAGATCCCACGAATTACCAACTTAATAACACCATACCAAAGCGCCTTCAGATCCTTTAGATCAACAAATTACCTCCTAGTAAATGTCGATACTATAATATGCGATACCCCAACCATTAAAAAACATGTAATGGTGGTTTCAATGGACATTGAAAAAGCATATGAAATGCTCTATAAAGATATACTTATATCCATTCTTGCTAAATTACACAAGAGGAAATATGTTAACATTCACTATCAATTTCCTAACAAACAGATACCTCAGAGCAAAAATTTTAGACAGTTCAACCCATCTTACAGAGATGTTGAATGGTTTGCCACGATGATCTGTCCTTAAGTGTCCTATTATTCCTTCTAGTTATTAATGACGCTAGCAGTACAATAGAAGAACCAGTGAAAATATTTCTTTTTGCAGATGATATTACCTTGATATGTAGTGGTAAAAATCTTAAGGTTACTGAAAGTATGCAAGAAAGGGTAGACAGAATCACCAAGTGGTCAACCAATGCAGGAATTACTGTCTCGAAGACTAAATCAGAGTTTATACAGGGTGCGGCAGAACCGACTAAGCAGTTTCTATTGATTACCAAGGGAGCTGTAGTGGGGGTAGGCAGCTGCACGTAGTCTGCCTTTGTTCAGTAGTTAACCCCATTTCAGTAACCAACATGGTGTGGACCGGTGCACATCGTGGTTTTGCCATTCGCGCTTATTATGAAAACATCAGATCTGTGATCGCTACACAACGAGCTTTTTGTTACTGGTTACTTTCGTTACTGGTTCGAACTTTCGTTACTGGCCTGAAAATAACCCCCGAATTATTCATGAAAGACCGCAACATTCCCCTAAAGTGACAGTGTGGTGTGCCATTTCAAAATTTGGCGTGGTTGGCCCTTACTTTTTTGAGGAGGAAGAAGTGACCGTGACAGTGAATTCCACACGTTATGTTTCAAGGTTGAGAAATTTTCTGCAACCCAAATTGGACGAGATTGTTAAAGAACATGGACTGGGGGACTTGTGGTTCCAACAGGATGGAGCTACTGCTCACACAGCTCGGGTTTCACTTGGTGTTTTGAGAGAAATGTTTCCGGGACGCCTCGTCTCTTTGAGGGGTGATGTCGGGTGGCCTGCGCGGTCACCAGATCTGAGCATTTGTGACTACTTTCTTTGGGGATATCTGAAGGAAAAGGTTTTCAAAAGCCGCCCTCACACCCTAGCAGGGTTAAAAATGCGGATTATTGACGAAGTTAATGCCATACCCCGCGATATGTGTGTAAGAGCTGCTCGAAACTTCAGGGATCGTCAACAGCAATGTATTGATGCTAAGGGCCGCCACCTTCCGGGCATTATTTTCAAAACTAAATGAATATAAAATGGTATATTGTACTAATTTATAAAATAAAAACATTTTCTCTCAATATGTTCAGATTTAATTTTTATTGCTCCTTAAAACTGCTTAGTCGGTTCTGCCGCACCCTGTAGTGTTCACAAGAAGACGAAATGACGATAATGAAGTGCTTCTAAAACTGGGTGATCAACTTAAAAGGTCTTATGTATTCAAAATTCTGGGCATACTATTTGATTCCTAACATTCATGGAAACAGCATATAATGGCTCTTAAGGTTGAATGTAAAAACTACTTAATATTATAAAAACGTTATCCCCCAATAAAAGGGGAGCACAATTCGAATGCTTGATCAACCTTTATAAAGCTCTTATTCAATCTAGTTTAGATTCTGGGGCAGAAGTCTACAGCTCAGCTTCAAAAAAAGTTCTAAATATCCTTAACCATATGAACAACAATGCTTAAGCTTAATTGTGCATAAAAAATGCTTGCCGTTAAAATCTTGGTGCCTTCAGAACCAGCCCATGTAACGGCTTACTTGAGGAAGCAAGACAACTACCATTGGAATTAAGACGAAACGTTCAATGAATAACCTATGCCTACTTCACCTTAGCATTGCCCCCAACCCCTGTTATATTTAACAACCTTCAGCCTAGCCTATATGAATCCAGATCACAGCTATCATTACCGCTAAGAGAGACTCCCTAAATAACACCAAACCACTTTGTATTCCCAGACGCAATCATCCCATCCCACCACAATAACTTTGATATCGCAACTAATAACGACCTCGCAATAAAAACAAACATCACTGAACCTATTTATGGGACACAAGAAATAATATCGACACTACTCCAAGAATATAACAACTTCTACCAAGTCTACACAGGCGGGTCTAAACGTGATGGAAATGCAGGCTTATATTCCAGTCACAAATTAATAAAATTCACTCCCACCGCCTCCCGTATTACTTCTCCATTGCTACTTGCGAAGCGTGGGCAGTTCAAGCCATTATAATAAGCGTTACGAATCCGAAAGATACTCTCATTGCATTTTTTTCAGATTCGCTATCAACTCTGAAAGCCTTTGAAAACAGATTCACTTCCAATCCAATAATCCAAAAAATCCCGGAAATTGTAGAAAAGCAAGCTATAAATTGGACTCAAACAAAAATAATATAGAACCCTTCGTACAATAAAATCATTGGCAATGAGAAAGCTGATGCAGCCGCTAAACTCGCCACATCAATTAACTGCGCCGTCAAACAAATTCAAGGCAACTTCCAAGACTTTAAAAAGTTTGTATAAGACTCCTGCCTCAGTTATTGGGACTAACTGGAAATTGGATGCTTCCAAACTCCATTTAGTGAGAATCTGTTCTTGACGCAACCCTCCCGTAAAATATTTTAAGAGGAGAGAACAGGTTGTAATCACTAGACTCAGGATAGGCCATTTCAATCTAAATTTCTGCCAATTATTTAAGAGATCATAATAAGACCCTGTCCAAAGGTAGCAGTCTCCACCTCCCACCTTATTCTTGAATGCCCTGGTATTAATAACATACGGGGTACGCCTTGGGAGACGTCGTTGGGAGAAGTCTCTACGGAAATGGTGGGAGATAGGGGAACCCGTGAGATAGAACGACTGATTTCCGATAGACTTGCGGATATTAAAAGGCAAGAGATCTGGGCAGCAACGGCTGAAAAACGTTCGCTAGTAGCTCAAATCCATGCGAGCCCATTATGGGGTTGCGAAAGTTACGTACATGCTCTCGGAAAGGACGCAAGAGGGGGTTACGCTTGGTTCAGGGTTGGGGGGTGAATGCAGCGTAGACTAAAGGACGCAAGTGGTAATGGCATCTGTGTGCTTTGCGGTGATATGGAAGACTGGATCCACATCCTCTTAATTTGCTGTGCAACCGAATCATGGAGAAGAAAATGGATGGGAATGGGAAATTACTACTTCCTAAACAGGAACGTAACGCTCGCCCAAAACATTTTAGGTGATAAAAGGTCTAAATTTATGAAAGAATTAGGAACATTTTTAGGAATGGTTCGGACCATTAGTGAAACTGAAATTAGGGAGTGGTAAAACAGCACCGGTTAGCTTGAGCGGAGCCTAGACTGGAGATAAATTAATAAGTCAATAAACTAACAATAAGTAAGTTAATCAGTAATTTTATATTTAGTAAGTAAACAGTTAAGAAATAAGTCATAAGTCGTAGTCAATTGGTAAATAACAGGTCAATATAATAAATAAAATAAAACTGGCATAGTAATAAGCACATTAGGGCGTGAAGGGAAGGGGGGATCGAAAATATATGGGCGGAGGCGTTGGTGCGGACGATCTTCTGTGGCGCTGTTTGATTTCAGGTGCTGAGGAGGCCAAGCACTGGAAGGAGACGGCGGGACGCCCGCGCCAGAAAATAAATAGTTAAAATAAACGTCGGATAGATTAGTATGTACTCGGCTTCTGTCGGCAGGTTTTTCCCTCTTCACGGTTTTTTTCCTGAGCCGTACCGTATGGTCTCTTTTCCGCGGCTTTGATGAGACCATTTGGGGTGAATACCAGAATTCGAAAGATTAGAACGCGAAAGGATGTAGGTATTGTAATGGCTTAAAGGCCTTCGGCCTAGCCACATAGGATCAAGAAAGCTAATTTGTTTGTAATAATTACCTATTATAAATAAATAACTACCTAAATAAATAATATTAATAATATAATAAAACTTCTAAAAATTGAAGGAACCCTACACAACCATTACTCAATTCAACAGACGGGTGTGCCAAAATAATAAAATTCTTAGCAACTACAAAACTGTACAGCCTTATATAGCTGCTTAATGTATTAGAAATGTAATTAGATTAAACCGTACATATTGTGAAAAATGTTATTAAATTTAACATTTTTGTCCTTGTAATAATTATAACTTATCTTTATATATACCATTGTATAATGACAGGGGCCGCTAATGACCTTAACGTTATAAAACGACCATAAATAAATAAATTAAAAAAACACGTTTTATTAGCGACAATTTGTTCCCATTATTATATTTATGAGTACATGTGCTTTCAATAATGTCATATAACGTTTCTCGAAAACTCAACCGTTTCTGTGAAAACCAGTTCAAAATTCCCCAATTTTCAGAAACGTTCAAACGCCATTCTCTCAAAAACCGCTCCACATTTTTACTTCACAATTTTCGAACGAATAATGCTAATTGAACTCTATAGAATGACGTAAAGTTCATTTCGGAGTATTTTTTTGTTTTTTAACAATTACACAAACAATTTTTTGAAATCTCTCTCACGACTTTAATATCCACATTTACAGCTATTTGTAAACATGATTAGATTTGCGACAAGTAGTGCATAAAATGACTTCATATGATTTTTTTTTAAATAGAAAACTATTGAGTTTTAAAAGAGATTCAATTTCTCATTCACAGTAACGCTTAAACACTATTTTCTTCAAACGACTCTAAATTTTTAAATGAAAAGTTACATATAGAACGAGGTTTTATACTTCTTTAATATTCTGAAAGTAATAATGTAGTTCTACCATTAGAAAACCGAAAAAGTAAGAAAATGGTTTTAAAAATTCACTTTGGGCGGTGATAGATGACTGCTGGCATAGTTGGTGGCAAGTCCGAATAACTAGTCGAAAACCAAAAGAAATAGAAAACTAATAAGGGAAAGTCTGTGCCATTCTGTAGACCACTGGTTTTCCATTGTTCCTCCCTCTCTCGGTCTATGCCACTTGTATTTTCCCGTAGTCTGTGACTGACATTTCCTAATTGAATTCCTTGACTTACATTCTTTGGGATACCTACAACCCCGAGATGGTTCTTTGATATCACAGTATAATATTATCTTTTATGAATGTATTTCTCAGATTGTCGTACTGGGGGTATAGCTTGATTATGTGTTCTAATATTTCATGCTGTTCTAAGTTACATAGCTGGGAGTCTTAATTATGTATGCAAATACAGGAAAGAGCAATTTAATTCACAGCGTTTCAGCAATATACTCAAAGGTGATTTGAAAACTTTAAAATCACGATATGTTCTATATTTCTTCCAGAATATTCTGGAGGAAAGCGGTTAAGAATTGTGCCAATCGATTTTTCTTATACAGAGGAATAGAACGAGATTAATCACGAGTTGCTAATCATTAGTTGCTTAAAACCCACAAAAACATGCGTTTAAAGAAATGGTCTAAGAATTTTTATTGTTGGACCCGTAAAAAATGTGATTTACCAAGGATCAGGAGACCGCGACGCGTCGAATGACATCTAATTTGTCTCTATTGGCAGATGGTAAGTGCTGTGACAGACTGACGGATGGACGCACTTTAATCAATGACTCTACAAGAATCTAAATGTATCCTGTTGAAATTTGACGGTACAAGTTTTAAAGTTAGACAAAATAAACTTACAAATAAGTGGCCGTTTATTCTGAAAGTTAAAACTGTTCTTCTTAAATGTTTTGCAATACACACGTTTTGAATATCATAATTTTGATGTATTTATAGAAATAATTGACTGTGAGCTTTTCTTCCTCGATGTCCTCGATGCGAAAACTGCTTTCTCACCCGATGCCCCTGGCGTGGAGCGCGGGTGGTGAGGTGACGGAGTGGGGCTGGGGGAAGAGAGATCAGAGTGCGCCGTCATGGGCATGTGCACACGAGCCACGTCGTTGCCCCTTCCCGTCTCGCACACCTGCCAACGCAGAGAACCCGACAGCGGAATGGCACGTGGCTGCCGCAGGAAGAAAGAATCGCTTCTCACTTACGTCCTCCAACTCTTTATGCCACGAACCCCGCACACGATGATTTTGTGGAGAATTATAAAGGTTGGACTTCCGAATACTTTGCCGTTAATTTGAAACCAGTTTCGTAAATTACATTCTTTCATTTTTAAGTCGGACTCTGTGGCGCAGAGGTTTGGGAAATTACGAAGTTCCTCTGCCGCCAAGGAGCGACTAAGCAGATGAGAATCAGCGCCAGTTGCGATGGGAATGTGAAAAAATGCTTTCCCATTCAATAACACTGACACTGTGTTTCATAACATTGACAATGTACATCTCCTCGGCCCGAGTGGAGCAGTGTATTGGAGAATCTTCACTCTTAAAACAGGCCCCTTAAAAATTTTAAACCACAATCTTTCATATCTCATCATTCCCCTCGCATCTCGACCCTACCGTGTTTCATGTAGAGGAAGGCAACAGTAAACCACAACTGATCAGCTCAGACTGGCATGAGCATAGCACTCAAGCAATGGGTATACTTTCGTTCGTTAGATTTTTATTTTCCCGTATTCGTAGTATTGTAGTGTTAAAAATATCAATGTCGAGATGTTGACGGACATATATATTTTTTTGGAGTCCCAGGTACCGAAACAGTGGTTTTTTTCAGAGCAATTAAGTGGTTGATCAGATTGCATTAAGTTAAGTAATTTATTCTGTATTCTCATGAGTGAGCATCACGTATTTATCGAAGCTGGTTCCCAAGCAACATCCCCATATATAATGGTACTATCAAAAATATACATAAACAAAACAACTCGTGAAACTAATAATGCTACAATATAGCACAAACATTCTCGCATTAGTTAATTCCCCTTTCATTTGAGTCTGAGTTTAGTTTTCTCCATTCTCTCATCCCCTCGCTTTCTTGTCTGCCTTGTATCAAGTCCTAAGGACCTTTCAGGGCCTCCCCCTACTTTTCCCCTGAGCACATCACACAACAGTTCTCTCGCGCTCCCCAGACAACACGCTCAGGTATCTCTGAAGACTCATATCGGTCCTGTACAATTACGCAGTATATAACAGCAGGCCCGGCGGATAATGCAGATAGAGCGTAGCTATACCACAGTACAAGACTACTGTTACTATACTCCACACGAAACATTCCGCGAGCGGAATTTGGAGTGAGAGAAGATTTTCGGTATTGCATCGACTGAAAACGTACATGCGATCACCTACGTTAGAAGAAGTGCCTAACAGTATTGCGATTTTACACGTTTATAGCGACATGGCCAACTCGATATGAAGAAATTGTTAAATAAGTTTATATAAAAAATGTAAAGCGCAACGATGTGTTTGTATTGCAAGAATGAACTGATGAAGTCACATAAAATAAATGTGATAACAAATTTAATGATAAGTATGGCAATTAGAAAAATAGCATGGTTTGTACTTTATATACATCTCGGGGGGGGGGGGGGGAGGGAGGAATCCGAACCGGGTCAACTACCCATTCAGACTTCCAGTCGCCAGTCCTGTATTACAGAGGTAGCCTGTGGCCCCCCAACTCATCGCTTGTTCTGGGTGTCCTCTCAGACGGAGATTAAATAGAAATGACGGATCAGTCCAAAAGATTAAGAAACGGTTCGAGTATTGGGATATGCGAGATAGTACTGTATGCCCCACAAGTCACTGTACAACTGTAAATGTTGATTTAGGTGGGTTTTAAACCCATAGCCACCATCCGCGTACATTGGCACTCCTGTCCCAAGAGGGTATATAAGTACCTACGTATACGAGAAAGGAAACACATTAGCCTCTAGAACAGGCATGTTACGGTCATGAGCAAGGTAACTAGCGTACTGCAGTGTGTAGGCACTGCGGCCAGGGCAACTGGTGCGAGGTTTCTAAGTTCTGTACTGTACGTCACTAGTTACCTGGACCATGACAGGGATTTTTGGAGAAGTCAGTTTGATTTTATTTATTTGGTTAAATAAGAGTGAATGACGTTATGACGTATGTGACTATTTTGTTGCTTATTGACAGATTATTTTATTTACTTAGTTATTGAAATGAAATAATACATCAGTAAAATGTCAAAATGCTAATAAAATTAAACATTGTGAATGCAAAGAATGTCTATTTCGTAATCCCTTTACTTAATGAGTGCGATAATGAGTAACTTTCTACATTGAGGTTACGAGGTATAACAGACAGATTATTTCTTATCTCTAAAAGATTTATCCGCTTGTAAGTAAGGATTGTAAATTTATAGAAACCTGTAAATTTATTTTACATTATTGATATAGTCAACAAATAACTGAATGATTTAGCAAATTCCCCATTTATGCAATGAATATCAATTAAATTTAATTCAATAAACCCAATTTCAAAAATTCTTTTTAACAGCTCTTGGCTGACTTAATCTGTTATTATGTCAGTTTCTAGTTTGTTAGACTTTACATAGCGCAGAATTGCTATTCTGTTTACTACATCCTTTACGAAACATTGCCTAAACTTTAATATAAGCAACAACCCGCCGCTGGTGCACTGCATAAAATCTCTTGCTATTCTAATACCCTTCTTCAACACTGACCCCTTCTGGAGGAGGCATGTAAACATTTCTCTTCAACTCACCATCGAGATAAACAGTTTCCAAGTCAATGATTTTTATTTCGTAATCTCTCATTCCTTCAATAGATAAGAGTAATCTGAACGGGCCATGTTTGATGACATGACTATACAAATTTTAGTAATCAATGCCAATCTTCTGTCTTGAACCACCAGCAACCAAGCTATTTAATACTTAACCAATTTGCTTCCAATTATTTTATCATCTCTAGGTTCATTTTCGACTTCCCAGGTTTTGAAAACTTTCATGGGTTTCAATTCTTTGTCTATTGCAATTTTCCACTTACCTCCACTTCCTGAATCCAATGCATTTTGTAATTCTTCGGATCCTTTTCACATGTCATGCTGGCAGTATATCACATAAATGGTTTCTTTTCTCTAGAATTTCTTCGAACATTCAACGCGTGAGACCTAAACTTATTCTTGAACAGAATATGCCTAGAATTACCAAAAGCATCTCTTCTACTCTCAATATTTTACTTCTTTTTGATTCTTATTTCATAAATATTTGCATTATAAACTCGTTCGTTCTCAATTAAAAATATGTTCCTTTGAACTTTATGGTTTAACTAAAGCTCCCTGGTTTATTAGTAACAAACAACTTCAAACAATTTATAAATTGATATTAAGGCCAACAATCTCGTATACTAGCCCAATTTGGTGTAATGCAGCAAAAACTCACATCGAAAAACTACAAATCATTCAAAATAAATGTTTAAGAAAAATAACTAAGGCTCCCTGGTATATTAGTAACAAACAACTTCACAGAGAATTACGAATTGAGTCAATACAAGAACACATCCTAAAATCCTCGAACAAGATCTTTGACACTCTTTCAGCCACGCCCAACTTCAAACTCGGCAAAAACCAAATAGAATATGCTCAGGATTTCCCAAGGATAAACTCAGACCTCCATAAATACTCAACGTCATTAATTCCCAACAGCTATTAATATAAAATAATAACATATAAATATTTTATTCAATGAATTATAAAAATAAATTCATATCAAATCAGTTTTTCAAAATTATACACTGAACACAGCCTGTAATATCCAGGACAATTAGCGTGAGAACGAATGTCAAAGCATTATTTTGTAAAATTTTAACACCCCTGAAAGGCAGCAAATTCCGAACAGGAGGTAATAAATAAATAAAATGGTTTATCTGATCATGCACACGGTAAGTTCTTCGATCTTTTGAATAACCGATGAAATAGTAACTTTTGATTTTTCGTCAAATTTCTTTCATTTTACATTTTTTGGGGGTAAAATATTTTACAACCAAATACTTTCAAATATTTGACAGAAGGTTTCTTGCCACACCAATCTCAATTGATTCTTTACTTGTCTCTTCGCAATATTGTGAGTAAGAACTGCTGTACAAGCAACCTCCGTTCAAAAATTTTTTTGTAATCCTAAATCAATTAAAAGCGTTCTTGTTGTTTCAATTACAGACATATTTGCACTTTCCGAAAAATATTAAATTATTGGTTTGTAGACTAATAATACGCAAACACGTACGCAACAGACACTATCTACAGTTTTATTCTCACGCTTTTTTATATTAAAAAAATAATTAAAACTCTCACTTTTTATACTGATACAATCGACGAAGAAACTTGTTTCATTTTCTTTGCGTATTGAAGAAATCAGACATTAAGTTTCTAAGTATTAACTTCTTGGCATTAATATCAGTATTTACAGTATTGTTCATTTTCCTCCCATGTGAATTTGATCTTCTGGACCACCGATTTGTACAGATCTCAAATTCACTCATCAAAACCAAGACGAATTCTCTAAAATTTGTAAAGAAATTAGCAGTTCCCTAGTAAAAGGAATGACCAGTGAAATTCAGTATCCTGTACACAATTGTGTACATTTTAAAATTTACATTACTGCTTATTTGATTGATTAGCGATTCCGGGCGCGTCAACTGCTAAGGTCATTAAGTCCCGTAAGTGTAGTGAATGCTTCTCTTCGGGATTTGGGATCTTCCCCTGCTGTATGGCGAGATCTGGCGACGACCGACCGTTGGCTGTCGGGGTTTTTCCCAACTAGGTATCTTCCATTAGCGGGGCATCGCCCCAGCCGGGAGAAGCTCTAAGCTCCTCTCCCGACACGTGTCTTATTGTAGTGCATGTAAGTGTGTGCGCGCGCGCGTGTGTGCGCGCACGTGTGTGTGCGCGTGTGTGTGTGCGCGCGTGCGCGCGCGTGCGCGCGTGCGCGCGTGTGCGCGCGTGTGTGCGTGTGTGTGCGTGTGTGTGCATGTGTGCGTGTGTGTGCATGTGTGCGTGTATGTGTGCGTGTGTGCGTGCGTGTAAGAACTGAGGATAGGAGAAGTAAAGATCACGCACGGTCCTTGGCTCGTTTGTTAGGGTAGTGCTCCGACATTCGTCTTGCACTGATCGTATTAATCACGGAAAACAACCCACCAGAGCACCCGACCACTAGATTTCTCTTCCTACGCTTTCACCTAACTCTTCAAAAACAATGAAATATGTTCCCTCTAGAATAGCACATTTTGATCAGTGGCGGCTGGTCCTAAAGGGCACTAGGTTGGCGCCCGTCCCAGATAAACAACAACGGTAAATGTAGAAAGTATTACATTTTCAATAAATCACTCGTTTTATTTGTGGATACCAGCTGTGCATTTTTGAGGACGAATTTAGTGTGTCCGCTTAAGCAAAAGATTAAATGTTTTTATAATGGGTCGTATCGTGGACTATCGCGAGTCCGTCTGTAGATTATGCATGCAACGCATTGGAAGCTTCACGTAGAGTAGGGGTACTGAAAACTGGGTGGGGACAGTGTGCTGCTATTACGGTTTTGTTCGGCAGAGTCCGCGCCTATTAACTAGCTAAAAATACCGACCCTTAGGCCTACCTTTTGATTTCATAAATTACTTTTTTTTCTGGAAATATTTTGAAAAACAAAATATTTCTTTCGCGGGAGCACAATTGCGTCTTCCGTTATCAACGTAAAAGATGTTTTACACAAGGATTAAAATTCTGATACGTGAAAATCGGTTGCACACTACACGTAGTTTTCCTCCTTCAAGAAATATTTTAAAGAGGTAAAATGTATGTGATAATTTGGACATACATGCCGCTCCTCTTAATCTGCAACCCACCGGTCGCCACTGATTTTGATGATATATCAATTTTCACACTTACATCTTAAAATTAGTTCTTTACACGGCGTAAGCACAAGCTTTTAACACAAACCCCTTCCAGACATGTGATGATGTGATGTGGCAATATATAGCGTCTGAAGTGGTCTCCAAAATCCGTTAACGAAATCTCTAAGTGCCTTCAGAAATACATTTTCTGCGATTAACCAAAATTTTGAGTTATCAAAAATGTTCTTTGAAATTCTCCTGCAGGGATTGTTTCGAAATATCAAAAATTCGTGTTATCGACTTGTAGTTTCTAGGTTTGACTGTATTTCAATTTAAATTTTCAACGGCGGATCAATACAAAGTATTTTTTGTATACCAGCATTATAAATGACATTTTCTGTTGCAACAAATCGTTCATAATCGGTCGTTTACTGGTACAAATGATGACGTATTAGCATTTTACGGCACGAATGATTGCGTCATCGCAAGTTCAGCCAATCTCAGCGAGAGAATCGTGGGGAGGTAGCGGTAAACGGAACGCCGACCACAGCTTTCTCGCACACATGTCGAATACCTGAGACGTCACAAGAACGTTGTTTCGGAAAATTGAGATTGATTCTCTTATAAATTTATAATGCAGTTTTACAAAAAATAGAGTATGTAACCCGTTTATACGTTTAAAAGTTGTTTTATTGAATTCGTACAAATTTGAAAACTAGCTCCTAATGTTGCTCGTTTTCAGAACATGTATTCATGCAATAAAGCTTAATATTATAAACTTCATTATCAACTACTATTTTGTATTTTGAAAATACAACGTACTAAAAAGAAATATTGTATTTTCTATACAAAATACAAAATACATGATCAAATATGTATTTTCGATACACAATACAAATTACAAATGTATCGAAAATACGTATTTTATTTAGAAGTATTTTCGATACTGCCTAACTCTGACTGGTATATGTATTACATCGTATCATTTACATTGTATTGCATTCCTTTGTATGGGAAGCTTCACAATGTCCTACTTCGCCTGTAAAGTTGCCCCTCTCTATCATTCTTCATTAATCTTCGTAATATACTCCTGAGTTTTTCCTTTTTCATTATTTCCTATTTGAAAAAAAAACATTTTTAAATGATCTCACAGCCATTATACTTTCATTCTCCATACCATACTCACTCTGACTACACCCTACTACCTACACCCTACCCTGATCAGGGGCGGATTAATATTTTTGCCGCCTGTAGGCACATCAAATTTGCCGCCCCTTGTTTAAAATCAATGTTACATTTCAAATTGTAAAGTTTCAGTAACAATTCCTCATTAATTTGAACGTTTTAACTTTAAAAGTAACATACATTTTGCACATTGTTAAGCAACACAACTCTGCATTAAAAATATATTAATGTTAACATTTATTTATCACATGGAAAAAATATACAAGCTGAAAACTAAATATGTTATCTAATCTATATGTTTATACTAACTTAGTAATAGAATTGTCGAATGAACTGCAGCAGTGATTAGTTTCACATATAGGTTTAAAGAATTCATTTATTTTTTTTGTCTTATCAATTTCATTTTGACATTTCTCTTCCTTTTCATTTCGGATTCTTGCATATTGACTTCCGATGAACTTTTTCGATAATCACTCATTTTAAAACTTCAAAATATCATTTTTACTCAGCAGGCTCTTAACGATTCACAACAATAGTAACAAAAAAAAGAAAAGGGTTATTTCCAGATCTGTCTTCTAGAACTAACTCAAGAAGTAATAGATGTCGCCACTTTCTATATAGCGCAATATGAATGCATGGCGAATCCGTCAGCGATTTCAGATTGGCTACTTCAAACTCCTTACTCTAAGAATGTAATTCTTTCTGATCAATCAACCAATCAGAAGTTGTTGGCGAATTCTTTTAATGTATTCTGTAACATTGAAAATATCCCCATTTGAAATTCAAACTTAATTTATAAATCAAAGGTTGAGGGGGCGGCTTTAGTCTCGTTTAAATCATTTTTAAAAATACAAATATGATTTATGCTGTTATAGTTTTTAGAGAACCTAAATTTGTTTTAGAAAATATCAAGAAAATTTTGCGCCTTTGGAAATTTGCCGCCCTTGAAAATTTGCCGCCGTAGGCACGTGCCTACTGTGCCTATGCGTAAATCCACCTCTGACCCTGATTACCTACAAACAAATACGTTCATTAAGGAGTTCATAACAAATTTCAATATTTCAATAATTATTTACAAAATAAGTATCGCAAGATCTCTTACTACTGTAAGAGATTGGAGAATTATCAAAAGCGTCTTTTAGATCAAGTCTGATAACAGATTGAGTATTGAAATAAAGTGTTCACAACTCAATTGTTTATCAAAACAGGCCTGTCAGCCTGACGGCCTCGTTTGATAATTTTTCAATATCTGATTTAAGATGTTACGATTTGATTATCGAAACGTGTTTTTTCCACTTTGTACAAGTATCAATTACTATAATTTTCCTATTTTTGATAATATAATGTGTTTTAGAAGAAATTCTCTCATTTGGAGGATATGATTCAGTTACCCTTTCAAGAATTTTGTGTCAAACGTATAGTGATTTTTAATTAAGTATATTTTATCTACTCTATTATAAGGGGTCGTTCATAAATTAGGTAACGCAAATTTGGAGTATTTTGAACACCCCCTCTCCCCTCTGTAACGTATAACATAACGCGCGTTTGAACCCGCCCTACATAATTATGTAACGCTTGCTACAACACCCTTGTAAATGCACAGTAAAAATAATTTGCATACATTTTTCATGTGTTGAATATTAAAATGTAAAATATTTAGAGTTGGAATTGATTGGCGAAATTTACTGCACCTAACAAAAGACTGGAAGCAAGTTGTGAGTGAAGGAGGGCCGCATAGGCAAGAAATTTTTATCGCAAGCGTGCACATGCCGTAGTGGATGACGCATGGGCGAGAGTCTACTGCGACAATTTGAGCGGATTCTAGAATATACTACATACCAGATTTGAATATTTTTTTATAATCTTACCGGTTCAATAAAAAAGTTGATCAAGAAATATTTTCATGTATTGTAATATAAATGTATATTGTAATATAATGTAAAAATATATTGTAATATAAATGTATATTGTATTCAAATATTGTAATTGTATTAATTGTATTTATTGTTGTATTTTCATTTTCGTGTCCTTCAAATAAATTAATTATTTAATATTTTAATGTTTCGGTTTAAGGCTAAAAAAGGAATTACTTCATCAAATGTTGAAAAATGTAAAAAATAAACATCACGTTCCATAACAATAAATTAATACCCCTTACCCCCTACGTAACCCCTCCCCCTTCTTAACGTAATTTATGAGCGCCTCCTAAGAAGGATTTTTGTCTCGCATGCTGCCGTGCTGTTTTGCATTTTGGAGTAGATCTGGGTACAAAATAAAGAAGGTGTCTTAAGCGTTTCAAGGACAAGAAACACAAGAGTATATCAGCGATTATCGAAGAGACCGATAGCTTGCAGGACAATCTGATAAGGGTGATGTTGTCTTTTCTGAATGATTGAGAGTCGAACTTATTAAATTTATCTTTTAAAGCAAGGAAATTTTAGTTCTTAGAATTTACTGGCACATAACACTTCATGCATATCATAATTTTTTTATAATTTACCGAGATGGTTTTAAGACAAGATTATATGTCAAAAGGAAGTCTTAATCTTGTGAAAAATCCTTTAAAAATCTGAAATTTTATAGGGACAATATAAATGCCCTCGATTCGAATTGTGTAAAAGTGTCCAACTGAGGAAATTTGTCATATGACGCCTCTAGAAGATCTTGTTGATTTTCCAAGAGTTCTCAACAGTAAAGACTACGACGTAAATTGTCCAAAACAAAATTCAACAAGACACAGAACATTTCAGTTATTGAACAGTTGAAGAAAATTGCAGAAGAAACTTGCAGGCGTAAAGGCGGTTACCAAATAAACAGAAAACAATAATCCCCTCTACACATAATACGTTAATGGAAGATGGCTGATTTTTTCGTTTTATAAGGAACCATAGATATAAAGCCCCGTAATTGTATTAGTGATGAATAGGGAATTTTACCTCCGGTTCTGCATCGAAGATACTTAAGTCGAAAAATCGAAGTTGACAGGTTCTGAGGTATTTGGGAAATCAAGTCCTCCGCGATCTGCAATACAATCGCGCAGCAACCCACTCCACCATCGTGAATAGCTCGGACCTTAAAAATCACGTCGTGTCGGACCTACGACATTTAAACCCACAGTTGGCCGTACGATGTGCAGATCCAGTTTGATGCTTTTTCCATTGCGGAATATTTACACGGGTCCAGTAATAAGACGATAATCCAATGAGGTACAATATTGAACTCCTCGAAAATTTCTCTGCTACTCCAGAATGTGTGCATTCCCGCACGTTATCGGACACAGAAATAATGACTGTTTTACAAGCCGTGCGAGAATATTATTCGCACACGGCTGTCGACCAATCACAATCGTCTTAATTATATACGTTAGAGGGTTCTCGCAGGCCCTTACAGAAGGCAAGACCTCTGGTGCTCTGATGCACTGGTGCTCTGGCGCTCTGCCGCGGCAGGTCGCAACTGTCGTTGGAAGAGTACGTCCGTAGCAGTATGTTATGTGGATGATTCTATGTCAAACAAAATGTCTACCGCAAACCCTCTATTGCAATCGGTAGAACATAATATACCTATCATTCAAAATACTCGTATAGAAGAAACATCTTTTTCAACTAGTAATTCCATTTTAAATGAAATCTAATCAAATTAAGAGTCACTAATTGTTGTTTTGAAAAACTAAAAAATTATTTTTTGGCAAAAGTAAATCTACACTATTTACGTTTGTAATACTCGTTTTGTTGGCTTGTTTGTAGTTATAAAATATTTAATTATTGAAGTAAAAAGTACAAAAAATGTAACATTGGAAAAAATTAAAAATATCAAATGTTTTAATTTAGTATTTTTAAGACATCAACATCAATGTACTAAAGAAAGTACAGTCTTCTACTCGCGAAGAATGGCTATTATTCATTAGTCAAAATTCCAACTCTCGCTCCTACGTCGCTAGTGACGTAAACATCAACTCATGAATAATAATAGGTATCATTCTACGCTCATTGAAGAACATACTATTATGCAAACATAAGAAAATTGAAAAGAGAATATCTTTTACTCATCTGATTTTGTAGCTATTTATTTTATGGTATTTATACGTACTACATGTTTTATTATACAGTGTGTAACAATCTTCTTTGTACACTTCCTTTTTGTAACTAAAAATTAAACGTTTACATTATTTTAAAAGTTGTCTTATTTTTATTTTTCTAACTAAGCAAACAAAAACAACCAACAAACACGTAATTTGTTTTAAAATAAAAACACAAATAATTTATCAAAAATCTGGCTGTCACCGTGCAACAGTCTTATTTGTACACTATAAAAAAAATAAAGAATATAATCAAGAATTCAGAAAAAAAATATATTTAATACCCTGTCGCATAATATTTAGCATTGGGAACTGCTTTGCATCGTCTCTTCATTGAATGCACCTCATATCATCAGTTTTTTCCCATTCTTCTGCCACAACACGTTTTAATTGGTCCAGGGACAGGTTTTCTTGAACATATCCTTTTCTTATATCAACCCATACATGTTCGATTGGGTTCAGATCAGGAGATTGATGGAGAGTTCGCAATTGCTTGAACACGTTCCATATAAACCAAAGTTTGCAGAAATCAGCAAGGTGCTTGGGGTTATTATCTTGTTAAAAAATGTATCTTGGACCTAATTGAATTTTTTCTGCACTCTGCTTAACATTTTTCTTCAAGAATCTAAGAGTCCCCATTTGTTTATAATACCCTCGATGATCTGCATAGTTCCAAACCCATTAGACAACATGCACCCTCAAAACATCAGAGAATCTTCTCCATATTTCACAGTAGGTAGATTATTGTCAGTTTCGTTGGCCGTATTTCCCTTTCTCCATACTGTTCGGCATCCATATGAACCATAAAGAGTTATTTTCGTTTCATCCGACCAAATAACATTATTTCTCAACATTGTAACTTTATTTTCGTGCTCTCTGTAGAATTTAATTCTGGGAAGTCGATTTTGTCATGATGCGCAGTACTTCACAGTACTTCCACAGTACTCTGCGAATTATCTGCTTTATTTTGCGTGATTTGTTTCATAATTTTGTGGTTGTTGGGAGCACTTAATGTTGTGGTTTTCGTCACCTGTTGAATTATGAAACTTACTTCCTGTCAATGTCTCTTGTCTTTTCTTGAAACGTTCTTTGTGGAACAGTCGTATGTAAACTTATTAAAGACATAGTGAAAAAAAAAATTCTACAAAAACTACGTCCAATTTCTCTTAGATAATAGCCTTGTAAATTAGAAATAGAAGAGAGATACGATGATTTCCTTTACGTCACTGCAAAGTTCTTTCCTCTTTCCCATCGTGAAACGTATTAATCCGCAAAACAAATAATGGTTACTATGAAAGGCGTCTGATCATGACGAAAAGTATTAACAGACTAGGAATAAGGGAGTGTATTCAAGTGAACAAACAGTTTCACGTGAATATAATAAACTTCACATTATAAGGTGATTTTTGTGATAATCTCTTGCTTCTTTTTATAAATGTGATTTATAAAGTTATTACTATTTTGCTAATTTTTTCATTATACATTCGTGGTAAAGAATTCAATAAAATATTAAGAGCATTTTCTATGCAATAATCCAAGAATTTCCTATAACATTTACACTATACCAACAAGTTTGTTTTGCACTGTATATATATATATATATATATATATATATATATATATATATATATATATATATTTTAACTGATTATCTTGACACTAGAGTACTTTGCGAATCAGAAATGGATAAAGGAATCTTTTTCAATGAAATTTAGAGGTCAAGAAAGCAAATCCTTACAGTGAATAATACTTAATTTAATTTTTACCTTTACTTCCCTTAGTTCATGATATTGAAAACAACGAATGCACCAACGTAAGGCGATTCATGAATGATTATGGATATGATTCATAGATTATGGTTTATGGATGTGTTTCAAATGGATTCATAATGATCATAATTCCATAATTATGGAATAGACTTAAATAAATCGGAGCTAACGGCGCAGACATGTCGAACTAGCAGAGTTACCACAGTGTCTCTTCTTTCCATTACGGTAAAACTAAGGTATGTGAAGGTAATATGGCCACGTTAATCGTCTCAAAATTTAGTTTTTATATTTCAACATTTGGCCAAATTAACAGCATCGTGATGAAATTTAACACTTTTTCTTCAAGTTGAAATAGCTCTTTAACAATAAAAAGTGATTCAGGAATATTTTGTTGTTATTTTACAAAAAAACATTGTAATTTGAAGGTAATATGCCCATATACAGGTTTTAGGGCCATTGCCTAATTAACGTGTTTCTTGTAGCATGACCATCGAATAGGGCTAGCTATACTAATATAAATTACACTCTTACAGTATAATCTTACAAAAAGATGGCCTGAAATAAATCCTTTTTAAAAACAATAGCGCGAGAGGTTTTAAGAAGTTTATACGAAGTTATAAGAACAGAGGGCCTTCAGCGCGTTCTTGACAATAAAAGCTCCAGAGTGCGAAAGCGTGAATCAAAAACTCTTGTAGGGTGTTAACGTACTTATTACACTTTACCAGCGTGCATGTTAGAACAATCAATCGGAAATAGTTTCAGCTAATATCATAGCCGCTATTTGGCCATATTAACTGCCCTGGCCATATTTGCGACACCTACTTCACATGAAGTTTATATCTAGTAATACTAGTTGATTTTTTACAATAGATGGCCATCTAGCTGTAACCAGCACGTTTTGCAGGTTGCCTCTTATCTTCTTTCTTATATTTACTCTCCTTAAAAATTTGATCTCTTTAGCTTGAATATTGAAACATTGAAACTGACCCACAAACAGATGGAGTACAGGAAGGATTATCTTCTGAAACTCTTGTCAGGGAAGAAAATCAGCACCCTTCCCGAGAAGATATAACTGTAGAATCGTCACTTTTTAGACCGACTACAATTTAATATTATTCAGGATTGAAATTTCTTATAGTATGCTTGATGGTAGTAATAAATTTGAATGTTGAAGAGCCACGTCAACGGCAGCGCAGCATCACACATGAAACTACATATATATATATATATATATATATATATATATATATATATATATATAACGTGTGTTAATAAAAAGAATTGTCACAGAACAGTACTTGAAATAATAATTGTGAGTCAGTACAAATTTGGTAAAGTATTTTTGTTTTGGATAACACTACATTTTTAATAAAAACTCCAATTCTTTAGATCCCTTGGGATTATTGTTCACGAGAGTTTACTGTATATTCGTCAAAATCTGGAGACAATGTTTTTTATCAACCCAATAACATTTCTTGTGCTACGTATAGGAATAAAAAAAATAATGAAATGTCGTGACCTCTATGGACAATAATAATGTACATCGTAACTAAGTGCGAATGTGGAAAGTTTGAGAAATTTGTAGGCTTATTGAATATATTCGAGTAAAAATGCTGAATCTTGTGTATTTTCTTTTTCCTTTATTATACTTTTGGCGTTTTAATTTGTTTGGTAAACTAAATTGTATCCTACTCTAGTACGACTTTATACGATCAAACGAGTTTCGTATGGAAATACTTTTTTGTAAAAATGGACAAAATGTCCGTTAGTTGGTAACAAAACAGTATTATTTTTTTGCCGAGATGGATACTCGAAACTATTGTTATGCGATGCGACTTGTAATATTTGTAGATGTATTTGCATTCAAATAACTACGTGCGACAATGTGTAATTGCAACTCTACAGTCTCCTCACAGTTCCAAAACGTCGGTGTCATGCATTAGTTGTAGTGATTTTTAATTGTGATCTGACTACGATTTGAGAACGTTGAGGTAGAAAATCATTATCGGTTCTGTGACCAAACTTAATTGTCCCCCCGCCAGACAGTTCCTTGACCCTTCGCGCTGAACTCCTGAGATTGCATGCTCACGCCACATTCCTTTTTCTCTCCCAGGAGTTGCAAACGAAAGAAAACTTTCACGCACGTGTGCTCTGCGTAACTTCTTATTACTCCAAACTGTACAGAACACAACGAGTTTACATTTGCAACACTTCGTCGTGTAATAAGAAAATGCCAAAACTTTAATTTAAAAAAATAATACTCCCACACTATCAAATACTCAAATTATATTTCGAATAGTATGGTAGTATAGTACTAATTTTATATTAACAGCAGAATTGCAGTAAGAAACTTTCAGCCAAATTTGCAACAATATACGACATAACTTGTACTAATCAAGTCGGTATTGAGAAATAATCTACAGTTGGTGTCTTAAATCAATATTAATGTAAGAATATTATTTTCATACCCAAAGGGCATAAATGTAGAACTGAAGCACATAAATATACGTATATATGCATTAATTAATAGCAATACGTAGTATGTGTCGACATAGATTTGCAAAATATTTTAAGATTTTTTTGGAGAACACCATGAACAATGTACTAATCAAATTATGGAAATCATTAAAAAAAAACTGTCGACATATTTTAATTCGATATTCTGCATAAACCCTCAGAAATGTACTGACATGATGACGATGAGAACTAAAACTGCTGACTAAAACACGTGGTATGTAAATTTAATGATGTCACTTGAGAGAAGTTATTTAGAGAAGTTGTAAAAAGCTGCTGATTTAAAAGTGTGATAAGAAGTGACTTGCAAAAAGATTGTTAATACATTGAAAGTGATTTTTCTCACTACTGTTCGCAGGCAAATAATTGAAGTATATTCGGTAATAACAACATTCAATATCAACACTCAACGGTTAAGAATGAGCCTATGCACATGAGAAATGTAAATATGTTCATTATTTTGGCTATCATCCGTTTACGTTTAGCAATTAGACTACGACAGGGGCGTAAAAATGAAATCCCACTTTTAGCATTTTCATCATAAACTATTATGTTTCCGTTGAAGTATCAGCTTTCCCAAGTGAAAGTGAAAGAACGATGTAAAAAATACAATATTCCAAGAAGTAAACATAAGAGAAAGGGCTTAGGAAAGCTATATGGAAGAGTACTCCCCAAAATGCGAAGATGTCACACGAATTTCATAATAAACGCCTTCAGTGCCACTTACATTTATAAACCTCATTTACGTATTATACATGAAAAGAACAATTTTGTAATGGCAACACTACGTTCTCCTTATAGTTCATATTACTGACCAAGTCGTAAGTGGGGACGGCGGTTGTGGTGGTGGTGGTGGTGAGCTTCAGCGACATCAAACGGTCAATGGAAGAACCTTTTAAGGTACGTTCGGTCAATGGTTACTGAGCTCATGTGTCAAGTCAACGCGTCTATACTTATTTACATTAAAGTGTAGATGGCTTCGATCAAGTGCATGTACGCGCATCGTTATGGCCAAAAAAGACGAGAAGTTCCTTTATCCTCCGCGTGATGTCGCTGAAGCAAAGTCTGTCTAATACGATGTCCGACGTTTTTCGTACCATTTTTTTCGACATACCACCATCATGCCATCAACAACGGAGTTGAGTTTCCTCCTTACAGACGTCATGCTACAGGTCAATAGTCACGATCGTTTATCAAATTTGGAATCCACAGTATGATGACCTACCACGTTCCAAGAATTTTCAGAATTCATACACCGCGAACGATCATTCCTTCCCCCTCCTTGTCCTATCGTTTTCCCTGACACGGCGGTAACCCGCTGGCGGGAGATACTTTGTTGGGGGAAACTCCCGTAAGTCGAAGCCGCAGGTAGGTGCCGGATCTCGCCATCCAGCTGAGAAATATCACCACCACCTCTCGCTATAAAACATGAACTATATGTAAGGGACTAATGACCGTATCAGTTGACGCTCCCAGAAACAATCATCAAGCAATAAATCAATCTGAATCCCCGGGCAGAATTGCTTTCTCTTTGCAATTCGTCCTCCTTTTAAAATATTTTCGCTGGACATTTTCACTTCCGAGATATAGAAAACATATTTGCATCGGTAAACGAATTACATACTTGATTTTTTTGTATTGCCTATAAAACAGTAATCCCCCACCCGCAGGCTCTACTCATACCACTCATACTAGCAAAAGAGGAGGTTGCTTACTTTAGAAGTAAATGCAATTTTATTTGTTTTGAATTAAAAAAATTCGGGGCCTCAAGTATGTTAAGCAAGGGTAATGGATCACGTTATCACAACTGCCGAACTTCTGGACGTCCCTGCCTTATCTTGCAGAATATGAAAAAATATGATATTGCAGGAATAACGTGCAATTTTAAGAATCCAACAGAATTCATAGGCTTATTACTCTAAACACGTTTGTAAGAATCTTTAAAAACGCTGGTTTTGTGAATACAAAAACTCTTGATTGTAATATTTTCTTTTGCATAATTCTCTAAAACTTTTATTCATGCCACTGGAATGAACCTGCATATATACTTTACATGATCCAGTGTATTTTACTAGTTATCTGACAATTAGTTTCATCTGTTTCCATCAATGCATCATCTCATGCGAGTTCTGGTTACTTCTCGCGAGACCTCGTACCTGCAAACACGACTAAATCTGAGAAGCGCGTCGTGTTTGAGGTTGGCGAAGAAGTTCCGGGGATGTTTGCATGGAAGTGCGAGAGAAGACTGAAGACTGCCTTCATTTGTTTGCTTTGTTACTTCTCAGGAATGACCAACCAATCTTATGCAACACGTGACTAAATGACGTCAGTTCAACCCCGAGAGATCCGTGGACAAGGATACGTTACAGGAAAAGTACTAGTCCCGTACTACTACAAAACTTGAAGTGAATTTCCATGTTATATAAGCGCACGAGATCCGAGAAAATTAACAATAAGTTTGAAGCCATTTTTTAAAAAAATTGTTTTTAGTGCCGATTGTAATGCGCACAAAAATACGCGAAAATTGCTCATTCTGAGAAAAACTGAACAGGATCTTTTAAAGATCTATTTTCGAAGAACATATTTTATTACGAATAGGATGACGCGGAAAAAATTATAATTGTGCTGCCTGCGCTAGCATAATGTGAAAGCAGTGAATATCAGGTAGATTTGTCGAAAGTAGTGATTTTGGGTAGCGGCAAGGAGGCAAATAAAAGTGTAGAACAAAATATTTTCTTGAACACCAGAATCTCTACTTCCCCTCCTTAACGAAAAATATTTTAGAATAAATTATAACATCGAGAATTGTTGACTGCATTTGAAAATGAAACATTTCAAATTTTGTTACGAAATATTGCTATACTGTAAAAAAAAAAAAAAACGTTGGCTTGAATAAGTTTGAAAACTGCACGCACTATCAATATTACTTATGTAAAGGAAATAATAGGTTCATCAAGAGACCCAAATCATAAGAAAAAAAAACATAAAAATTTAAAACGTGGATCTACTAACACACCAACAGTTGAGATAATTACTACCAAAAATTAACTACTGAAAGCTAAAAACTGAAGATGCAACCTTCCAAAATCCTCATTTTCTCTGGTTTCAAGGAGCCCAAGGCAACACTTCACAAGGTCAATCATCGACAAGGCTGGTGTGTTTTTCGAAGATCTCTTCTTTGCCAATCACCAACTTTATGTTGGTATTGTGGTGAGTTTTCGTTGGCACGACTCATAATTATTTCAACTTTATGTTGCCCTTCTTCACTACAAAAATATTCATTAAAAATAAAACTTATTTTATTGCTCAAGTAAATTTCCCGGGGTATGGAAAAAGTATTTGAAAAGAAAAGAAAATGTTGAAATAAAAAACAAACTGAATTTAAGTATTAAATAAATTGAGTTTTATTCTCCTGTTCTTTAAAATGAATTGTTAAAATACATATGCAAAAAAAGTGAATTAAAATGGTTCTAATATATTTAGAATGTCTTGTAAACTATAAAAAAAATGAATGTAGGTAACTTGTTCGCGTAAACCTCTCTTTACATGAAAATTCGTTCTCTAATTAATTTATGATTATCATCATCATTATCATGACCATCCTGTTTTTTAAAAACAAAATTAAGTTTTTCCCTCGTGGGGATCCTAGCGGCCTGAGGGCGCGGGGTCAGGAGCCGTCGGAGGTGTGCGGTGTGCAGTGATGTCGGAACAGGGAAAAAGCTGTTGGCGCTCGCACGGCGGGGCGGGCGAGAGGGGCGGGGCCGCCCGCTTTTTGTGCACTGACGCGCACAGCGGTGAGACGCTTGAGCCAGAGCCGACGCCCGGATGGCGCCAAAGGTTCAACCCCCCAAGTCCTCTGCCTCACACGTTTCGACACTATTGGCATTTATAAACTGTCGGCTGGGCTACCTCCATAACCATCGGCTGCCTCCATAACCATCAACTTCTCCTTTGTCGTTCCTCCTGGTGCATCATGCGTTCGGTATCGGGGACAGTTCATGCTCTTCGAGCTCGAAGAGGGCGCCAATCGCAAGGCATCCTGCGAAATCACAGTTGCTATCGCAACCGTCCAATCACTGCACAGATGTGGTAGGAGCTTCTATTACGAGTGACGAGACAACCTTTTTTTACTATGCAGAACGTTAAGTAAGCGAAAACCGCCATTAGACAAAAACGTAATCGCATATCGTTTCGTGTGTTAAATGAATTAAGCATGTGTTTCTTCAAGACGTTACATTCACGGAAGTTATTTGTACAGAAGCTATATTTTATCAAAGCGAAAGAGTATTATCATTGCAAATTCCCAAGTTGGTACATCCTATTAGTTTGCACCACTAATTCCCTCGCATACGCT
This sequence comes from Gryllus longicercus, assembly GCA_038098605.1. Taxonomy (NCBI): domain Eukaryota; kingdom Metazoa; phylum Arthropoda; class Insecta; order Orthoptera; family Gryllidae; genus Gryllus; species Gryllus longicercus. The sequence goes on along the minus strand of JAZDUA010000410.1, from coordinate 1,220,762 downwards.
AAATTTTGGTCAGACAAAAAACTAAGAAGGAAAATGTCTCATTTCAAAAAGAGATTCAGTTCTTTCTTTCTAAATCAGGAGGCGAATTGGAATACAGAGTTTGGTGTTTTAGTAATATATCTGTTTTTATGGTGTGAGCGTGTTGCGAAAAGGTGTAAAAGATGTTAAGACTGATCTTTCAACATTTTCAAAAATTAGATTCACAAAAAAACAAGCGAATATTAAATCCGCGAATAAGTCTATCTATGAAGAAAAGGATTTGACAAACAATTGCAGTAGAACTGAGTAAGGACTAAATCAAAGAACTCACAATTAACAACCAAAGAGAAGAAACAAAACAATATTTGAATCTTATTCCAAAGCTGAAAGTGACTGGATGTAATATTTGGTTGCTTTTATTTTTTCGCTACTGCTTGCGCACTATAGAGAAAGTATTGTAATGCTGCGGCGGAAAACGGCGAATTTGCGACGAAAAACTGTAATTGCCAGGCCTTGGCAACGAAAAAGTGCATAAATTCAATTGCTAAATATAGTAAATTACTTCTTCTAACACGTTGTATAGTCGTCATAGTTCATGTTTAGTACGTCCTTGATTGGCGTCTTCATACAACTACTACTACGAAGATATTTTTTTTAAGGAAATGGTGTTCATCAGAAACAGATCTTGAAATAAGGCCACGTTCAATTTTTTTGGAAATATGAGTATCTTTGGTAATTTGGCGTCCAACTGAAAATTCTTAAATTTAAAAAATTTATTTTTCCGAAAAGATTTCAATTTTTTTCTTTATTTTTTTTCAAGTACGTAGCAAAGAATGGTTAAGTGGCGCTGGTCCCATTTTTGGCTAAATCCCTGTATTTGCAAAAATTGAAGGAAAAAAATACACCGGTTAATTTGAACTTCCCGCGCTTCTTTCGATGCGGTATCTGGTTACACAGCTGTTTCATTTTACATTCGAACTCTTCTCATTGTCGCCGGTCGTGATGATTGGATGATTTAAATAAATCCCTATGAAAGTAAACAGAGTAAAGGAAGGTTTAACGTAGAACTAACAAATACAGTTTTTTCTAAAGAAGTTTGATCGTTGATTATGGTATATAGAAATTGTTAGTTCTATCAGATGTAATCAAGGCAAGCTTGAGTGAAATATTATTCTTTCTTTCCTGTATAATATGCTGCAAATAATGTAACAGTTAAAAAATTTTATGTTTGTTTCATTTTAGAAACTAAAGAATGACAACTGTTCAAGCTATCAAAATAACCGCAAATTTGTACCAACAGCGTTTTGTTTGAATCGGTGTAATTAGAATTTCAAGATATAATAACACATATACAGAATATAACTAAATATAATAGAATATATATAACACTATATATGTGGTTATAACTAAGTTTTAGTAGAGCAAATATTTTAATTTCAATATTACGTAAAAATTTTCTAAGTGTGAGAAAGTATGTGCTGTTGTAACACCTGTAGTTTTGTTTCATCAACCTCCTCATGGTCCTAATCTCCAAATACGGGTTCAGGTGTCAGGCCGTTCAGGTGGCTCAGGCCATCATTCGATGTCACTGCAGTGCCTCTGACCACGAGGTCCTCGGCTCAGAGTTCCAACGATGGCAGTATTTGCGACATTCGCTGAATAACTAGGTCGAAGTCGCTGTTTGGATTCTAGCAGCCGGTTGCAGTGATTGGTAGTTTTGCATTGTTTATCCGAACACCAGACGAATGCCGGAGCAGTACACTAACAAACGGGTCACGGACCGCGCGCTATCTTTCGTTCCTCCTCGCAGTCCTATCCTTACCTTTTACTTACACACTTACATGCATTACACTACTACTCATGTCGGGAAGCCAGTCGGAGCCTAGACCGTGATTTGGTTGAGGCGGTGCCTCATATTTGTGGGAAATATATTTTTGGGGAAAACCGAGCTTCGAAACGAAGCTTCTCTTCAATGAGGTCATTATCATCGGAATTGCAAAGATCCTAAATGCATTTTCTGTTTAGGTATTCTAAGTAGGTGTGTCACAAGCATTTGACAGAATATGGCATCCAGCCCTATACTTCAAATTAGTCGAAATCGGTACGCCAAATTATTTAATTCAAATAATCAAAAATTTGTTATCTAACAGAACTTTGTCGGTAACAATAGATGGTCATTGTTCTAACCCCAAACCAATTGCCGCAGGGGTCCCCAAGGTTCGCCGCTATCTCCAACTCTCTTTAATCTATACACTGCAGACATTCCTACATCCCATCAAATAAATACCGCCCAATTTGCCGACGACACTGCTTTATATATCTCCGGCAACTCATTACAAACTCACCAATTCCAGCTCCAACAGCATCCAAATCTAATAACAAATTGGGCAAATAACTGGAAAATTAAATTAAATCCATCAAAATCAGCAGCAAATGTCTTCTCACTAAAACCTTTTGCATATCCACCCCCGCTACTTATTAATAATAATCCTATAAACTGGACCCCAATCACGAAAACAATAAAATATCTTGGATTGAATTTAGATACTAAACTTAATTGGAAACAACACATTGAGATAAAAGCACAACAGGCAAAAATCAAACTCATCCAATTAAGACCACTACTAAACTCATACCTCTCACTGTCAAATGCACTAACACTATACAAATCACTCATTCGCCCAATATTATTATACGCATGCCCGATCTGGACCAATGCCACAAAAACCAATCTCAACAAATTCCAAGTGATTCAAAACAAATATTTAAGATCAATAACAAGAGCACCATGTTTCATTAGTAATAAACAACTTCATAACGATCTAAACATAAATGAAATAACTCACCAAATAGCGTTCCTATCAAACAACTTTTACACAAACTTATCCTTCATAAAGGCATCAAGTCACTACAGACTCGGCAAAGATCCCAGATACAAAACCAGAATTAAGAACAGATTCCTTTAGGCAGCTTTATTCTTTCAGGCAGATATTTGCAAATGTAGAATAATTCTCCTGAGGTGCTTTTGTTTCCTCTCCCTAGATTAAGATTAATTAAGTACAATTTTAACCTAGATTAAGTTAATTAGATTAAGTCATCAAACAATTGCAAAGTTTTTAATTGTAAACTGAACATTGTACTTCAACAAACGATTAAATACAAATATATAAAAAAAAGGTATTCTAAGACCTTGTCTCAATTGACCCAACTGAATTGAATTACTTCGCAATAGTATTATTCTTTTATTCTGAATTGAAATTTGAACTTGACATTTTTGCAGAACATAATGCTTAGATTCGGATTCCCAAATGATGCTCTTTAAGAAACTGAAATAAATTCACCTTTAAGAAAAAATGAATTAGGAGAAAATTACGCACTAGCGAATGTTGAAGTCCAAATGTTTAAACCGATAGCATTTCTATAATCGCGAATGACTGCAGCTCGCGCATAGCGAGATTGCGGATGTTGAGGATTACTGAATTACTAGTAAAATGTGGCGTCTCCGTCGCTATAAAATGTTTTTAGAAGTTTCATGTATTGAAAATTTCTTTAATTCTTCATTTCTTTCATGCCTAGCTTTGTTCAAATACGTTCTTTCAGTATCTGGCATTCAACTTACCAATGAATCGTAGTAGCTGATAATGTTATACACCCGTTCAGAAGTCCCCAATACCTAATGCTCTTGTATTTTATCTCCATACGGAATATGAACTGGTCTCTTTGCAATTTCAAAATTATAATCGCCGTAACATACTTGCACGTTTTTATGATGCTAATAGTTGAATTTTAGTACAGCTACATTTTTACGCTGTTTTGCTAATATGCACAAAAATGCACACAGCACATTTGCAAATGCACAACTAGTTCCAAAAATTCTGTCGCGACAACTTTTACAACTTCATTTGATTCTTTTCCGGATTTCCTTACCACTTCAATCTTTTTCTCCCCTGATTTTTGAAGAGATGAAAACTTTAGACCCTCAAGTCTAATTTGTGTTCATTTCTGCTTCCGAAATTGCTCTATTAGTTGTTCTGTATGCGAATTTAGCGTTGAATGCGAATCTAACATTTTAATACATTTTATTAAAGGTGACTGTTTTGTATGTTTATATGTATAAGGTGTTGGTTGAGTTTAATAAGAATAAGTTGTGGATCACACTCATTTGAAAATCGGTACTTTTACATTTATGTAAGAACATAAAAGTGAGAAATCTAACATAAGAATATGAGTTCATTCTCTAACGTTACTTGTTACGGTTTTGTTTTATACTCATTCACTTGAAATTCAAGTGTAAAGTTCCGAGGGAAACTGGCCATAGGTTTTTGCAAATATATTTATTATATTATAATTCGAATCAAAATTTGAAGTAAATCTGCATCACAATTCAAATGGTAATTCAATTGTTCACTTACGGATGTCAACATTAGTGTTGCAAACGTCTTGAAAGAAAATTATGGCGTATTGAGCGAAAAATATCTTTAGGTATTGGTTTTTAATCAACGCCATCTACACAGATCTATTTAGGAGGCGTTGGTGTAATTCCTGGCATTATCACTAAGATCACAGCGCCAGAACACGAAAAAACACGATTTTGGTCATTTCTTTGAGTATTCTGGTTAAATCCAAAAACAGAATCAATTCCCTATCAGGAGACCGAGAGGCGTCGGATGACACTTCATACGTCTAGGATGGTGCACAGGAAGTAGTCTAGTAGTGCGTGTCGGAACAGCACATCTGCACATCCGGACATACGCACACTTTGAGTTTACTCAACTATTGTACAGGGAGATCTTAAGTAATGAGTTGCGTTTCTTCTAAAGGACGCTCAAAGAGGTTTGGTGTAGTTAACGTACTCAGAATTTAAATCGCAAATACGCGCTGAAATGTGTTGGATTGGCAACAGATGTACAGTGTCGATATCAGCCAGGACAACTCCACGATTGAGATAGATTGGTTGTGGATTTGTGGGTGGACTGTAGATTTGTTAGGTGAATCCTTACTAACAAATTGTGGAGCAATGCAAGTTAAATAATAAATGTGCATTTCTGTCCTATGTTCACAATGATCAATATATTTTTCACAAGTCAATGAAACTTCAAATGACATTATGTTTAATGACAATGACTGCGTGACACATAAGATTATGACAAACAGAATTATCGTTTCGGTGTCACTTGCGTCTTCAACGAACGGAGGTCCAGACATGGGTTTGTGCTATTTCAGGATTCAGGAATGTATGCTTAGAAAGTCGACGCTAGGAAACAACATGACTTAATTATACATTAATTATATTGATGACAAAAGAGCAATATTTGAGCAAAATGCCTGGCCATTTCTTTACTACTTAAGCAGCTTTCGATCAATTTTCCGTCATCAGATCAGCAGCCTCGGAACCTCTAATTCCACTATTAATACCATACTTACTACACGACTACAAATACCACAACAAAAAGTATTCATTAATGAGTTTTTTTCTCTTTTTAAGGAAAAAATATAACAAATGTTCCTTGAAAATTATGGGAATCTAATTCCGGGTTCACATTAGTGGACTGTGGCGGTAGCCTCTGTGCAACGGTGAGCGAAAGAAAACTAGACTACAATGCCTTAGTGGAAAAGCGCGGCATACCGAAACTTTCCCCCTCTTCCATCAGGCATGTCAAGGTCACGGGCAAGGTAAACTAGGTTATTTGAGTTCGCCCGCACTGCATCCAGAGACGCTGGCGGGCGTATAAAGCAAGGAAGTGTACAATTTCTCGGCGGTGGTGATATATTACTGGATTTCTCGCCCACGACAGTCTTTTGGAGACGTCAGTTGAAAGCTATTACCATTATGTGATATTAATTTTCATTTCTAAATGTATATATGAAATACATCACACGTTTTGAAGATATCATTAAAATGAAATATTTTGAATAGAAAGTATCTTGAATTCGTAATCTCCTTTACTTAAGAGTACAATAACTTCCTAGTCAGGTTAAAAATAAAGATTATTTTCTCTCAAAAGAGCTGTCCGCCCTTAAGTGTGGCACAATAAATCAAAAAGGAAGTTTTACTAGAGGAGATATGTTACAATAGATACTTTTTCATTCATTCATAGAGACATTCCTACACGCAACAAATAACAGAATCATTTAATGAAACAACACAAAGCGATAACAGGCTAGGTCATTCAAATATATTACCGCCCTTGGGAAAATTATTATACAAGACATAAGTTTAAAGAAGATAAAATGAAATATGGTATTAAATAATAAAGTATACAAAGATAATTCAATTCTCGGTTGATTGAAAACCTCCGCCAGGCTTGCTTTGGTTTGAAGCTACATTTAACGGGATCTTTCGAGAGCGCTTAGCGTCCACGAGTGTCATCCCCGCCGTTACCATGCTTTTTTTCATATTATTTTTAAAGCAATATTCCGAACATTAATATTTTCCAATTGGATACTTTCCGATTCCATGTTTTCGAATGCACTCTTTCGAAGGCAATATTCTGAACATATTTGTCGATTTGGATACTTGCCGATTTCATTTCATCGGATTTAGTTTTATTACCCCTTTATATATCTGTTCGAATGCACGATATTTCCACGATCCTATTGCACGATTATTTCATTGAAAACTTACACGTACAAAGTCTTGCAATAGTATTCCCCACAAAAAAAGAATCTTCTTTTCCGATGTAATACTTGGTTTGCTGACGTGATTTCCAAGGTAATTTCCAGCATATTCATGCAGTTGTTTACGAAAGTGAGTAATTAAAAAGGAACGAATCATACAAATAATGAAGTCCAAACTTCTCTGTATTTTGTTCACTAAGTAACAAAGAAAAAAAATATGCAGTATTCCAAAATGCAGCTCGAAATATTATCAATCAGATAGCATCACCAAGCAAAGTAGTGTATGATTTTGAAAATGCTATGATATAACAGCATATAAGATATTTTACCTAGTTGTGCATTTTCTTCTTGTGTCTTCCATTAGTCGCAAACTGTGTCCAGAAGGACACAAACGGAAGAACTTCAAGAGCAATCTATTTTTTTAGCCAACTGCACATCCCAATAAGGGCAAGGGCCACCTGCTTGAGCAGGGAATTATTAATACTTCTTTAATGATGTGATAGGATGATGAGTGAAAGGATCACACATACATCGTTGCCCCAGACGATATACGAACCCGCGATCCCTCGACCCGAGATCGCCACACTACTGCCGTAGCGATCTCAACTACACGGATTGGCCCAGGAGCAATATATTATAACCTTAAACCTATATATAAAAACAGAAATGCCAAAATGTTAACATTTGCTTATGTACCGTGCCGATCTGATGGGACAAAAAGTGAATCAATGACTCGAGAAAAGTAGTTAACTGTATAAAATAGAAATAAAGCTATTGTTTTGTTGTATCCTCAATATAAAGAAGCAAATCAATGTCTAATTTGTTCGTGCCTTTGGAAATAATTTCAATATATATAACATCATAATATATACATTAAAATTAATATGAATAATTTTCTATGAACTATAAGTGTTCGGAAAACCAATTACTTTTTAATATTCTGGAAAATTGTAATAGGAATTTCGCTTCCGGGAAAAGAAAATAGGAAAAATTACTTTCGGAAAACTTCCCTTCGGATACTTAAATTCGGAAAATTGATAGACAATCCGTCCCCTCTACAGCTTCGCGTGTATGGTTCTTTTTGGATTTGGAGGGGAAATGACGTCGAATTCAGAAAATGGCCATGCCCGCAGCCAGGCTTCCCTGGCCGGAAAGTAGGTCACCCACACGCAACACTCACCGTTCTGGATACTCTGATTGACATGAAATTTTATCAGTTTGTTCGGCCTCGTGCAAACTGCGTGCAAGTAAATTCTGAAGTGTTATGAAGTACCGTAAGTAGTTGTTTTGCGATGCGTTCCTTGACCTGACCGGTTGCCACTTCGCGGAGACCACCGCGCGCTTTCGACGGCCCTGAGGTCGATATATCGCCGCGCAGGCGCTATCGACTTAGTCAGGGTCTCAATTGCTTCGGAGGACATGTTGGGTGACACCTGTTGTTTATGAACAGGTTCGGAAAGTTAAGAAGGTTGAACACATGCTTCAACAATTCAAATACCATTATTGTAAAGATATACGTTCTTTGGAAAAAATGCTTTTTATACAAAGAGAGAACCCCACCAACCACGGGCCAAACCCATAACTTCTAAACGATTCCGGATATCGAATTGCAGTTTTCACTCAACAACGCGCAATCATGCGAGCAGTACTGTGCCGTAGAGTCAATATTTTCAGTTTTCCAGAAATTTAATCACCTTTGATATTTTTTTTAAAATGGAACCAAGTATTTTTTTTCACTAGCAATAGATAATCATAAATAGACGAATGCAATAATGTAACATATGTGAATTTTTTGATAGTATTTTGAGCATAAAATTATAGATTCTGACATGAGATTTTAAATTATATGTACAAGATTTTGTGTAGCAACCCTCGCAACAGTCGCCTTTAGGGGAGGTTGCCTTCGCGGCGCCGGCTCTTTTGCGGGGAGAGGGAAGAGGCTGCGAAGGCCATCTTTGCTAAAAGCGACAGTTGTGACAGCTGCTGCAGGACAAATTGCACATTTAATTTAAAATATGTCAGAAAGTATAGTTTAATCCTATCAAAATATTAATTGCCTATTTACTACTATCAAAATATTAACATGATACGTTATTGCATTCCTATTTTTATTATCTATCTATGGCTAACGAGAAAAATAAATGGTTCCATTTAAAAATCTAAGATCATTAAACTTCTGGAAAACTAAAAAAATTTCGAACAATATCACTACACCATATTACTTGTCCCATGATTGTGCATTGTTGAGAGAAAACTATATTTCGACACCGGGAAGCATTTAGAATTTATAGGGGTGAGCCATAGTTGGTGTACTCCCTGTATAAAAATATGATTTCAGAAAATTGAAAAATTACCGTATTATCGTAACCAAAAAGTATTGGATTATTTTCTGCGTTCTTACGTACCTCAAGGAAGGCAATTACGAGCCAAAAAACAATAAAACTACATTTTCACTTTTGAATAATACATACCATTTGTAACCATTAGAAACAATTCAGTAGGTTTAGACTTCAAATTTGGTTGCTTTTTTAAATTAATTCACGTAGTATCCTGGCTAGCGCGTTTTTATTTTTTTGTTAATTTATTTCAAGCTATTTTACATTAGTTAATTTAAATAGTTTGTCGTTTGTGTTGTGTCAGAGCATAAGTTTACCCCTACTATCTCCGTATCCCCGTGCGAGAACTCTCATGTTAAACCTCTCACTCTTCCTTATCCTTCTACTTCCATTCTAAGAGAGAATGTTGTTAACGAAAGGTATTTATTTGTTAAAAATGTACGACGGTAATTTACAAAGTACTAACTCAATAAAAAATTAAAAATAACAAAACAGTGCAATAGACGTTGAAAAGAAATTTTCAAAAGGGGTTTTCTCACTATTATTGAGAGATTTCTTGGAACAAATCACAAATTTTAAAATAAACGATCATTAAAAATATACGAAGTAATTATTCAATATTCTTTGACAGTTAGGTTTTCGTGATAGACACAAAAATATGAGAAAGCTCTTGAGAAAGCAACGTTAGTGAACATGCTGACTTGAAAGTTTCACCGTCTCACTGCTGATAGCGAAAATACTGGTACAGGTAAAACACATACCATACCTAACAAGACACGTCTTCACTCTTCACTGTACACCCACATCTCTACAATTAGGTATACCGCCCATGTACACATCAGCAAAACGTTATATGAATGTTTTCTCTACACGCATAAGAAAATCTTGATCAAGCAACTTTTAATAGTAGTTCTAGTTTTTGCTGGGAGAGCGAATCTTTAATTAATAATTATGCAAATGAACCTCGTTAGGTCTGCGAAAACCACGGTGTACGCAGGAAGCATAAATAGTATAAGATAGAGGAATCTAAGTCTACTAATCGTGACGTCACAAATGCCGACATCACCAAGGGTTGAAATCTAGGTGGCATTAGTAGTATCGATAAGTCGCGAGCCATCAAAAATTTACTAGAATGTCAAAGAAAATCTCATCTCGTAGATTACAGTGTGAAAAACCTTCCTCTGATACACTTGGTCTCAAAATTTTAGTTTTTAAGGCCCTAAAACGCTTCGTTTGCGGGTTATTAAACGGTATAGCTGTTTGAGTGCTGCGGGTTGCATGTGACCTGAATATTCAGATGAGTTTTTTAAACAAATCCTTCACATTGTTAAAGTCAAAGTACAATTTGTCACGTCTCCGTCCTCCACAAAGTTGAATACAAATATTTAGACCAATTATTGAGAAAATATTGAAATTGTTTTTGAGGCTTCACATGAAGTACCCCCCAAAATCAAAATATTCGAGTCAAATACAGAGTGACGCGTTTTAAATCAATCAGCGAAATTCAGTTATAGAGAAAATCGGCAGAACGGTGACGCGCAGACGGCCAGATAGACTAAATCATGTAGAAAGACTTTTAAACCGATTAATTACTTATTACACGTATGCCTTTTTTTAAATACCCAAAGAAATCTTTTGTAGTTTACCTCTTGAAAACGTTTCAATTCTGCTGTGACTCCTTTTCTTTATTTCCACATCTTCACTACTTGATGTCATTTTAGGTCTTGAGCTTTTAAGTGAAAGTTTTGAAGCATCATTCAAAAACACTTACAGTACGTAGAAGACGCAGCTGACATGTCTCGTTGAATTTCGATGGATATTGCGTCACCTTGCGAGCACATGTCGGGCCGCGAGTTTAGAGTTTTGAAATTCTTATCAAACTAATATGTGAAACTGGAGAAGACACATGAAAAGGAAATTAATGCGTGATCTTTAAATGATATATCAAACCAACTTGGTCATGAAAAGGAAATTTGCTACCAGGAAAGGTCAAAACCTCAGGTTAATTCAAGGCCTACTTCTTCGAGGTGGGCGTGCGCATTCCCACACGCTGTTGAACAATAGGCAATCTGGAAACTCACATGCTACTGGATACAAGAGAATGAAACCAGTGGTTTACGCAGGGATTTTTAACCGGTAACTAGTCAGAAAATATAAAGGTGTGGTACATTTTATGGACTGCAATAAGGACGTATCAAATAAATTGTTCTATACTTTTATTAAAGTTAATTACATTAACGAAATCTATGTAAGTAGATAATCATACATAGGGTAATAAATAATATATTTATGAGTTATTTAGAATTCTATTGTTAGTTGAAATTCATTTTATTGTTGGATGTAACCTTGCCATGATACATAAATTGACGTCTCTAATGTTTCACTTTTTCAAATAGCCTCATCTATTATTTTTCGCGACCAAATGTGAATAAAACACGAAGTGTTTGTTATTGAGAGCAGGGCTTGGGATTACCTGAAACCGTGCAAAAACTTCGCACCGCCTCACCCTTTTGCATGTTTAAACGGTCAGAGAATCAATTCATTGACCTACAAATGATTTCGCGAATCATCTGATCTCGTAAAGTAATTGCTCGAGCTGAAATATTCAATAGAGACCGTAGGTTTCTGAGCTCTAGTTACAAAACATACAACCGTCAAGTGGTTCAACAGTTTATATGCCCTAATCTATCTCTAAAAAATACATGTCTATTTTTAAAACTCCAAACGTTTTAAAGAAATTCACAACCGTGAAACGTATTTCAATATATCGTATAAGAGATTCATGTAAACTACCCCCCCCCCCCTAGAATAAAAAGATCCGTATCAAATTCGAGGATCCGCGACAACACACAGATCAACTGAAGTATATTAATTTTTATAAAAAATCTTTGTTCGTTTTGGGGGCTATTGTTGTTTACTTTCTTAATATTCCTGAACTATTCATCAATTTTGTTACTAACCAATGCAGGCCCCAGTCACATGATCAACCTCCGCACATATTAACCGGCTGAGGTGGCTCAGGGCATCTGCTGACGTCACTGCAGCGCCTCCGACCAGGAGACTCCTTTTTCGGCACTAGCTAGAATGCTTGGTCGAATTCAGCTGCTCTCCGAGGGAAAATTCCAGCGGCCGGCTGCTCTGATCGGTAGTTTTCCGTGAGGTCTCCGATCAACACCAAGCGAATCTCGGAGCAGGAAACTAACAAACAGGCCACGGACTTGCGCAATAACTTCTTCCTTTTTCTTGCCTCATCCTCACCCCTTTCATACACACACTAATACTTACGTACACTATACTACGCTGGGGCGGCACGCCGCTGGTGGGAGGTACACGATTCGGGAAAACCCCGCAATCCAACGTGCAGGTCGGCGACGGATCGCGCCATCTAGCGGGGGGAAATCACCGTCACTTCCCGCGATAAAATACACTACACTTACGGGACTAATGACCTTAGCAGTTGATTCGTACTGAAACCTCAATTAATCTTATCTCTTATTCCCGCCCCGACTATTTACAAATCCATTCCGATGTCGAGTTAATGAGCATGCCACCGAGAATTCATTGTTCTGCGTACATTTTCCACACCCCCAGACATTCAACAAGTCACTTGATATCCAACAACAAACTTGAATTAGTCAAAGACCAAAGTAATTAACTCACAACATAATAAAAACATGTCTGTATAATCCTATAATAAATTACAACCAGAGACTGCAACGAGACAACACCTCTCTGAAAGAGGTGTCAAACAAAATCCGGAGGGAAACGTTTGTAAACAAAACTACATGCGTCAGAGATTCTGGTTCAATAGTACTAATCATACTCTTATGTGCAATTTACATAATTTAGTAATAAAACAACTTAACGCACATTCGCGGACATTGAGCAAGAGTTTTGAAAGTTGCATGCAATGAATAAATAATGCAAATAAAAGTAATTAACAACTATAGCAACGGCATAATTCACGACATTTGATAAGAGTATATGAATGTTTTACCGAGGGAAGGGTTTTTGGGAGAAGGGGTTCCAGACAATGCGGAATAATTTGTTCAAGTTTTCCGTTATTATACAACACACACCGTATTGAAATTTCCACCTGGAAGAGGTAAAAAGTCCAAGTCACAGACTCAAGTCACTTAGCTTGATTTCCTTGAGCTGTAAATGCAATCTCGGAAAAAACAGAGGAACTAGCCTCGAATGAAGGAAATTTCCCTTACGTGTGCCGCCCTCGTTACGTAGACAAATTACTACTGTTAGTGCAATGCAAAAAGAAAGCGTTAACGTTCTATTCAGAGCTGCTCTCTGTCACTTGCTCTTCCTCGTGTCTTTACAAGAGCCCACCATACCTCTTCCGTTCATGTGGCTCACCTAAGATATTCTTCTTCAATATCACCTTAACTGTTGCAGATATTGAAATGACTTGTCACGAAAAATCAACGTATGCGAGAGGCACTAAGCAAGCTGTATAATATTATCGTATGGTCATTTTTGTTGCAGAGATAAAGCAATACATTTTATTTTTTAAATAGAAGTAAATGGATATCTTTAGCCGACGATCAAGAGCGTGAGGCGATGAGTCCAGAAATACGCGTATTGCACTAGACAATATTTCGTGAAATGAAGAGTTTTTACGCCGCCAGAATTGCGAGGCAACCGAAGAGACACTCACGGCAAGGCCTTCACTTGCCAACGCAACAGGACAAGGTGTGGAAAAGATGGCGATGCCTCGAGGGGTTGTCCTTAGCGTACGGGAGCTTGGATTTTTACTTCACATGCGTCTTGTTTCAGAGCATATCACACTATCTATTAAAACCTTCCTTCGTTAGAGAAAATACTCGCATACAATCTCGTATTACATAATACACAATACTACCTTACAGCTTGGGGAAAGATTTAGGTGGCTCTGTACAGCATCTCAACTGATGTTACTGCATCGGTTCTAGGGCTCGAGACCCGAAGGGGCTCCTTCCGGAGGCAGAATTTTCGACACTAGCTAGATACCCGAGAGAATTAAGCAGCTGGCTGGAGGAGAATTCCAGAGGCCGGCTGCTCTGGTTAATAGCTTTCCCTGGTTTCCCCTCTCAATAAGAAATGAATGCCCGAGCACTACAATAGCAAACGGGCCATGGATTGCGCGCGATCTTTCCTTCCTCTTTTCCTTTCCTTTCCCCTTACTTATACGTATACTTACATGCACTACAATTCTACCCACATGCCGGGATACCGGTCGGGTGCTTCGAGTTTGTCCCGGCTGTGGCGGTGCCTCGCTAGTGGGAGGAGAGATATCTGGATGGAGAAACCCTGCAAATCAACGGGTCGCTGCCGTCTCTGCCATACAACGGTGGACCACCACCGCCACGTTATAAAATATGCTCTACATTTTTGGAACTAATGTTCACAGCAGTTGACGCACATGGAAACCCAAAATAATCTAAGAATCAGCCTAGAGATAGTCTGACAAGATGGCTATCAGTGAATACATTGTAAGACCGCAAAGGTGTAGTCTGGGGGAGTTTGTCACGCGGACGTAGCGTCTTCGCGCTCGTTTCGCAACTCCGTGCAGGGCCAACACAACGAAACAGATCGGCATCGACGCAGCGACACATCGGTCGCCCCGCGGTGGTGGCAGGATGTTGCAGACGGCGTGCGTGTTGCAAACTCGACATTACACAAAAAAGAAAGAATCAAAAATGAAGTTGTTTGGATCTCGGCAAAAAAAAAAGGCGTTAGAGAAAAATTTAACAGCTTCTCATGCACCCACTCGCATACATTCGTTTTGGTGAAAAACGTATCTTGGTCTCTGCAACGATTCAGGAGGCACTCGAGGAAACATCTTTTTTTTATTTGTTGCGTTATCTTTAACGCAACGTGTCTCCAAACCTCTTTGGGAGGGGGAGGAGCGCGAAGCGCTTTTGGAATTATCCTCCATTAGTTGCTGCGCGGAAGTAATCCTCCATTTATTACATAATCCATCACGTCTCGTCTCAGTCAATTGTCAAGAGGACCGCCAGATGGCGCCTCCACGGACGCGCCTCTCTCTTACGCGCTCCTGCGTCACTACACAGTGGCCAGAATTGGGAAGGAATAAGGATAGGGGTAAGGTTTAGGACGCTTCTCAGGGGTTGGACTAGCCCTTGTGAAGCTTGCAAATTAGTTTTGTCGTAACAAATTTGACATGAGGTTCTGCGAGGATTCTACGGGAATCGAACCCGGAACCTCAGTGGTGAAAGGCAAGTGATTTTGCCATTGAACCACGAGAGCATTTTAGATTATCTTAGATGAGCCTTCGGGTATTTAAAGCATTTCCGACGTATTAAATATGTAAGACCTTCAGAAAGAAGACTATTGTGGAAGGAGAAAAATAATTCTAGAAAACTAATAATTTAATAAATTAAATAAAAGTGGTAAAATATATGAAACTGACAAATACATTGAATAAGACTGAAGTCTCTTTAATTTCGTAGAGTTTTCTTGCCCTGCCCGATCATTGGATACCACCTACCGGCGTCTAAAATTCTCCAGGACATACTACGGCAATGTCGTATTTTTTTCTTCTCAATTTTTTGTACTAATGTTCAAGGAAAAGTGAAATAAAACACCCGATAGTGATAATAAACTCTTTAATTCGCAAGTGAATAAAACCATTGTTTGTGTTGTTAGGGACAACGAGATAAATGACTGTTACGAGAGTTGTATTGGAGAAATATATCTTATCTATCCATCAATATTTTGTAAATGAGCTTATGTCTTGTGTGAGAAATTATGCGAACCCATTCTACAACAAATCCAAAAGTCGTGAAAGGTGCAAAAGGGTTTCCGCAATTGCCGGATGTATCGGTACTTATTGATTGAACTTTTACAAGTTGGTGCTGTGTGTGGTTAAAAGGTGTCAAAGGTGTCAAAAGTGTCGAGGTGCCAAGTGGTTAAAAGGTGTCATTGGAATAAGATGACTAAGTACGCACGCCCAATTAGTCAGCTCATGTCAATGCGTGTAGACTAGCTGTGTCCCCGCCGCGCCGTCGCCTCGCGCGCCCGGCGACCCTGGGGGGCCCGCCCGCGACGCGGCGTTCCCAGCCACTCACCAATCAGGAAGCGCTGCTTCCTCAGAGGCGAGGGCACGGCTTTCCACCAGCTGTACACGCCCGATATTCTTCTGCAACCATTCTGGAAATGCTCGTGGGCCCGACGCCAGAATGGCTACGTTACTGATGTTGCTCATTTTTTCTCTCAATAAAAGTCTAACTCTGCGCCGTGAATCCTCTATGACGTTTTCACAATTTTCTCAAAACAGCTCCAATTTTTTTCTTTGAATTTTTTTCTAAGAATGGAGTGAAATACTTTTTAAGATGGCCTAAGTCCGATTTCTTCTGTTACTCCTGAATTTTCAAAAACAGTAAACGTTTTATATTTTTTGAACCCCTCGTACAACTACACAATTGAAGATAGAGGCGTTTTATTCAAATTAAATTTCTTCTCCAGTATTAATTTTATAATTAATGTGTAAATTGTTTTAAAATATTAGTAATTTTTCAGCAATTTTATGTGAAATGTGGGAAATATAAAGAACTTGTTTTAAAGAACTGCTCCAATTAAAAAAATGTTACTTTTGGTTTTTCAAAAGCTATACAAATTTATATTTTTAAAATATCTGTCATGTCGTTAAAATTTACTTTATAGATGTAATTCGTCTATTTATACTAATATAGGTCACTTTAACTGCAACCAATATGCTTTATGCAATTTATAATTGTTTTTTATAATAGAAAATTCATAGTTGGGAAATTAATGACTTCAAATATGTACATGTATGAGGCTATTATGTTCAATAGTTGAACATTGTACTTAACATTTTATAAAATGTGAAACTAAATGTGCTTTATAAAATGTGAAAAAATACGTTAGCTGTATTATTTTATTTATGTAATTAGCTGTCACTGGGTTATGCCCATTTGCAGTTCAAATAAATTTATCTTAAAATAAGACAGAAAATAAAGTGTTGGGCACTTTCGAGACCATCGTGGGCACTTTGTTATATAGTGATGGACACTCAGAATAAATGATTGTGAAAACCCCAACAAAGTCTAATAGAATTGTTGAATGCAGTTCGCTTATTACTGCTATTTTATTAAGCTTCAGTAATTCAATAAGTACAAAACATTTTACAAAAAAATACTTATTTTCGTCGTCTGAATCACTTTGCGGAATATTTTGAGGAAATGCACGATTTGTGAAACATCTTTCTACATAATTGGCAGAATACGCATCTTAAAATTGAATGTGTTTCCACACTGGAATTGCCCTGAAGAAATACTTCCGTGAACTTTTGGAGGAATTAGTCTTGCTACTGCTTCTTTCCATCTTACAAATGCCCGTAGAAGTGCTCGCCTGACTAATGTCCTTATTTCTTTCACCTCCTATAAGTGTGTTTGAATCTTGAATGGATGAATGTGTCATTCTTGGTGCAGAATTGACTTTTGTTTTTTTCCTGAGGTTAGCCTTATAACTTGTTTCCTCTAGAAGGTGTTTTCTGCTTAATGTTATTGAAATTTTGTATTCTTTCTTCTCCAACAATATCGCAGAATTGTTCAAGTGGCAATAATTTGTTCTGTTCGTTGCGGTTACAATGTTTTCATTATCCACATTTGATGTGACGTCATTGCCATCCGCTCACGTCATTTAGTAAAATCAATGCTCCCATGGCTCCAGGGACGAAGGCTACAAGCTCTAAAGCAATTTTGCGAAGTTTCTAGCTTTATTGCGCGCACTACCTTCTTCAACATTGGAGCGAAGTCTTTTCTGGAGAGAGCCTCAGATGTTCTCGACGCCATGTTGGCACTTTTTTTCCACGCACTCTTGATTGGTTGAAATACGAGTCGTACAGCGACATCTGGTGGTTGGAGAATACTTATGGTGTTCGGATACAATGCTAATAAATTATTTGTAATTTAGAACAGAGCGTCGTCTCAAAAGTAAAGTGACTTTGAAAAGGAGAGAGAGATTTCCTAGTAAAGAATAGCCCAAACTAAAAGTTTGCAAACTGATTTCACTAGAACGGAGGGAATAAGCCTCAATTACATCGGTAACATATACAACATATTTAATTGTTCACTGTGAGATCTTCTTTGTCTTCAGAGCGTCTTCATAACTCAAAATCAGTAGAATTTAATAATCTGAAATGGTTTTAATAAATTTTTATGTCTTTTATTTGGGCATTTTAAAAATATTTTAAGAACATTTTATTGATCATATTTTGGAGATGTTTTAGGTCATAAAAATCTGTCCCCTAATGATAACATTTAACCCCAGAACGCTTATTGAGACACTAATGGGCATATTCAAATTTCAGTAATAAGCATTGTGCCCATCACTGTTCAAAATATTCCTAAATATACATTTTCGCTTCACAAGGGAAACAATGTTTGAAAATTCAATATTAACATTACAGCAATGCATAAAGAATACGTTTCACAAATTACAGTGATGGGTACTTCATGCCCATTATTGCCCTGCACGTGATAAATATTTAGTTACGGGCACTACCTTTTTTGGCTTATGGTCTGCTCTGAGAAGGTGAAAACACACACGAAAAACTTTGATTATAAATCTGGCTACACTACGCATTGAGAGGATTGCAAATAAAACAGACGCATTTACTTAAATCCTTAATAACACACCATCGCTAACGAATCCACGTTTCCATGCCCAACAGACGCCACGTGGAGCACAACACTAATTATTCAAGTGTACGTACGCTCACTGCGGGGGTACATTCAATTCATATTCTGGGGTTCAAGACACACACGACGCAGATGACATGCAAAGGGCCTCTCGTTGTTAGAAAATCTTATTATTACCCGACTTACAGTTGCTGTGCTCACCACTATACTGACGCCCGCGACTGTACCGATTACCCTATACTGAGACAAGGGCGTTGAGTTACAGTACGGTAACCTCAATGTACTGAACATGTATGTAAATGTTCAGTGCATTATACCTGGTACCCATTATACCATATCATACCTACATCACCGTTTAATTAACCTAATGAAAAACCGCTTAGGGGTAAGTGGTTAAAAATGTAGTGTAATGTAGTGTAATGAGTCAAGATTCACTGTATCTGACATCACGTTGCCTACTTGGGACGAAAACACAGGTAGGATAGTATGGAGACGGACGAGATATACTGAAGAACGAAATCAACAACGAGATAAGAGGTCGACGTCTCACTGAATGGGGAAAAGTTTGGCATTACTTTCTCTATATTAAGCATATTACTAGAGAAAGTAAAAATTACATACAAACTTCTTAAGTGCTGGTCATGCAGGTGCATCCAAGAGGTACTGAAACATTCTAATATAAGTTGTCATTAAAGTAATAGACTTAAATATAACAATTAAATGTAGAGATAATCTAAACAGCAAGCACAAATTTAGAAACTTACCTGCATAATTCAAATAAAACAAACACTACTGCCTGACATAGAAACTCAGGAAGGACGACCGGCCTAACACAAACAAGGACGTACTTAATAAACAAGATAAATCTTACCTCGTCTTTTACACAACATACGTGGATAACCAACTGTATGGCCAGCCCTTAATGACGTATTCATACTTTGCATGTAAACTTTAATTTTGACCACCTAATAAAGGCCTCTAATTATAGGGTCGAAACGAAACGCAGTTGATAGCATTGATGTAGTTCTATAATAAAATTCATAAAAATTTCTGCTAACATGATCTTAATCATCTGCTTACAAACCTACTACCAAAATTGACAGTTCTAATTTCAAAATCTATTCAGTTCCACAAAAAAGTCCTAAACAGGAGATGCCAACGCTAAAATAATTGGGAGATGTAACAACTATAATCTTACATAATTTGACACAGTTACGTTCTTGCCATTACAACAAACATAACTTTCATCATAGATGGAATAACTAACATTAACTTTTTCACATCAGTAACCTTCGAACTTAATTCTGATCACATTCCTTTTATCTTATTCTTACTCCAACTAACTCTCCCACAGACCCAAGACAATTAGCAAACACACTTTCATAAACTGAAAAAAGTACACCGATACTAACAGTCAATACTCAAAATAAATCTTAAACAAACCTCTTGGAATAGATCACTATAGTAATTCCGGAAACCAGTGGATAAAGAAGGGGATAACTGCACTAGTGCTATGTCCAAGAATACGTGCAAAGATAGGAGCGAGTTTCTCTACTACTATTAACCACAAATGCAATTATACCCCTTTATCCATATATATTTCCTCAGGATTATTTTCCTTATGTTTGAAGAATTATTAACACATTTTGATTTTGCTATCTTTTACACCTGTCATGAAATTAGGAGCATCATTTTTTTCGAATTCTACGGAAGAAATTTGACTTCGATATTTGTCTGTATAATAAATGAGATTTTATCTATTAGCGTATCATTCGAGTTAACGTTTACGTATTCAAAACGTTTGGACGTCAAAATTGCGGTGACTATTCAATGAATTGAATTGGTTCTAGGTCAGAACTAAGTGACAGTTCTTTTTTATGGGATAGGTTTGTACTGGAGTCACTAAGATGAGTAGTACATTTTTTGAGATCTTGAAAATGTGTATCGTTTCCGACTGACTTTTTTTTTATTTTTTCGTGTGGGTTCTGGGGTTGCTGCGCGTTGAGGACTTTTATTGCTGGAAGGTTGACCGCCGAACTGCCCTCGTTTATTCCTTAGTTCTACTTCTTCAAGTGGGATGTTTTGCGGCACAGAATTCACATCACTGTTGACATCAATTTTAAATCACAATTGATAAGGGAATGGAGAGTGTCTTATTTCCCGGCCTGCTGATAGAATGATGTCGAAAGCCATTCACAACCTCCAGAGCGTCTATAGATATTCTCACCTCTATAGCTTACACTGCTCTTCTCACAAGGACAGGCTTGCTCACGACCGCTGCTAATGCAGAAATGTCCAGATATATAAATGACTGCAAAATTCTGCTTTCAAATCAGACAATCAAAAGATTCTCGTCCAGACACAGTTTTCGAATTTATAATCAATCCAGTACGGAGATGAGAGATTCCTTCCCGAATTTTGAGGGGTAAGCCAAATAAGGCTGATATCAGCAACACTAACTGGTAACGTGCGAAATACTTAGAATACTTCAGCTGATTACCTCTTACTTACGAGCTTCGATAATCTGCTTCACGACTAAGTTCTGACAGAAGTGAGAATCATGAAGGAATCGAATAAACCAATTATAATGAAATAGTGTGTTACTGCACAAGTAAAAAAAACGATCACTTTAGTTTTTATGTCATAAGAGAAATTTATCTATTCTCTTTCTTATCCACTTCACAATTATTATCAATTTAGTTCCTTTACTTTGTGAATTTTATTGTTATTTCATTTCATGTCTTCCAAAGTTTATTTTCGTAATACTAAAATTTATTATATTTTTTAATCTCATTTCTCTTTCTCTTACGTTTTTGTAATCATATTATGAAATGAAAAGCAAATTACAATTAAAATTATTATAGCGATATATTAATTATGAATTTTTATTACAAGTTATATATTATCATGAATAATGTTCATGTAAGAAGTATGAATCAAATGTGATTGCCATAATGGCCGTGGGAGGGGGGCTGTGAAAAGACACGTCAGCATAATTTTACGTAAGTACACCACTACTAAAAAGTGGTATTGTTCATAGGCTTTTTACGATCCTCAACTACTGAAAGGAGAGAGAACTATTAATTGTTATTTGCGATACTTAATAATAATTGCGTAAACAGCCCAAATTTCGCTTTTTCACCTCGTGTAACAGGGGCTCTGCAAGTGTTCAAAATGGCCTCCTCTTGCGTGAACGCAAGATAGGCATCTGTGCCGAAGGCCCCAGTGACGCGCACAACTTCGCCGGGTTGTCCCTATATTTCTACCGCCACGCTTCACCATTTATTTTCCGGAATTAATACAAAATAAACTATTTTTTGTAGTTTGTCCTTTAAACTTTTTCTTATGAACCGACTATTATTGTTCGTTAAGTTTCAAAGAACAGACAGTTATTTGACCGAGGTCGAATAAAGTAGCAAAAATCTGTAAGTCAAATGTAGCAAATGTAAGTCACATAGTAAAGAACTATAACAAGTAGTACGTAATAAGTCAAGCAAAGTAAGTAACAAGTCATACACAGTTACATGTTAAGCAAAACAAAACTAATTTGGCGGATGTTAATCTCTCATATATTCATATTTTTTTTATTTCATTTCGATAATAAATCCATTAAGTTTATTTTGAAATATTAAAGGGCAAATATTCCTATATTTTCATAATTAAATACCTTACGTTTTCTAAGGTATAGTATGTCATTTTCGACGTTAAGCCTATGAGCTTGAATGTACTCGAAACAATAAAAATTAAATGTGTTGTAGCTGAATGTCATCTTAAGCAGCTCGATTTCCTTAACAACAGACCAGTATTAAATACACAAATTACATCAGCTTTCTAACATATACCAATTCTTTCTGAAATCACCAACATTGGACATTTTCATTACATACAAGAGTAATAGAGGTGAATGAATTAAAAATAATAATTGTACACACTTCGGCGGCCCAAAAGTACGATTCATTAGGTGGCATTACGCTCTGCCATAGCTCTCTTCTAAAACTTTTACTTTTCGACCTTGCACACAAATGACCTCTGTAAAAACGGTGGCCCGCTGTACCTACAACAACACATTAAAGAAGTGGAATGTCGATTTTGTATTATCTTTTCCGTTAATTCGCTTATTTAATATATAAAATCATGCCAGAGAAAAGTCTCTTTCACAATTCAAGTATTCTATAAAATTTCTGCAAAATTCTGGTTTCTCTTTTCCTCAGACTTTCCTAAAATTTTAAACAGCGGCTACAAATAATCTTAAAAGTATAACAGTTTTTTATATTTGTCTAATAGGGATTATAAAAATATTTTTAAAAACTATTTAATGGCAATTTAGCTATATGCATCTCGCACTTCTGAGCTATTCTGAACTTGTAATAATGTATATTTTTACAGAAGATAAATGATTTCCTTTTACAAAAGTCAAAACCAATTACACAGGAACACAAAAAGTTGTCAGACCGAAACACGTAACACATATTTCTCTATATATGTCGAGACGCTGAATCCGTAGCCAGTATTAGGGAGTTTTAGCGCCAGGCGTAAGGAGATATCCTTAAACTCTATTGAACACGTGACTAACGCCTTCATAAGGTCGTAATGAACAACGTTCATAAGAGTTTTAGCAATTGCGACATTGCGTTATGCATTATAACAAAGGAAGCATTTCAAGCGTTGAACAGAGAAATTGCATAATTTATCAAAGAGTGTAGGCTAGTGGTGAGACATTTAAAACACGTTACGAGTCAACAGACCAGCAAATACACATTGTGCATGGAGTTTTAGATTTTGAATCTGCTTTTCTTGAAAATATAGGAAGTACCTTAAATCAGCGTTCGTTATGAGCTTAAGACATAACCTATCCCGAAGATATGATTTGAACTTCTTTTTCGCGAATTTCTTTCCTGTCACCTCTCCTACATATCCCGTTAATTTTTGCCAGCTTTGTGGAGTGCGTAAGGAATAATTGTAACTGCCTTACATACGAGAAATCGTTTATTAGAGTTGGAAAAAAACTTTTCCTGTTTTTCGGCGGCCATTTTGCCGCTTGTAAGGTGACCGTAGAGACTCCCACAGGCGTGCACTATTTATGAAGGTATAAGGTCGTACCTTAGGCCTAAGGTAAGACGTTATGACTTCAAGGTCTGTCACGTGACTGTTAGTGCATAACGCCGCTACCTTACGCGGGGCGCTAAAACTCCCTATTGTGCCACCACCTTCAGTTTTCCTTTTAAATAAAAATAAAAAAAATAAAAAAAATAAAAAAATAAAAATAAAAAAAAAATAAAAAAATACAATTTACAATCTCAAGGACATTTTTCGCGATTTAAGAAAACTGGAGGGTGGTGGCTTAATTCTGGCTTCAGATTCGGATTCAGTGCATTTGCATGCAGAGCGAAACATGTGTCTAGTCTTTGGGTCTGACAACAAAGCCCGGTAACAAAAAAATACAATTTCACGGTGATTTTTGTCGATAAAAAAAACCTAGAGTTTGGTAGCGCAATTCCGACTTCAGATTCGGCGCGACGACATACATAAAAAAACATGTGTCAAGCCTTTGGACCTGACTTTTTTTTGTGCGCCTGTGTTATTCAAAAGACAATCGGTAGTTTCTGTATCATTCAAAGTCAAGAAATAGAGCTTCAACATTGAGATCACAAGATGCTAATAGAGTCGCTTTCAGAAGAACCCTGTAGTAACCACAATAAAGAAGTCCAGCTGAGTTAGCTCAAGGTAACTGCAGTGACTCAGAGAGAGGTCCTATGGTTTAAGTTACGAAGAAAGAATATTTTTGACACTAGCTACTTAGCTACCGATCGAATTCAACAGCTGTCTGGAGGTAAATTCTTGGAAGAAATTCTGGAGGCCGGTTGCACTGACAGGTATATTTTCGTGGTTTCTCCAATGAGCACTAGGCGAATGTCGGAGCAGCTGCACGAATCGCACGCAGTCTCCTCTTCGCCTTCCTTGTCATATCCTCACCCCTTACTTACACACATACTTTCATGGACTTCGATACAATACATATCGGAAGACCGGTTGGGAGCTTAGAGCTAATCCTGGTTTCGCAGTCGGGAGATATCTGAAGGGGAAAACTTAGCAAAGGCTCGACTTGTGCGTAAGCTTCGGATTTCACGTTTATGGAGGGAACACCTCTCGCAATGCACATGCACTACACGGACTAATAGCAAACAACGCGACCGAAAACAAAATAATCAATCAATACAACAATAAAGGGATGTGACAGATAATATGCCAAGTAATATTTGCCAGCAGACATATACGAGTGCTGTAAATAAGGGATAGTACTTTATGAATTGAATGTCATCATCTCTGAGTTACCACGCGTAAAAATAATGAAAATATTTGTATGCAGTCGGATTGAAGGTTGTACTTACCTCTCCCGTGGATGCATACTTCGAAAAGCTGTCCTGAACTGTCGAAAGCGCAATTGGCAGTCTGTACCATTGCAGCGGCTTGCGGCATTTCGGAAGATGCACACTACCACATGAAAACTCACTGAAAGCACCAGTCGGAACTCTGCCAACACCGCGCCGCGGTGAGAACCCACGTGATTTGAATTGGCACTACTCCTTGCAATAACATCTCCAGTCCTTTGCGCCCCCGGATTGGGGTGTTTCTAGGAGATCGAAACCAAACAGGCGGGAGAGAGAAGTTACGACAACCACCGCCGCTGTATTGTAGCGCCACTGCGCGATGGAGGCGATAGTAGTGCACTCTCTTACGGAAAGGCCAAACTATTTGAAGTTACAGGAATCCAATTCGATTTCTCCGTTCATGCTTCAAGATGGTAGTACATGAACTCGCGGTATAAGAATGATAAAAAAGGAAAAGGGAAAATCATCCTTAATTCTTTACAAAGAATGCAATACATTCAATGTATTTGAAGCTAAAAAATTGAAAATGTAGCACGAAATATTTTTGATAAAACTACAGAAAATGCCATTACTTCAAGTTACGAGTATATAAATTTACTATTTCTAGCTGATTAATCTAGTAATAAGTAATTCTTGAGAAGCAAAATGTTTTTTTCTGGTATTATACATACTTTCCTCATTAACCATCGTAAAAGAACGATTCCTAAAAAACTGATACATGAGCTTTCTTCGTATTGAGTCATTAATCTGTAATGCACATTTTAATGTACTGGTTAATGGTACTAAAATCCAATGGATTTGTGCGATTTTTATATGGAGTTTTTATATTTACAGAGCAAATGCAGATATGCTTTATTTCTTCTGTCTTATTCCTTAATCCCTTATTTTTTCGATTTCCGATTTTTTTAAATATATTTTTCCCTTTTTTTCTCTCCATTTTGTACTATATTTGTATTCATTCAATAAATACGGCAATGTAATAAGAATCTCGTTCTGCCGATTTGAGGGCAACTACTAATTAGTCCTAAGTCCTGGAGCATGTGGCGTGAATTAATGCTACAAAGTGTACTAGCTTACATATAGGCAAAATACTCTAAGCAGAATTAATTCTTGAAATTCTTGAAATAATATGACTGGTTTCATAGAAGGGAGAACTCCGAGTGGTTCGATTGATTGATTACTTGTGATTCCGGGAGCGTCAACTTCTAAGGTCATTAGTCCCGTAAGTGTAGTGCATTTCGTTTTGCTCGGGAGAACGTGATTTTATCCCGAAGGATGGCGAGATCCAGCGGCGACCTACCGGCGGCTAGCGGGGTCTTCCCCAAACAGGTCTCTCCCAGCAGCGGAGCACCACCCCAACCGTGACAAACTCTACTAAGATGCCGACGGGTCCCCAAGCATGTATGGTAATGTAGTACACGTAAGTAAGGACTGGGATAGGACAAGAAATGGAAAGAAAATATCGCGCGCGGTCTGCGGCCCGTTTGATAGGTAACTGCTCCGGCTTTCGCCTGGTATTGAACGGAGAGACCACGGAAAACGACCGATCAGTGCAGCCGACCGCTAGAATTCTCCTCCAGACAGCGAAAGAGCTCGACCTAGCTATCTAGCTAGTGTCGAAAATTCTGGCACCGCCGAGACTCGAACCCCAGGTCCTCCCAGTCAGAGGCACTGCAGTGACATCAGTTGAGCCCAGTGCCACGTCTCCTGCTCCGTGGGCTCCGACCTCAACAAAAGCCGACAACTTCTAACATTATTATTGCTCCTCGCATTGCAAACCTCCACAAACCACAAAAATGCCTCTGTGAATTGATGACGTACTCTTTTTGCAGGAAAAAATCTAAAATTAGGTTTTAGATTCCTTGTGCAATAATAGTGTCAGTACTTGCCACATGTCGGTTTTTGTTGAACTCGAAAACACTCCAGATAAGACAAATATAATGCATGAAGGTGAAGCAAAGACTCAATATAATGTAAACTCGCGCTAAATGGTCACCGAAAGTTCTTGATATTAAGCACATTGAGAACAACGGATGGGTTTCGGAAGAAACAGGACATATATTTCGATTTTTCACGCAACCATATTATAGTATAAGAAATACAATTTTGATTCTCCTCAAAATTATTTTTCAGAATCTTTAAAAATAAGTAATACATTTCTAGGGAAGTTTTGATGTTCGAAAAAGAAGAGACATTTCAAAATGTGTCTTGAAGGAAGTATATTACATTTTTAGAGAAGAAATCAATGAGTGAACATGAATTATAAATTGCATTTTATTATCCCCATCAAGTTAGAAATTGAGTTATTCATTATTGTAGGCTATTTGTCGATAGGTAAGTTTATCATACTCCTGGTAGAATACTCACTTGTAATGATCATAATTGTCTGAGTGTGTATTTTATATAATCGTAATTAACTAATCGTATTTATGGGTGTTATTTGCAATACTTAAGAAATATGGATTCATGAATGATGTAGTAGTTTTCACATAATTTTCAGATTAACGATTTTTGAAGCAGTATTAAATTTACCATGTTCCGTCTTGAGAAGCCACTTTTGTTTGTTTTATTGTCACTTTGTTCGTTTCCTTAGCCCTTATCATTGGAATTTTACAACTGGAATGTCATCTTTAATGTGTTTATAATATAAAATTGCAGTATTTGTATTCAATTACAAGTAGGGTTACCATACGTCCATTATGAAAAAAAAGGAAATTTCTTATATAAAAGAGGACACTTCAAATAAAATGTTTTAATATAATTATTGATTTTTCTTATAGAGAAAATACTACTGACAAAGTAAATACTTCAATTATTGACATCACACAACAGGCCTACTTCATTATCATTTTTATCTTTTCCACTTTTATACCAGAAACATTTGGTGGATAATGAAATCTCCTTCAACTATTAAAACTTTGCTTTCAACCTTGCAACAAACGCGTTGAACTTGAAAACGCGTTGAAGTATGTCATTAAACAAAACCTTTCTTTTTGGCATCCTGCTAGAAATATAAACACCGCGGGTAATATTAACTCCAATCGCTAGGAGAATAGTATTTACACCACAGAGCACAGAATCTGTAACCAGCACTATCATACATCACATTGTACAATATGCCAATATGCAAACAAGAAAGCCTAGTGGATTGTTACTGTAGGTTAAATGCAAATTATGCGATGTGAAATGTTTCTTATCCATCACGGAGTTTACTGAGTTGTTATCATTGAGATAGCACATACAATGGATAAGGTGATTCCTCTAATACAATAGACAGTGCACAGTTATTCTTTTGTTGCCAAGTGAAAAAAAATCATTCAACTCCTTTCTTGGTTACTTTAAAGATATGACTCATGTAATTCGTGAAGTTGTCATTCTTATTTTGCAGTCGCACAGTGACATGTCGATAGGTGACAGGAATTGCATAATATTGCATTTCATGTACTTAATTGACTTTTACAGTTTTTAATAATAATAGTAATTATAATAATAATGATAATGATAATGATAATGATAATAATAATTGGTAAATACAGGAACCCTTAATTACGAAGTAGGAATATTTTCTATAAAAATTTTATGTATTCATCTGAATTTAACATATCATCCCAAACCATTACTTCACAAAATTATGAATGTGCTCCCATTTTTGTTCAGAGCTACTGCTATGGAGTTTGACTTTGTGTGGTTTTCAGGGGGTCCAATGGATTATCTTTCCATCATAAAGCGAGAACATCTCAACATATCTATTATCTTCGAATCTCCAAAGAAACCAAATAGAAACAATCTTTCTCCCTAAAAATGGCACGATCTGTTACTTTTTAAAATTAAGCAAAAATTGAATCTAAATGGGGCAGTATAATCAATTGGGTATTATAATTAAATGGTCAGTAATCAGAACCATACTTTTAAATAAGCTATTCAGACTATAGCGTGAGACTTTTTGGGCACTAAATTCTCATCAGCACGGGTTAAAAAGTGATTTCAACCATGAAAGCACTTTTCTAAGAAAAATATATTCAATATGTACATGTTCCCCCGTATATCATCAAAAACGATACGAATCTATTCATGGTATTATGTTCATATTTTGTAAATTGTGAAATAAAATTAAATTCATTTTTGCGATATTATCCTTACTTTAAATGGAAGTATAATTTGAAGATCATTCACTTTTCCCCATTCAGGTATTTCCCACCAGCGGGGAACCCCCAGCCGGGACAAGAAGTTCCCGACGTATGTGGTAGAGTAGTGCGTGTAAGTTTGCGAGTGTGTGTAAATAATGTGTGAGGATAGGATAAGAAAGAGGAAGGAAAGATCGCGCCGGGTCCGCGGCCCGTTTGTTAGGATAGTGCTTTGACATTCATCGGTGTTGATCGGAGAATCCTCAAAAACTACCGATCACAGCAGCCGGCCACTACAATTCTCCTCCGTGCAGCAAATGGATTCGACTTTGCTATCTACACTATGTGATCATAAGTATCCAGACATGTCCAAAATGGTGTTATGGTGTGGTTGTGTTTTTCATAGAGGGGTCTTGCACCCCTTGTTGTTTTGTGTGGTACTAACACGCCACAGACCTACGTTGATGTTTTAAACACCTTCTTGCTTCCCACTGCCGAAGAGCAATTCGGGGATGGCGATTGCATCTTTCAACACGATCGAGCACCTGTACATACTGCACGGCCTGTGGCGGAGTGGTTACATAACAATAACATCCCTGCACAAAGTCCTGTGACCCTTCAATCATATCGAACACCTTTGGGATGGTTTGGAACGCCAAATTCGTGCCACACCTCAGCGACTTACATCGATACCTCTTCGCAGTGCAGCACTTCCGTGAAGAATGGGCTGCCCTTCCCCAAGAAACCTTCCAGCACGTGATTGAAAGTATGCCTGAGAGAGTGGAAGCTATCATCAAGGCTAAGGGTGGGCCAACACCCTATTGAATTACCGATGGAGGGCGCCACGAACTGGTAAGTCATTTTCGGCCGTGTGTCCAGATACTTTTGATCACATACTGTCGAAAATCCTGCCATCCTCCGGTCAGCGGCACTGCAGCTCTCGCTCTCTCTTGCTCACTCTCTCTTGTTCTCTCTGCCCCCTTGTTCTCTCTCGCTCTCGCTCTCTCTTGCTATCTCTCTTCCTCTCACATTGCTGTCTCTCTTGCTGTCTTTCTTGCTGCCTCTCTTGCTGACTCTCTTGCTCTCCCTCTCTCTCTCTCTCTCTCTCTCTTGCTCTCTTTTTCTCTTTTCCCCCTCCCTTCAGTTTATCCCCGTTGAACGGCATAATGTTAAAATACAAAACGTGAACCCTTTCGCACAGGACCGCTGCATTAGTCTAGCCCAGGGGTTCCCAAGGGGGTAAGAATCGACCCTGGAGTCTTCCTTGAAGTTGACAACACTATGGCGACGTAATTAAAAAATACAATACACATGTATTTTATTTGGGTGTTGAATAATCATTGCTCAACGGCACAGAAAACAAACTGCAAGGGAACGACGTCAATCTCATTGAGGCTACACCGATTATCTCCGGGCTTCGTTCTAAAATTGATTTATTTATATCGACTTTGAATCGAAAAGCATTTCGTTGCTTCGATAACTTGGTAAGATTGTATATTACTGCCATGCATGCTTATCTTTATAATTTTATGTTTTAGTCAAGTCAACAATTTACTAAGGAAAACAAGACAGATGCTGAATATTTTAGAACGAGGTGATTTAAGAATTAAGTGCAGCAATGTTATGCCAAAAATTAAAAATAAATTTCATCATTACATCATGCACAGGCATCACATGAATGAAAATCAAAATTTGGGGCTATCAGAATATGTGATTTGGTTTGCATAATCTCTTTTATTTGTAAATTTTAAAATTAATAGATCTATATATTATTATTATTATTATTATTATTATTATTATTATTATTATTATTATTATTATTATTTGTACGAATTTATTACACAATGTGTTTCAAAACTTATGATCATTTTCAATTATCTATTTGTTATCTTAAAGGCAATTATGTGCAAATATTTGTGTTGTTGTGAAGCATAATATAGAGAAAGTGGGTCGAAGAATAGAATTATTCTTATAAAGGAAGTTGATACACGAAAAAGTTTGGAAATCGCTGGCCCGTCGTTGAACAACGAGGATGTCTGATATCACATGTCAGAATCGGGTCATGAACAACAAGGATTGATTGATTGATTGGTGTATCCGGGCGCGTCAACGGCTCAGGTAATTGGCCCCGTAAGTACAGTGCATGTTTTATCTTGAGAGGAGGGCGGTGGCAATGAGCTTCCCCATTGGATGGCGAGATCCGACGCCGACCTACATCAGCTTGCGGGTTCCCCCCACCAGATACCCCCTTTTTGTACGAGAGTAGGTGGAAATCTTCAAAAAACACTGGGTAGACCGTACTGCTCAGCATGTGCCCCTGGTCCCCCGGCATTTGCGGTAGTGTAGTGCATGTAAGTGTAAGTGCGTGTAAGACAGGGGGTGAGGAAAGGATGAGGAAGAGGAAGGAATGATCGCGGGCGGTCCGTGACGCTTTTGGTGTAGTACTGCTTCTGCAATCGGAGAAAAAACACACAACAATTAATTGTAAGAAATACTAATTATTTTCTCTTCCCAAAACTGAACATGCACCTCAAGAGTTCAAGATGAAATTTAATTCGATTGAGGACGTACAGAAGGCTGTAACCGACAAACTCAACTGATGATGAAAACTAACGATGAGCAGTGTATCGCATCCAATGGATTCTATTTTGAATAAAAATGCAGTGATTTGTTAATGCGTTACTCCGGGAATTCGGGGACAATACTTACATCACTACAAATGTATGCAGTAAGAAATATCTGAAACAAGTTGTATATAGTGTATTCTTGGCAACGTACTCCTGGCATACTCCTGGCATGTAGTATACTTAAAGGAAACATGGTTTGTACGTATCGTGAAATGTAGGTGTAGCATTCGAGGAAATGTTTACGTAGTAACGGATGTATCGATAATATAGGTTACTTACGTTTGTGTTATACTTTACTGGATGAGAGAAAATACAGCTTATACATTGCTCGTTTTTTCACTAGTCCATTTTCACTAGTCCAATAAAGTGTACATATATTGTAAATGAGCTTTTAACGTGTTTTCCTAACTTTACAAGCGTCTGTACACAAATAATCAATGTTTACTTATTAGAATTGGCTTCATTTTACTACCATGCTGTCAATGACCCGAAAGTTTATTTGTTTGTCCACCTTTACATCAAAATATAATGTTAATGTCAGATGCCAATAACATCATTGCGTTCTAAAATTCAAGCTGAAAATATTTATGTATTACATCATATTTGCAACGTTTCGCAATGCTTCACTAGTTAATTTTAAAACTAAAACATCAAGTTGTCGATAATAGTTTCACACCAATGGTTTCCTTAACAGGTTCAGTCTTGTCGACGGGTCGTAACAAAAATGCCACATCACTATTCTTTGATTCACATCAATTTTCAATACGTAATTAAGAGATAATAGTAACACCTTCAGGTTCAAGTCCACATGATGCAAACAAATGGTTACCCCAGTAGCCTTGACGCAATCTTAAAGCAATTCCTGAGTGATGATTCTCTGCATTTTTCCAGCACTTGTAATAGATTCAGTCAAACAGAAGCGAGGTCAATGTCCCGTTGCATGTTTCAGTAAATTCTAGAAGGATTCCACGTAGAGTGGGATGCGTGGTTATGTGATAGGATTAGGAATTATGTGGCGCAGAGTACTAACAAAATGTGCCTCTTCTTGACTCGTGAAATGCATTTCATAACTAATCTGTCAATGAAAATATAACGTCACGTTACGTAATTCAAAGTTCAGAACTTTCTTCCGTCCTACAGATGAAAAGGATGTTTCCTTATCCGTAACTAAAATTAAATTTCTGGCTTACCGAAGCTAATTGTTGGAGTATTTTTATTATTTTTATTATTTTTATTATTTTTACTATTTTTATTATTATTATTATTATTATTATTATTATTATTATTATTATTATTATTATTATTATTATTATGGAGGGTCGATAGAATTTCAAAGGGAGTCCATGATGATGACGAGGTCGATTGAGAGGTCGCGAGCCGAATATGCACTAGCAACTAATCGGTATAAACAAGATCATATCAATTAGAAAAAAAATATAGCATATGACATGGGAGTTGTGAACGACGTTCGCCAGTGCTCCACGGAGCCAGTGACTCATCCCCTTGTGACATAAGCCCCGTGTGGCACTGCGCGTAGCTGGCTGCGGGGCGCCTTTAAAAGGGCCGACGGCGCCCGCAGGCCAACCGAGTTTCGCGCTCTCATAGGTGCTCCGAGCGGCAGATAAGCGCAGATAAGCTCTCCACCACGCCACCATGTGCGCCCGCCCCCACAGCGACCCCGGCTCCCACTACCATCGCGATCACCAACGGGAGCAGAGATGAAGCTATTCGCAGCGCTGTTCTTGGTGATGCTGGGTGAGTGGTCGAGCCAGCGCAGCCGCTATTTACAACAATGTCATTAATAATAATAATAATAATAATAATAATAATAATAATAATAATAATAATAATAAGGCTCCCATATCGCTATTGGGGGTTAGAGTAAAATCTCTCTCCCCAGTGACCGAGCTCTTTCCTTAATGAGGCAGGAATGGGCAAATTGAACCCAGCACAAGCTACAGAGAAATAATAATAATAATAATAATAATAATAATAATAATAATAATAATAAAAGTAATAAGAAATATTAGTATAAAATTAGTTTTCAATCAATTGAGAAGTCAGAGATACATAGCAAAACTTAATTAGTTCCGAAGTGGTGATGTCTCAGTACTTAGCATTTGATGGTGATGATAGCTTCTGCGTCAACATTCTTTTTTCGTTCGGCACGTCTTTTGTGTACGTTCGGATAGTTTAAAATACTCATATTTTAAGAATTCCCTTCAAATTAAATTGAAATTATTGTTTTTCTGTGCCAGCATAATTGCCGCATAGCTTTTCAATAATTTACCTTCTTTGTGACCTCTGAATTCATTTTTAAGTAACTTTGCGCATCCATTATAGCAGCGTTTAAAAATTGAAAATATGTAATTTGGTTCTTCTAGAGTTCGTTGATTTGTTAAAAAGTTAATAGGTCTGGAAGACGCTCAAAATCCATGATGAAAAATGTAAGTCTCCTTTCTAAGCAGTTGAGTAACGACGATTTTACTATTGATAACTTATTACATAAATCTTTGTTCATATTAATTTTCTATTTTATTTACAAGTATTATATCTATAAGGTTGTGTAGTACACTAGAATATTTATGATTAGAAATATTCACATTTACGGCAAAGTAGGTGCAATTTAAATACTTCTCCCCCATACGTTCGGATATAGTTTTGGCTGTTCTTTAATGAAAATAAATCAAATCAAATGAAAGATAAAGAAGGTTGCTTTCCTTTGCTCATCATTGACATCTACGTCAGAAATAAGTAGTTTTTTCCCCGAAAACTATAGGTACTGAATAACATTCATTATAAATATATTAGCAACAATAACATCATCACTGAAATAATGTCAAATATAATAGACATTTTGTTAGTGATCGATTAGTGAATTTTGAATAATTAGAATCTGTTCAATGAAGATTATTTCACGATGAATATAAGAAATCATTAAAAGAAATTGCATGAAGATCGTGTGATTGTATTTAAAATACAATTTCTTTTAATATACGAGATTTGTCACGTTGTGAAATATACTACACTTGTCACTTATCTCACCTTGGGAAGACTAATCACGGAAAAGATATTACATCGACTGATTGCTTTTTTCGTCCTTGAAGCTAAAAATCAGTAATGATAGAACAGTCTTGTCATTATTAATTTTAATACTTTAATAATTTTATTATTTCGTCATATTAGTAAATTATCTAGTTTTTCAATGATGTTTGGTAAACTTTTTAAAAAAAAATGGTTATTAAGAATTCAGCTGAAAATTCATAGACTTAAATAGATTTGCTTTCTTGCATATTGTTCTATCAAATTAGATTATCTGACCGCCCAATATTGAGTCTAGAAGAGAGGTAAGAAAAGGAAACCTCTGCGTGGGAAGGACCAGAGATAATTTCAACAGGATGCGTGAACTCAAATAAGTTAACGATGCTAGACAGACCAGGATCGCAATAAATGCTCAATACAGAAATGAGAAGAATACAAAGTGATTACAAAATATTAGTTTGTTAGTTATAAAACTGATTTTGGGTTGTATAATCAATAACAAATACAGAAACGAATCCTACGGTCAGCTCCACCTCATTCAAATTTTCACAACAAATAAGCTTCCAATTTGATGCAATTTAAAATTCTATTTTTGTATGTGAAAGATTTCTAGTTTCTCGTGTTCTCCTCAGTTTACATTGCATATAAACATTTTTTAGAATATTTTTTTATTTGTTTTATCTAGTAGAAAAGAACATGAAATAGATTTTAATCTTCTTTACATTTCTGTCAGTTAAGTTATGAAGTAAAGCACATAATGAAAAAATGGCATGTGACCATTGGTTTATGATAAGTAATACCACGAACGCTTGGGAAATTGTTGATAAATCCCCGACTTGCGAAGCGAGGAGGAGATTTACATGAAAATGTCCAAAGAACGAGTGGTATATTTCATGAATATGAATATTTCACGAATGAAATTACGTCCAAAATGCACAAAATGCGCCAAATATTAAAATAACTGAAAGCCTATTAAAAATCAAAGAGGTTATTTTATAGAACCTGCGCGGTTTATTGCATATAAACACAGCGATCGATTGATATTGCCTCTTAAGATACATAAGTCGCAGCTTATTATTGGCCAGTAGGGAGGGGCAGTAAGAAAAATCGGATAGAAAAAGCGATTTTTTTAGATACACTGCCCTGAATGGTACATTTTATATGTATAGTTAAAAACTATTGATTTTATTATCACGATTGGAATAGTCTGCGTACATAAAATAAGCAAAATTAAGAATGTGGTGTTCACAATGGGTATGAATGATGACAATATGCAGAGATACAATCTTTGAATATAATTTAAATTTTCTCGGATTGTGGAAAGTAAAAAATAATCGCGTTTCAATATTACCCCAAAAGTATTTTTTATTTGAAAACAATCAATAATCATAATAAAATAATCATTACAAAAAAGCCTTTTCTTTACAGACATGAACCCACTTTCTTAATAAAAAGGGGTTCAGATATGAATGTTTTAATTTCATGTCTATAGAGTGTCGTAATGTCCAAAAAATACAAAATAATCTGGAAACTTCAAACAATAAAACTGGCATATACCATGTGAAATGTTATGTAATATACAAAGAAGAATTTTTGAAAACTAAGTTTGATAGCATACTACAGTATCACTTCATGTTATAGTCATATCTTATACTATCAAACTCAGTTTTCATAAATTCTCCCTCTCTCAACGACAATAGCAATAACACCGGAAGAACATATTTCATTTCATTAAAATATTATCATGCAAGTAAGAGAGTATAAATCGGTATTTCGAAGTGATAGGAGTAGCAATTTATTTTGCCAAGGCGCAGATAAGATACTGGTTAGTCACATTTCCGTTTACATATCCATGTAAAAGGAAATTTCACATTCTCGTTCTTAATGCGAGCATTTTACGTAGTTCCCGTCCTGTTATTACGAATACAGAACGTTTCAGTAACGTACATATATGCGTAAGTATACTAAGATCTTGATCAACAGATGTTGACGGGGCTAGACGAAGATATATGCCATGAGATCCCGAGCGAAAACATTCCTCCCCTTCTTTGACGTCGCGCGGATCTGAACCGCGTATTAGTTATAGTAATGTAGTGCGTATTAGAGTTTATGCCGTGCTTAACACTCTAAAATACGGGGGCCCTTAAAAAAGGCGAGGGGCACGATGCTGTTGTAATGATTGTGACGGTGGTTGGCACAGGTAAATACTGTGAAGACATTGTGCGATGGCGGGCGTGGTGGAAATACTGCTTACCCCAAAGAGCTATTGATCTGGAGTAGTTAACAGGAGAGAATATGGGTACAGGGACAATTCCTAAATCGCCTAATACTACATGCATGAAGAAAGATAGGCTTGCCAATATTTATCATCAATGTTATAACAAGATTCGTAACGAAAGTATTTTCCACTGATTCGGAGAATAGTCCAGTTAGAAGATGCAAACGCTTCCTCGCCTTACATCGCCTTTTTCGGAGGAAGATGTTGGTGGAGGAAGAAGTGGTGGTGGATGTGGGGGGGGGGGGTTAGGTGTGAATGGTGGGAGTTGTGAGAGCGTTGCTGGCCAGGAAGGGGTTGCATGGGTACCCAGAAAGGGAAGCAGCTAGGGCAACGTATCCCAGGCCTCGATTTCATTGAGGCCCCGAATTTTTTTAAATTCGAAAAAAAAAATGTTTCACCTGTATCTAAAAATAACCGCTATAAGTTATTTCTGTAAGTATACTTTCTGGTAGGTATACATATCAATTATATTTATGTATTGGCGAGAGGAACTTTTGTTTGAAATAAGAGAATCCTGTGGAACTACTGCCCCAGTTTTCTCTGAGCACTCCTGGCTGGTGGTGGTGGTGGTGGTGGTGGTAGAGGAAGTGCTGAGGGTGGATTAAGGTGGTCAAGGTGTGAAGACCGTGATATTCGAGATGGTATGGTGGTGGGAGATAGTGCAAGTCGTATGCAACGGACTGTTGATCGATAGTAAACTCGAGGAAATCCAGGTACAGGGACCTTTCCTAAATTACGTCACGAGGAAGGATTGAAATCCATGATCACCGTTAGAACAGCATTCGTGCTCGTGCGTCGACTTCTCCACGAGGAAGTTGCGTGCCCGTGCGCGATTGGAACAAGAGCATCGCTCGGGGGGGGGGGGGGGGGGGGCTGTCATGAGGCGCGTCATGACTTCCTCGGTCAGCGAGGGCTTCCCTTCCCGGATGGCTGGCGGACGTCCGGCGACTGGGGCAGCGTCCACGCCGCCACCACTGACGTGGCGACGACACGCGTCGGCGCCAGGATCCGCGTGGGCGCAGGGAGTCCCCTTACGCACGGGGCGCTGACGGCACGCACACGCACACGCACATCCGTCGCGTTCTGTCACCTGAGCACCTTCTTATTTCACGTTTTCTTCCTCTATTTATTTATTTATTTATTTATTTATTTATTTATTTATTTATTTATTTATTTATTTATTTATTTATTTATTTATTTATTTATTTATTTATTTATTTATTTATTTATTTATTTATTTATTTATTTATTTATTTATTTATTTGTTTATTTATTTATTTATTTATTTCTCTCCTTTCTTTCATTCCTTCCTTCTCTCTTTCTTCTTTTCATTCTTCCTCTGTCGTTTAGTTTTCCTCCCATTTTCTCTCATATTCTTTAATATTTTCTCTATCTCTTTATTTCCATTTTTTCTCATCCTTTATTCGCTTGTCCTGATTAAAATGACACGAATAATAGAACTCAGTGATTTGCCGACATTTTCAAGAGATGTAGTTGAATTTTGAAGTTTGGATGAATAGAATGAAAATTAGAATTGTTTTGGCATTGTTTTGGCTAACCATTGTTTTGGCATTGTATACAAACGAGTTCAGAATGGTGATATATTTTATTTCATCTATATTTACAGTGCCCGGCGTTCAGTTCACACATATTTAAACATTCATCTTACACTAAATGCCGGGGTGTCTTACAAGTAGCGTGCAAATTATTCCGGCTTTTAATGCGATCATTTCTTCTTGAACTGCTTAATTCTTTCTCCTCAATGTTATATCATTCCTTAAAGGAAATATTTGATAGGTCGGGTGATATCATGGAAAGACGCACGTGAAATTATAAAGAAGTGCCATTACGCTCGAGAAATACCCGAGCAACGCAAGCTGGAAAGTGCCTGATGAACGTGTATATGTTCAATTACATCATCTGTGAAACTGGTCAATTTCAATGCGGTCCTTTCCATAAATAGTTTCGAAATATTTAACTCGCTAGCTTGACAAAAATACAGACTACAATCATGATGAAAATACTGCTTCGGGTGTGATATATATATATATATATATATATATATATATATATATATATATATATATATATATATATATATATATGCATTATTAGAAAGGATACTACGGTAATTATTTCGAATACATTGACTAAAATTACGACAAAAAAGTTGGCTTTGGATGATAGGCCTCGTGCGCACCCCCCCCCCCCCCGAGGATTCGTCTGGGATCTTGGCCGACGCGTGTGTTTGTGTCGCCCGAAATACGCGAGTGTAGCGCTGGCCCTGGGCGAGGAAGCCGGAGGTGCCGGGCGAAATATTCCGGATAACGCGCGATAAGCCGTGCGCGTCACGTGCGGGGAGTGCCCGCGAGGGGGAGGAGGAGGGGGAGGGGGCGGCTACTTAACCGCTTCGCGCGTCCCGCCGCCGGGATTCTGTTTTTCTTCTCTGTAGCATGTGCATGCAATAGCTCTCGTCATGCGGTGGCGGGGTAATAGGTTTCAGTGGGAAGAGGGATTGGAGGGGCTGGAACAACTTACGCATAACACGCTTTTTGGTAAGTACCGTCTACAAATACACGTATGGTCCGTTTGATTTGGTTGGTGAAAGTGTTTGGATTTGGTGGTGAGGCGCTGTTGGGATTGCTTGAATAATTTCAATTGATTTATTCTTTTTGCTGTTTTAATTATTTATATTTCGAATGTTAATACAAAACATACTGCTACAAACAATATAAATTTGAGTTACTTAAAAAAGTTCAGCTGTCATACTTAGAGCCTTCAGCAAAACCATACTTTGTTGTGATTTTAATTAGTAAGTTTCTTCATGATGGAGATGAAAATTTTACTTCAGCCGTCATTTCACGTTCTATTGCGAAAATTGAGTGAGCATTTATGAACATAAGAATTGCACTGATAGTTAATTTTTCATTCCTACGCACTCAAAGCAGCAGTGTTAGACAATCACCATGGAACAGTGTAACACGACCTGGTATTGACGAACGTATCTGGTTCAATGCGAAACCATGAACCCTGTTCGAAATATGCGCTAGCTATAGTGAAAGCATAGGGCAAATATTGAACGTTTCACGATGGTATGTGCTTAAATAAAATTGTTTAAGAAGGTATCTCGTTTATCACCATATGCAGAAACCTGTTATTGCTGTTTCTTCTAGTGATAGATCAGAGGTTGTACCGATTTTTTATTCAATGATATGTCAATTTAATTATTACAAGTCAACGCATATCGTGATATTATTTTTTGTGCAAAACAGTTTTGGTTAGAGAGAAACGTTGAAAAATATGAATATAGTGAATAAAGTTAGATCAACATCACAAGCCATAGTATGGAATAAATGGAGGAGTTGTTTCCTCTCAACAAAAGTAACGGTTGTCTCCTTCTCGTGTTGCAGGGATGCTGGCTGTGGGGGCGGTGTTGGAGGGGAGAGGGGCTAATCAAAATCAAAATAAAGCGGTTGGCGGCGGCGGCGACGAGGAACTGATCCATCCGCCGGTTGTCTGCCCGCTGTTGTTCAGCCCTGTGTGCGCCGAAGACCATTCGGGCGCGAAGAACACCTTCGACAATGACTGCCTCCTCACGGCCAGTGCCCGCCGACGCCAAGGCGGTAAGTGGACCAATTAACATTGTATATTTGTAAAAAACCTCTAACAAGTATTGTACTTCAGCTTCTGGGTCAATGACCCCCATCTCGACCAGGTTTTCGTCCAGTTTTCTTGATCCTCGAGCAAATGCTGAGATGGCCCCTTGTTTTCCTTCTGGTCATAAATGTAACTTCAAATTAACTTCTCCCCCTAGCACGTCACACTCAGTTTTTATCTGTTTTGGACGTAAATAAATAAACATTGCACTTGATTAGCTGTTTGACTGATAGATGTGTCCGGACACATCTTCTATGGCCATTAGCCACTTAGACTTGTGAATGTGTTCATGCCTGGTGATGGCGGTGTTCCTCCTCCAATGGATGGGGAAATCCGGCACCGATCCACACGTCGGCTTGCGAGGAATTTCCCCGTGTAATGCTTGAATTGCTCATTGCACTCGCAATGATAGAGGCAGGCAGGGCGTCGCAGTTAAAGAAGCAAAAGCATATCACAAATTATTTAAATTTTCGGGTCCTGGGGAGCTAAGTCCCTTCAGAAGACTTGAGAATGGTGATTCAGCACAAGTGAAAATGAAAGACAAAATATGTTTTAGCAAATGTCGAAGCAAGAGTCCTTTACTTACACAGAAATGAAGTTACATCATAAGTGACGTGGAGACCTCCAAGTAAACGGTAGCTCAGAGTGTCCACCGGTATCCGTGGGCGTATTTTACAGTACTCAGGGCTTTGTTCATCATACGCTTCCACTTGGGTGGCACGTGGCCTCCCTTCCCCAAACATGACGTGGCCACAAGGCGTCGAACCGCCTCTCTGTGCTCATGCCTCTACTTCGGACATGTCGTCCGTCACCTTAAGGGCTTACTCTTCAAGCTGGGGGCTGCTAGCGGGTGACCTCATGTCTCAAGAACCCACGTGCCTAAGTATCCATATTAATGGATACTTCCCAGTGGAATGCGTCATGATCAAAGTACCTATATAATTTAAAAAAAGTATTATTACAATCATTACACCCGTCCAGGTGTCTCCCCCAGTCGAGACAAGCTCTAAGCCACCAATTGGGCTCCGGACATATGTGGTAGTATAGTGCATATAAGTTGTGTGTGAGTCAGGGGTGAGTATAGGACAAGGAAGAGATTTTGAACAAGCCAGCCGCCTGGAGCCCAAATAAAAGCAAATCAATTGAATGTGCAAACGTGACACAATTCCTGATTTAGTGAATCGCGCAGTGGACAACTGAAGAAATATAAAAAAAATTAAACCACGAGTATTCATCGATATTATAATGGGTTAATCTCCGTGAGCTTTTCATTGCACGCAAAACAAAATTTGTTATTCCAATTCATTCCAAGTACGCAGTAAAACCTAATTTAATTGGAAATATTTGAAATGTGAACAGTCAACACTGTAAGGTGAATAACTAGGTAGTACATTATTTAAACTATCTAGCTTGTCTTCTCTTAAAATAAGAAATATTTCACGAAATATTAATACGTTTTACTAATGTCTTTTTCTGTAATAATACAATGTTTGACAAGACTTTCGTGAGAAAAAGCATTCATTCAAAAACTCTGCATTCGGGAATACTACATGCATTTAACTTGCATGTATTAAAATAAAAGGAACTTTCTTTGGAAAACACATCATGAGAACGCAATCATTAATTTTAATGCTATATTGTTAAGCCTATCAATTTTAGGGACATCGTATAAATGTTATTCATATAACAATGTGAATGAGAAAGTGGTTAATAACATTTAAATATAAATTAATACCTATTAATATATTTTAAAGTATTTTAAGAACTATTATAAAACCTTCACCTGATTCGCATTATTGTATTTAGTTTCACCGTTACACAAGAGAATAATAATAATAATAATAATAATAATAATAATAATAATAATAATAATAATAATAATAATAATGAAAGAGTTCTATTTTTCTTTTGCAGGCTTGCGTAAACTCCACGACGGCGCGTGCTAAGCTGTGAGTGACAAATAGGTGGCAGTACAATGTGCCTTTTGGGGGATCTACA
Organism: Gryllus longicercus; assembly: GCA_038098605.1. Taxonomy (NCBI): domain Eukaryota; kingdom Metazoa; phylum Arthropoda; class Insecta; order Orthoptera; family Gryllidae; genus Gryllus; species Gryllus longicercus. The sequence goes on along the minus strand of JAZDUA010000410.1, from coordinate 1,178,037 downwards.
ATTACACTGGATCACCTAGATCGCCATTTTCTATTGTAACTACCACCATTGAGGCCCTGGACATTTTTCATCTGGATCAAGCGAACAATGTTAAGTCACGAAAAAAAGTGCAAATACAACGACATGTAAATAAAAAAAATAGCATGTTAAAATTATCTGTGCTTCTGCTATGTTGAAATAAACTTGACATCTGAATATTATATAATATGTTATTCTTTATGGTATATCCAGTTCCTTTTTTCCCCCAAGAACTTTCCTTATAGATATCGCCCCGAAGTGTGTATATTTCCATGTATGTAATTCTATTTTATTTTTCCACATTTCATTTTGTTTTACCTTCACTTCGCAAGCTTCCAAAATATTACTTTTTACGAAGTGAAATGTATCTAGTTGTGCCACCATTGTTTTTATACACCCTAAAACAAAGTTTGTAGAATCCATTACGTGTAAGGAAATTACAAAGCGATCTAAAATATTTGTTCAATTTTTGTTTACTTTTCAAACAAAATTTATTTTAAGACAATATCAATATTTTTCAATTATCTGAAAATTATTTGATCCATCTCATCTATGTTTTTTATTCAAGTTTTAGTTAATTATTAACACAAATCAGGGCATTGAGTGGGCATTGATTTCGGGCGCGTCAATTTGTGAGATTAGCTGCGTAAGTGTAGTGCATGTTGTATCCCGTTAGCTGGGGGGTGCTTCTCCAGCGCTAGACAGATTCGGCGTCGATGTACACGTCGTCTTGCCAAGGTTCATACAATTCATGTACAATACATGGACATTATTTCACAACACATTGCCAGATGATATTAAACGATTAAAATTTATACTCAAGTTTAAATGTCCAGTAAATACTTCTGCATAACTGTTTCTGTAGAGTTAGATATCAGCCACTAAGCACCTAAAAGAAATTGATATTAACTTAAACTTCGATACTTTATGTATGAGTCGCCATTTGGAACGTAAAATTCTAAAATAAATATGCCTATAACAAGTTTTTGTATCTCAGCTTCAGGGTCAATGACCCCCCCATTTCGATCTGGTTTATCGCCCAGTTTCTCTGATCCTTTGAGGGCATGCTGAGATGGCCCTTTCTGGACATAAATGTAACTTCACTATCCATGTTCAGTGAGAAATTTAGTTATTCAAATTATCGATCTCCATTGTCTCGCGGCAGTAAGTCACCTTCACAAAGGGCTCAATGAGGGTAATAACCCAAATTTACAGCTGATTTGCCTTTGAAAACAGTTTGTACTACACGGAAGCGAATTTTTCTTATAGTTTCTTGCCAAAAACGCTCATTTCCGTCCATATTCAGAATACATCTTATATGTGAATCAGATTCTGGATTCCAGAAATTAAGAAAACGTGTACAGAACACTCTTCTCACTTCTTTTTTATAACTGTTTTGATGTTAAATCAACACATAAAAGCAATAAAATTTCCCTCTCTAGATATCTCTGTCACCAGAGCACGAGTCTAGCCAGGACTAGCTCACGACTTTTCTCCCGACATATGTAATGCACGTAAGAGTAAGACGAGGGGAGGACAATAATGAGGAAGAATAGATCGCGCACGGTTCATGGCCCGATTTTTAGAGTTCTGGTTCCGCATTCCCCAGCTATTGGGCGGAGAAACAACGGAAAATCACAGATGAGGCCAAGAGGCCACTAGAATTCCTTTCGAGACAATGGTTGAATTCATATTAGTTCGTTTTAATACTTTGCCACCGACACTGGGAATCGAACCCTAAAACCTCCCGATCCACTAAGCTGCAAGGACTGTGTTGACGCTGAGCTATCGCAGCCGGCACATGTTAGATCCCAAATTGACCTTTTGTTAACATTCTTTTGATTAGTTAACTGTACTCGTATTAGCATAATAGTTACTATATTGAAGCAGATAAGACGGTCTTACCTTGGTTGACATCATGCCACAAAGAACCAATAAAGGCATCAAGAAGAAAGAAAAAAATGTTTCACAAGAAATAGTTTATTATTGATCTAGCCTTTCTGTTAGAGCACTTTCTGTACAGTGTGGTGTTCACAAAACAGGGGCAAAAGGGGCGCTCGTCGCTCGTGAGCGAGCTCATGAGCCCGGTGAGGGGAAGGGAAATCTCGAAGGGCCAGCTCAGCGCTTTTTGGCGAAATTCACACAATGGCGCCTGCAGAGGCATCAGTATAATGCGTCCAAAAATTCTGCATAATTAGTTACTGGTTTCCTGTGAGTTGGGTCTACAAACATGCGAGCAGTCGTTTTCCGTTATGAACAGCCTCAGAACACATGTATGATTCATTAAAATAAGTTCTTTTCTTGCAACAAGCAGCAAGAAAAACTCATCTTCAAACACATTTCAGAATGAACATCAAATGTAACAATATATACCTACCTCAAATGCAAATTAGGGTAAATATTTATAAATTTTCTAGTAAAAAGTAGATTACGCTCAAAGTAGATTGTGTATTATGGAAGAGAATTCATATATATTAAAGCACACCCATTATTCATTAATTAGCAGAGTTTATTTTGTTAACGAAAATGTATTCCGGAATTATTCGTTCTCTCTTCTGTAGAAATGCAGTACGCGCCTTCTTTCTTTCAAGGCCGGATTTTCCGTCCCAAGCCACTCATCCTTCCTGTTCGTGGAAGAGGCGTGTAGAGGACGGCGGGCCGCGGCGTGTGCGAGCGGAGCCATAAGAATCGCTCTTGTGAATTGCGAGCCGATTCAGCGAGCGCGAATCTCGGACAGGCCTGAACGACTGCATCCTCAGTAATTCTAATAAACAATTTTGACAATCTCGTTCCATATTCAGTCATTAAATATTTTTTTAAATTTTATGTAGTACGTTTATTTGTTGGTTGAGAACGACTTTTATAAAGAATCAACACAATGAAATCGTTTATAATAGTACTCGTATAAGAATCCTACCTTCGAAAGAAATTACAGTTTTGCTATTTGGGTCAATCATAGGCTAGATTCTTTGGTTAGATTACGTAGCTAATCGTTTAACACATCATTATTTAAACGAAAAAATGCGAAAAGATGCGAAAATTGAAAACTCAAATTTCCCGAGGTAAAGTGGACGTGCTTTTTAGTTTTGAAACTTCTGCTTGACTTTTAAAACAAAATAAAATTAATTTGATTAGTACATGTAATAATACAAACAGGTGTAATAATGTATGGGTACGTTCTGAACTATTATTTTGACGGGCTTCCTTTCCATTATCTAAAGAAAATCAATCACAGTCTTTTCGACGCAAAATATCTTTTACGAATGATCTTATGTCCAATATCACCGTTTTTTATTTAATTCAAGGTGTATTTCTTCCTCAAAACCCATAAAATATCTGTACAAATGAAGATACTTATTAGACTTATAGCCGTTAGCAAAGACAAGGAGGTAGGTAAAATAGAAGTCATGATTTACACTTTTCGATAATCTCGATGTGAAAGTAATTCTCGTAATAAGAAAATGTCGGTTTTTTAACTTTACATTATAGATAACATGTAGATGTGATAATAGTATTAATTAATATTCTTTAATATTCTAGTTCACTTGAAACTTTATTTTGAAATCGCTCGGCTCGTAGTTTTACTACAAAAAACGTCCTTCTACACTGAAGTGCTCTGTTAGCAGGAAAATATCAGAGGTGGTTGGTGGTACAGAATGAAGGTTGTTCGTGTTTGATGACCCATGAATTTGTCGTTTTGAAACGGAACCCCTAACCAACTAATGGGTATTGAACCACACCATAAAAATTTGCAACAGCAGCAAAAATTTGACAATCACAACGACTATAGCTACAGCATAATAACAACAGTATTTCTACATGCAAGCTATTAAACCTACACTAGCCATATCAAGGTTTGCAGGCTGACTAACGAACCTTTCACTACAGCTCGTCTCAAGACACGAAACTTGGGAGATGCGCGAACGAAAAGTAAATGGAAATTTGATCACAACTCAGTTTTCGGCTCAACAAACCTGCTTGACAGAATCGAGCGAGCCGAAAGCTTCAGACGAATCACTATTTAAATAATAAACATGTTAATGAAGAAATGATAATTCACAACTATTAACTTACAATAAACAGTGAATATGAGATGAAATGAAAGAAATAAAACGGTTGAGGTGACGGTTGCACTACCCTGCCAGATACCGTCACTGGAAAATATTGTAACTTTCATAATACATACAAAAATACGTACGGCAATGTTGTCTCTAAATCACTCATGTCAGTCAGAATATGAATGAAATTCATATTACTCGATGCGAATAAAAGATAAATAAATAGAATAAATCTTCTTTTTAATCAAATATAATAAATATATAACATTGAAATGCACAGACATAGAATGTTTTACACTTATGATACGTAGGTGATAACTATGGTCTAAGATATTAAATAAATTGCAATAAACAACATGTTTTGTATGAAATATGTGGACAGCTTCGGGTCCTGAAGTCATAGAGTATAGTAGATCACGTATTATTTCATACAAAATTCAGAGAACAAAAAAATAAATTATAACGTCAAGAAATATTTGATACACTTCATAATGAGCTAGGCAAGATTTCAGAAAATATTACAACATGCAGACGTTGTAATATTGCAAACAATACCTCCACTTCATGCAGATCTGTTTTGACTCAGAAACCGAAGAAAGGTACAAACATTTTTGAATATCTTAGGCGAATGTCTGATGAAATTGTGATATGATTCCCAAGAAGCAATGTAGCCCCCAAGTCATTTTCGTACTATATCAGTTCTGAACAGTCTGTATGCCACATATAATAAATATTTTACGCATATGTGAATCAAACAAGGGAAAATATTCATGTTCATGTGATAAAACACGAGTTATAAAAAGGTGATAACACTTTTTCAAACACAAAATTCAATTTGTCAAAACAAAATTACATCACTCAATTCATTTTCATAGAATGTACAAATCTTAACAAAGAACTGCTAAAACATTAAATAATCCCCGAAAAGTTATGGTATGTTTTCTTATATTTCTATAACTAGTCTGAAAATAGTTTATAAATTTTAACAGTATTTGTAGAGTAATCTTAATACAGTATATGAATCTTAAAAAAAGCTGCTAAAACATTGGAATTTACCCCGAGAACAAATTATATGTTTCATTACGTCTCTCTAACCAGTCTGAAATATTAACATTTGTTATAATTACCCCATGATGAAAATGAACGCTATATTATATTGGGTTTGGTAAGGCATACCTACCTACCATATGTTAAATCGAGTTTTTTAATGTATCATTTTTTATACTACGCAATTAATTTTTTAGAAATATAACACATTTTATTTACTCTTGAGATAAATTTTAACTCAGTGGATATGTAATATCTACCCTGGTTGTTATTAAAAACTGAATTTGTTGAACATGAAAATTACTACATTTGTGTGTTACCGGCCACATTTTTGCAACTCTAATAAAGAAATAATACAAACCTTTCACCTTGATGGTAACAATCTTGAAAACTTCTGCTAATAATTTGATGAATTTATGCCCTTACGTTTTTGAGAAAAGGTACACTAAAATCTGATATTTTAACATAGACTGATCCCTTGATAAATAAATAATAAATAAATAATTAATAAATAAATTAGGATGTGCAATGTCTCAAGAGGTGGGTACTGTGTCAGCTGGATATTCCAAAGGGGCACTGGAAGAACAAGTGAGCCCTGAGAATGGCAGCAGCGCGAGGTGTGGGGCGGGGGTGGCTGAATGTGGGGGTGGGGGTGGGGGTGGGGCTGCGAGGGGTCCGCTGGCTACCGGCGCCGCGCCGCCCCCTCGTAGCGCCGCGCCGCCGCCGTCAGGTCGCGCCACAGCGTCGCCGCCGCCGCGTCCAGCGCCGCCGCCGCCCCTGCAACGTCCGTCACCCTTGGTCACTACTACGGACGCGACCAACAAAACAGGTATTTTTCGAAACATCGATGTTCAAAATTAAAACATCGAAGTTAATAATAACACAGGCACACAAAATAAAAATTAAACGTTGTCAGACCCTAACACTTTACACACGTTTCTCTACGAATGCCGACGCGCTGAATCCGAATCTGAAGCCAGAATTGAGCCATCACCCCTCCCCAGTGTTTAAAAAATTAGGATGAACTCGTACGTCTTATGTGCAATGTCTCAAGAGGTGGGTACCATGTCGCGATAAACCACCGTGACATTGTATTTTGTTATGTTTTCGGGGGTTATTGTCAGATCTAAAGACTTGACACATGTTTTTCTATGTGTGTTTACGCTCTGAATCCGAATCTGAAGCCAGAAACATCCCATTCAGTTTTGCTTAATCCGCGGAAAAACACCGTTAAATTGTAATTTGTAAATTTCACCAAAAACTTTGGGTCAGACAACATCGCCTGAAAACAAAAAATACAGTATGGTTTTTCGCACAAAAAAAAATGGAGAGCGGTGGCGCAATCCTGGCTTCAGATTCGGATTCAACGCGTCGACATACGTAGAGAAACACGTGTAAAGTCTTTGGGCCTGACAACTTTTTTTTATTTTGTGTGCCTGAAATAGATTATACATCAAAATAGTTTATTTTTCCCAAGGTGTAATTACCGCCCGTGGGCTATAATTATACCGAGGGAAAACGACCATAATAGTTTCAGAAAATGTATTTAAAATATTAAGTTGTGAAATTTATGATTTGTGATAGTGAATAGTTCATTATCAGGGAAACTGTCTATAAACAACTACATGTGTTCAATGCAGGCCACGGCTGAACCTAAATGCATATCCGACGCTGCTAATGAAGCTAGTCGATGCCAAAAATCTAAGAAAATCTATGATGCAGCAAATTTAAAGTGGAGTAAAGATAAAGATATATTAAATGTAAGTGAGAACGTCTTGTTTTCGTATTCCGGTGAGGAAGCCATGAAGTGAAAATCACTGGTGTTTTTCATATACATAATTTTTTACTCATGTACGTTGTTTGTTCTCATTGTGATAATGAAAACAAGGGAGGCAATATTTAATCCCCAGAGAGAAAATTTCTCCCGAAGGAGTGAATGCTTCACTTTACTCCCTCATCTGCTAACAATAAAATCTACTTTTCTCCCAGATATTAAGAAAAGTGGGTGAACAAAAGGATAGATGAGTGAGCAGTTGAGTAAGGGAGAGATGGAGCGTGTGTGTGTGTGTGTGTGTGTGTGTGTGTGTGTGTGTGTGTGTGTGTGTGTGAGAGAGAGAGAGAGAGAGAGAGAGAGAGAGAAGGCGAGTAAGACGCGAATGACAGAGAGGGCGAATGTGAGCGGGCGAGTGTGAGCGGGCGAGTGTGAGCGGGCGAGTGTGAGCGGGCGAGTGTGAGCGGGCGAGTGAGCGAATACGTTAGCGGGCAAGGGAGTGGGTGAATGAGATGGCGAGTGAGAGAAGAGGTGAGCGGGTGAGTGAGTTGACAAAAGATAGAATTAGTAAGTGAATCGTGACGGTAGGCGTGTGAGTGAGCGAGTAAACGGAGTTTCGGAGGAGAGAGCGAGTGAGTGAGTCAGTGGGTGAGCGGGTGAGCACCTGCGTCCGTGAGGCTGCGCAGCGCCCTCCGTTCTTCATCGTCTCCGCTGTCCGCCGCCGACGCCTTGGCTGCCTTGAACTTCGGCAGGAACAGAAGAAGGCAGATCACCGCGATGAACTTGACGATCATTTTGAAGATCAGCACCTGCGCAAAGCACTTTCAGATACTCGCTGCTCTTGGAAGAAAAGGACGGCTTCAAAGAGGGGCCATGGCCGCCAGGTCTTCCTAACGTATCAAATTTTTAAAAAAATATATATAAATACGATATGAAAAGTTCTTGAACGTTCCACATCGTAATTCAGGTATTGAGAATTACACCTAACAACAATATTATAAATATGTTTCAAAATTGTGTTACAATTGTGAATTTATTTTAATACCATCAATAATTAATTTCTTTAAAAAACATGTATTTTGAACGTCTCAATAAAATCGTACGTTTAAATAGAAACTACTATTTCAAATACAAAATGTGAAAGCAGTGGAAATACTTAAAATATTACTTAGATTTTTTATTTTCATATTGCAATGCATATCGCATATGCATACACATCATTGTACAAATCAAAAGCAAAATATTGAGAAAGTTTATGTTCACATCGTTTCTAAAGAAAATGAAAACAGTTCGCAAAAACTGAATTGAAAAAATGATTTTCAGAGGCACCGGGTGAGATGTTTTAGTCACAGAAAATCTTCATGAACGTGTTAGATTCCAAAACAATTATCCCTTAACATATTTGTTTCTTGCAAATGCACTGTTATATCAATGTTTAATATTTTTGTAATTGAAGAGCTTATTTTATAAGTGATGGGTCTACATTTCCGTTTGTTTTAGAGATTAACGTGTGCTTAATATTTCTCCGTGATACTGTCACATTAGCGTTCAAAACGAGCGATTTTCCTATGTTAAACGATATCCTAAAACCGTTGAATCCTATGTAAATGTGAATACACTCATAGAAAAACTGTTTCATGGAAATAAAGTCATTTAGGAAATAAACTATTCAATTGTGAATTGCGCTGTACTTAAAACTGTAGCACTGAGCTAGACATCCCGCCGCACTCATGAGAACTCATGAAGTCTATCGAGAGCTACCAGAAACCTAACAAGATTTTGTTGTTGCTAAAATAGTACGGTCGCCAATATTCAACCAAAAACATTAGATCAGCTTGCTTTCTTTACCATGATGAATAATATTCTTTAATTTTCACCTATCTATTTTCCCAATATGAACTAGACAAGAAACGCTGATAATAGTTCTGTTTCACTACCACTTCTTGATATTTCCCTAACGGACATATCATTGAACATTTTTAACTTTACGCCAGTTTAAAGCATTAATTTCTGGCACAACATTTTTCAGATGCGATTAGTATCAGAATTTTTGCAGAATACGGAAAATAAATTATTACGTTTCTCCCTGCACTACAAATCTTCTTTCATATATTTATAAATACAATTTAGTTCCATTTTCCCTTTAAAATCTCATTTTTGATTCGGAAATGTTGAAAATTGCAAAAGGTCAAATTTATTTTCGGACCTGTCTCACACTTCCAATATTACAGCTAAAAAATCTTTTTCAATACAATATATCCATAAATTTTAAATTATTGAATGGTGTTATGCACTTTTTAAAAAAATTTGGCAAGTAGTTGCTGAATAATAAATTTAAGAGAATAAAAATTTCAGTACGCTGAGCATTCCCACTAGTTTTTTATTGGTGCAGACAGGACTCGGGAAATGCATGTACACACCGTCCTTTTAATACAATGTGAAATCATGCTGTTTTTATGTCGACCCAGTTAAAAAAATTGTTTTCATAAAGCACAGTGCTGTATGAATTGCAGCACCATAGGCTATGATGCATGGTGACTTCGATAGCTTTTCTAAATTGTCAGATAACTCTGAAAAAACTGTACGTCATTACTGGAGCAGTTGTTGGCGAAAATCCTTAGATTTTTTTTGTTAATGCAATATTTAGAGAAGACGTTGGTGAAAAGTTTCTGTGGGTCAAGCAACCCATTATGAATATTATAGAAACTGACGGTTTCAATTAAGGGTAACGTAGAGTGCTTGACTTAGTCAATATGAAGACTTTCGTGTACTTTATCGAGTTTTTCTGGGTTCAGGCACGTTGTACACTGTTACAAGACCACAGAACCCTGTGAGCGTGCGGTTACAGCGCAGTAGCGCGAGTCACCAGCAACTGCATTAGCCAGTATCATTTTCATTAGTTTCATTAAGACTTTATTTCACACAGTGTGAAAAGCATTTCTCGCAGGAAATATTTTGTTTCTTTGAAAGCACTCCTTTATTTTCATTGTACACTGAAATATACTAAATTCACGTTTCAACATCTTATCTGGAGTTCCCCTCAAAAAAAGCTATTTTTTCCGCATTGATTTATACGGTAATGGTTTCATTTATACCCTTTGATTCCTACGTAAACACCTTATTTTGAATTATACTTTTAGAAGAGAGACATGCGTTAGAGCCAGTAACAGCTGAAAGCCTGCATTGTGGAAATATTGATGAGGCTTTGTGACTTTGTGACAGAATGGGTAAATTAAATGAAAGATGTTATCGTGAGATGCAGATCTCACATTACACAATTGTACATAAATTTACAAATTACGGAATATTACAGAACATTTACATTGACCACGGCAACACTATCCATCAATAAAGCATCGCCATCAAAAAAGACAAAGACGAAGTCATTATTGATTTGATCTAGAGGGAGCAGTTCACCTTGAGGATGATCTTGAGCACGGTGGCGATCTCGAGCACGGGCAGCGGCCCGTGGTCGCGGTGGTGGCCGTAGGGCGGTCCGTAGCCGGGGGCGGGCGCGGGCGCGGGGGCCGGGGCGCCGTAGCCAGGCGCGGGGTAGGGGCCCTCGGGGTAAGGGCCCGGCGCGCCGTAGGCGTGGCTGGGGGCCCCGTACGTGGGGCCGGGGGCGGGGGCGCCGTACGCCGGGCCGGGGGCGCCGTAGGAGGACGGCGGTCCGCCGTACAGCGCGTCGGGGTAGTGGGCGTCGCCGCCGGGGAAGGCGTCTCCGCGCCCGCCGCCGTCGCCCGCGCCCGCGCCTTCGTCGCCGCCGAGGTGCGCGCCGTGCGACGCCGCGTACGCCGCCAGGTAGGAGTCGCGGCCGTCGCGACGGGCCGCCGCCTGCGGCGCCGGCGACGCTGCAGATTCCTCCACTGGAACAGATACATGGCAATGGGTTTATGGCATTGTAGCAAGAATTAACCGTTAGCAACATTCACTTAGACTACATGTATCAAACACATCCTTTCTCCGATTAAAGAGCGAAATAAAGTAATTTATAATTCAATATTATATACAGGAAATATTTACTGAAAACGTAGAGCCTACACCTGTCTAAGCGTCCCCCGTTCCTCAGCGTCCATTGTGTAGCAGCGTAGAATGCCGTACTCGAACCTAGGTATCCTCCAGGTATTTTTATTTTCTCGCATAATACGTACGTACGTAATAGACACAAAATCATCGATTTTTTAAAGTGGCCGATGACGTTAGGTCATTGTTACATCTCTTGACTCATAAAGTGAATCTTTTTAATTAATACGCAAACGTCCTTCTCGACGGGGCTCATCTCTTCAGAAATGTGCTTACCACCGTTAAAAAATAATTTTATAAGGCAGGAGGTGTAACAATGACTTAATGTCATCGGACACCTTCAAAAAACCGAAGCATACTTGGCTGTCTGAGAGACGCCGGGTCTCCTGGTTAGTCAAGTAATGACTGCTTCTGGCCGCGGACGCCTATGCTCTCAGACCGCCCCGTCACTCCCCCGTTTCGTCCACGGACGCCAATCAACCCAAACGTGCCTCTACTCGTTTATCCCAGAATAGAGGTTACAGTGTCTATGGCCCATCTAATGTCTGAACAATAGTTATTAAAGAAATGATTTTCTTTCTAATGTTACATCAAACGTATATCTTTCAATGTTTTATCTACAAATATCTAGTAATTTTTGTATTTCATTTTATAATGTATTAATCAACAGCTAGATACAGAATGTGTTTGTTTCGACAGTAACAACTTTCGTTTGTTTTATTGATTTGCCGTTAGGATTAAGCAATGTAAATATATTAGTTTAAAGTTTTTAATGAATGTCCGCAGGTCTTATTAAAATAGAAAATAGCAACCAGTATAGAATAGTTTAAGGTTAATAATTATAATTAATATTTGCAGGGATATTTAAAATTGTGGTTGAAAAACCGGGCTGAAAAACCTACGTCACATCCAATATCTATTCACAAGTTACTATCAAATTATCAAAAAAGCGTTTTTTCAGTCTACTTTCTTAGTGACCATGAAGAATCTTAACACATAAAACCGATGTACGTGTGTATTGTTGATGTATTTACTTTGGAATGGGTGATGTCTTTTGGACCTTCTCAGGGACCCCGTTATTTCAAACCTTCCGCGCCACGTGTTCCTAACCCCTTTCCATTCAGTCATTGTCGCTGATTGATTTACTACTAGTAATTAGGAGCGCGTCAACTGCTAAGGTCATTAGTCTCGTAAATGAAGTGCATGATTTTTCCTCTACAGGCGGCGGTTATCTTGCCCCGCTGCATAGTGAGATCCGGCGCCGACGTCCGTCGATTAGAGGGGTATTCCCCAACCAGATATATCCCACCAGTGGGACATCGCCCGACCCGAGACAAGCTCTAACCGCCAGACTGGTCTCCCGATGCGTGATAGTGTAGTGCATGCGAGTGTAAATGGGAGCAAAGGGAGAGGGTAGAATAAGGAAGGCAAGGAAAAGTCCGCGCAGTCCGTAGCCTGTTTGTTGGGGTACTGCTCCGGCATTCGCCAGGTGTTGATCGGGGAAACCACGGAAAGCTACCGATCAAAGCAGCCGCTAGAACTCTCCCACAGACAGCGACAGAGCTCGTCTTAGCTCTCTGGCTAGCCCCAGGCCCTCCCGATCAGAGGCACTGCAATGACAACAGCCACCTCTCCCGGTGCTATTTTCGCGATGGGATACTCCCCTTCCTCAACTTTTCGATGTAGCCCTAAAGCCAGTTTCCGTCATTCCCTAGGAAAGTAGACATTTTTGAAGGCACCCTTAGGTCCGTATCAACGAAGGAAAACTGGTCTGTATGAGAGTATTTCTGTCTGAAATTGAAAGAAAATGGTTTTTAAGAGAGATGAATAGTGGTTGGGTCTTTCCCGCCATGCTACAAAACACCACATCCATCTCTTACATGATAATCAAACAGGCATTCCAGCATAATATTGTGATGCCTGGACAAATTTCAACCAAACTTGGTCCGCATATTTCTTGTAATGGGGAAAATAGTACCGAAGAAATAGGACATCTTTACTTGCTTACATGTGAAGACAGTCAATGGATAACCTTTAAAAACAAAACTAACGTGCGTCCCTTGTTAGGGGTCGAACGGGCACGATGATCGGGGCGGGTGGGTTAGGCGGCGCTGGCGGGACGGGCAGTGCATTAGGATTTTTCTGGTATCTGGAGAAATGAAGGAAACATAACGATAAACCGCGCTTCACACATTCATAGGTCTTATGCTTTCGGTGGCTTATAAAAGGGTTAAGACTATGTTACTCCAGCTCCTTCACTTTTCAGCCTGAGCCCTCCCCCCCTTACACACACGAGAGTGCGCACAGACCCTGAGACAAATCTAAGGATGACAAAAAACATCAAAGTTATCTAAACATAGATATTTTCGAGCAGAAACATCGATATAATAACATCTATGTTTTGTTTTCGATGTTTTCAAACAAATTCTCATGACACAATTAAAATTTCAAGTCTCTAATTTTTTTGTGGATTTTCATGCAATCAACAGTCGTTCACACCTGTCCCTGTTGTCGATCCCCAGACGTCGCGAAACAGTTTCATATTCGCAACTTTTCTCTAGTGTTATTACCGTTTTGATTTTATTTTACGTAGTAATATCGTTCATCTGCATTTTTAACGTTGCCTACATAGAACATTGATTAGAAAATTAAGATGACACCAAATTTAAGGCAGACTATACTGTAAACTAATGACTTATCATATTAGAATTAAGACATTTTACTTCGAAATCTTTCATCATATTTAAAACCTCGATGTTTTCATTGCAATCGAAAACCTTTTGTAGATGTAACGATGAATCGAAGTATCAAAGTATCGGAGTATCGATGTTGGGCTAAAATTTGCCGTCACCAGACACACCTGCTTGGTGCAGAGGATCCTCAGGGGACGGCGAGAAGGTGGACTGCTCGTCCGCGCGCGCCTCTGGCGCCAACAGCGCCAGCAGCACCAACGACGCCAACGGCGCCAGCAGCACCGCCCGCGCGCCGCCTGCGGAAGAAAGAAAGAAAGAAAGAAACTGCTGAACGAGGTCTGGTTGGGATGCGCGTAAAATTGAAGGTTAAGACCTGTTAACTAGCATTCCTTGTTTCATGTCATAACAAGTGCTCGTGAACGTCTAGTGAATATCTCACGTCACATATAAATTAAAGATGATGAAAAGAAAGATAAGTACACACATGTGTATGCTATAGTACAGATCTGTTTTTTACTTTATAGCCTTATTTTTTAAATTTCGTCTAACGCACCTGAATTTTTCGTATTAGGGCATCGAATATTCTAAACGTCAATGTTGGAAATGGACTACGTTTTGTTTTTAAAGCATGTAGCAGCGTTTTGTTTATAATGCACGAGAGACAGCACCGCAGCCCTGTCTCTCGTGGGCGCAAAAGTAGGCATAACGCTACTTTTTGTAAGTAAAGGACACGGTTGAATGAAATAGATTTATGTGGAGGTGAAAGCAAGCAGTATTGCGCCTCGTCGAAGACGAATATCAGCAAATGAGTTCATTAACAGGACGTGAATGAGTTTGATCGGGACAAAATTGTTTGTCTCTGTGAAACGTATTTGTTATAACACACATTTGCTTATTCAAGAAGTGCTGCTAAACTGCTAAACGAGATGCGTGTGTAGAACCAGTCGATAGAAGACTGGACCATGCAAAGTACTCACAGCGTGGAATGGCCGTCATTTTGTCAGCGTGTTCATAAGGTGGTGAACGCACTGTTAACCTGTGTGTTTGAACGGAATAGTAGAAGCTAGAGTATTAGCGTCTGAGCGCTAGAGTATTAGCTACTGGGGCCTGTGCACTCCTGCTCCTCATAGAATTTGTGGTGGACGCAGTAGATTCACAGCAGATTTTCTCGGGTTACTGTCGTTCCCCCGTCGCCTTATTCCATTATTGCTTCATACTATTTCATAGAGCAACATCATTACCTTATTCCATCGTATCACTCGTATTAAGAATGGTCACAGACTGTTACTAGAATCATAATCTTTCGGATAACCCAAGAGAACACAGGGGTCTGCTCGTTAAGAAGGATAAATATAATATGATCAAGTATATATATATATTTTTTCAATTTTTAGTGTGACTTCAAAGTGGGTGCCAGATGTCGTTGAACTTAATCAGCGCCCTGCCAGATAGGAAAGGAAAAACCAGTTGGTAGATCGGGAGGCGAAAGTTTCCGTTTTCCCTTGCAGGTTTAATTGTCAATAACGGAATTCCACGCCAACTAACTGTGACATGGAGTCTTCTAAAGGCACTTCAACAGCTGGTAGACAAATTTGTCCCACGTGTACGTATTAGTACACAATTGATTCGTCACTACGATGATTGGTGTTAATGTAGTTTACTTATACCACAATCTTTCAATGTTGAATGTTTTGGATAAATCAACCGATGTACTTTTAGGATTTGGGGATCTTAACTTCAGAAAAACTGCATTTGAGGATAATCAGCATCACAAATTCCTGCTTTTGTGATAGTTTCTACCCATTGCCTTTGTGACGCTACACCACGAACCACAGAAAAGATAATGATCCGAAGGATCTCGAAGAATCGTTGCTCGCTTTCCCAGCCCCCTGCACTTCGGGTTTCCCAGTGGGCGTTACCCATCGCGGTAGTCTCTCAAGGCCAGTCAAGTGCGAATCATTGGACCTGCCTGATTTCGAGACTTGGTCGCAACATGTCGCCATCGCATCGCGTGGAGAGCACTCTCGGACATCACGCGGTGCGCGCGCGGGGCCCCTTGCACAACAGGGTGTGCCCGCAGCGCGTCGAGTGCGGGACGTCGAGGCGAGCGGCGCAAAGGCGCCGATGAGGCGCGTGCGGGGCGTGGTCGCTTGGGGCGTTGGGCGGAGCAGGAGGACGCGCCCTCGAGTGCCGTTCAGTTGGGGTCGCCCCGGGCTGAGCTGCCTTCCCAACGGGCCTTCGCGTCTTTCAGCTACGCGCCTCTGGTGCCCGTCCGGATTTGCGCGATTCGTGTTAGAGGGGGTCAACGATGCTTTTTTCCCCCTTTATCTCTGTTCGGTAAGGAGTTTCCGTTGCATCATTTAGAACTTTTATTATTCAAATCTCTTAACTCGAAGTGCGAGTTTCGTCTTTCAGCGCGTTATATCTGTTGAAGTGGCTCCGGACAATAACTGATATCTTCGCAGTGCCTCTGCTTGGGGTCTTTTTAGAGTTAGAGTTAATATTTCCACTCTAGCCAAAGAGCTGGATCAAATTCTGCAGGTGACTGGAGAGTTTCAGCGACCAACTGCTCTAATCGACAGTTTTCCGCTGTTTCTCCGATCAACGCGAAGTTCCAGTAGAACCCTAACAAACGGGCCTCAAACCGCGCGCGATCTTTCAATTCTCTTCCTTGTCCTATCCTCTCCCCTTACTGACACGTGCATGTCGGGAGCAAGAGCTTTCCCGGCTGGGGCGGTAACCCGCCTGCACGGTGGGGCCAAATGCCAAAAAGCTGGCCAAAAGTCCAAAAAAAAAGTTACTAGATAGGGATTTTGTCGTTGCTACTTCAATAGGTTGGTATTTGGGCCGTTGAATTCCGCAATTAGTAACGGTTTCTCTCTTATACTTGAGGTAAGAGATCAGTTCAAAGTTGGGCCTCGAGCGATCGATATCGGTCAGCTGTGAAACGTGTTTTCAGAACCTTTGTGTTTCGAAGGATAGAGAAGCGTGCAGTCGGCCGAATTCAATAAAACAAAATGGAATCTATTCCTGAGAGTAAGTAGAAACATAATATGTATACTTAATTTTTTTTAAAATAATTTGTTAATGTAATAATTAACGTTGATTGTTGGCGAAAAATGAAAATGCTATAATCAAAAATTTGTGTTTAAAATGAAAAGTAACTATGTGCACCGTCGTGCGGGGCTAAAAACTTAACATGACATTATTTGAAATGTTATTCTCTGTGAGAATCACAAAAAAACAGCTGCCCGTAGCTGCCGTTTTAGTGCCTGTGACAAATTTTCGTAGCGCGTGCAACATGTAGAAATACAAACTTTTGATGATTTTGTTCGCCATATTGGTCCGCCATTTTGTTTTTTTAGCATTTTTATTCAATATTTATTAATCAGCATGCTTATAAACCCAAATCAACTCATTTTTAATTATAAACACGATCATTTCGTGTTAAAAATGGAAAAAATTGATGATTTGGTCCGCCATATTAGTCCGCCATTTTGTTTTTTGGCATTTTCATTCAAGGTTATTAATTAGCATCCTTAAAAATTCAAACTAACTCTTCTTTACTTATAAACATAATAATGTTGTGTTAAAAATACAAACTTATGGTAATTTTGTCCGCCATATTGGTCCGCCATTTTGTTTTTTATGCATTTTTATTTAATATTATTAATCAGCATGCTTATAAACCCGAATGAACTCATTTTTAATTTTAAACACGATCATTTTGTGTTAAAAATGAAGAAAATGATGATTTTGTCCGCCATATTGGTCCGCCATTTTGTTTTTTTGGCATTTTCATTCAAGATTATCAATCAGCATCCTTAAAAACCCGAATGAACTCATTTTTACTTATAAGTATGATCATTTTGTGTTAAAAATACAAAATTTTGATAATTTTATCCGCCATATTGGTCCGCCATTTTGTTTTTCGGAATTTTTATTACAGATTATTAATTAGAATGATCATAAACCTCTGAATACAAAGTTTCAGTCAAATCGTACAACGCTTTCGACTTTTGACCAGCTTTTTGGCATTTGGCCCCACCGTGGCTGGTGGGAAATCCTGGATGGGGAAAACCCTGCAAGCCGAAGTGTAGGCCTGCGCCGCACCTCACCATCTAGAGGGAGAAGAACAACGCCACCTCATGTAGTTAAAACATTCATTATACTTACGAGACTAATGACCTAAATAATGAGTCGGTCAACGCCTTCTCGGATGTTTAGAAAAAAATACAGAACCCATCGCCGTACGTAATCGCTTAATGGAAACCGGTGTTCTCTACAGTCAGTTCTGCCTATTAACACGTTGAAATAATATTTTCCGTTGAAGAAATCAGCTGTGAATTCGGAGTAAATGTTGAACCGTTTTAGAAAACCGACCATCTGTAACGTCTTATAGAAAATGATTGCAATATATTGCTAAATACCTGTAGAATTCGTAAATATTAATAAATTCCTTTAATTATTTTTTTAATTTTTCTGGGGTCTATCGTTAACCTCCACTTTCATTTTATGTTCTCCAGGTATACGTTGGTGTACGACACTTAACCTGCTCCAGTATACGAGCCCACACATACACCCAGTTTTATCCGTCCTGATTAAGAGCGTTGTGTGCGTGCCAATCGCACAATTACAGAAGTAGATGAAAAACTTTACTTTTTTTAATACAACCCAAATTAGACAATCCAAACCTGCGTTCTATACAGCAACTAGTGGTGCTACAGAATGGTATAGACATTTTCGTATTAGTTTTCTATTTTCTTTGGTCTGTGCTAGCTATTCTGACTTTCAACATACTCTTGAAGCCCAAATAATGTTTTTTGGAAATTTTCCCAATTTGTCGCTTTTCGAATAGTAGAACTGAAATATTACTTTAAGAATATTAAAAAAGAGTAAAATCCCTAACCTAAATAGCAAATTTCATTGAGAAATGTGGAGTAGTTTCTATGAAAATGACGTTAAAGCATTACTATAAATGAGAAATTCGAAGATATTTTTCAAGAACTTATTTGAGTTTTCGATAAACATCATTTGATGTGTTTTGAAACACTTCTAATGTGCAATAATGTACACAAACCGCAGGAAATGTGCATATTAACGGCTTGAGAGATATTTTAAACAAATTAATTTTTAAAAAAACAACAACAAAAGAATACAGCAAAATTAATTTTATGACATCTTAAACAGTGCAAATAGAACTTTCCGTACGAAAAGTTTAAAGAAAAAATTTGGTGCAGTTTTTAAGAAAATGGCGTTTGAGGGGTTTTGAAAATGCTGAATTTTGAGCTAATTTTCACAGAAAACGTTTGAATTTTCGAGAAACTTTTTACATGACATTTAAAGCACATGTACTCGTAAATGCAATAATACGAAGATATCTTCTTCTGTATTGTAATTGTAGGAAGATCGCCAAAAAATTTGAAACTTTGGCAATATTCCTAAAATTTAGAGAGTTAAACAAAAATTATTTTTGCTCTATTAGAGGGAAAAAATTAATTTAAAAATTTGGAGTCTTTTGAGAAAATTTTTAAAATGTTGAGACCTAAAATAAAGTACCCCTAAAAATCAAAATATACGTTTCAAATTCGCTGAGTCTTGAGCCTGGTCAGATGGGGGAATACCACTTTGGGAGAAAACTACTTGAATGGAGTAGATGTGAGCGTTGGCCAGGCGGTCCGACGGTCCGACGGTCGAAGGGACGGACGGAGAGACAGGCAGGCACGCAGACAGGCAAGCAAACAAACGTGTTTTCTCGTCAGTCAATTTTTCGGTTTCAAGAGCCCAGAAAAACTAAATTCTGATTACACAACATTTTAGAGGAAGTAATTTACTACATATAGTAACAAGAATTATCCATTTTTGGTTATCATGGCCTTTCAATGTACGTTTTTCTGTCGAATTTAAAATTGCATTTGTTTGCCTTAACTTTACAATACTTTCTCTATACTATCTAAGTATTATGCGAGAAAGTAAAAAGACCTGGAGGAAACTCAGGTTGGAGTATGACATTGTACGCTGCTACATGATGGACGCTGAGGAAGGGACACTTAGAAAGGTGTAGGTAGGTTTTCAGTAAATATTTGCGGTACATAATATTGAATTGAAAATTACTTTATTTCGCCCTTTAATCGGAGAAATAATGTGTTAGATATACGTAGTCTATTGATGTTGCTTGCGGTTAATTCTTGGTAGATTGCCATAAATAAATAGAAAAATAATCTATCAGCAGCGTCCAAAAAACGACTTGAGATAAAAATTAACACTAGTCTAATTTGTGGATGTAAACGATGCGTCCTCACCCTTGGAAGGGACTCAAGTGAGTATTTTGCGTGGCTCATGCTTGGGAGATGGATGTAAGTATTTTGAAAGATTCATACGACAACGAAGTCTGTAAGCATTGCAGCGATGAAAAAAGTGGGTTCGCATTCTCTTAAATTATTCTGCCATCGAAAGATGGACAGGAAAATTGAAGAGGATTAACAACTTAAGTGTCGACATAGAATTGAGAGGTTATGTAAGATGTGTTACGTCTTTCTTCACGCAAGAATAAGAAAGATTGTGAAGAACCTTTTTTGACGAGTATAAAGACGAGTAACTAGTGAATGTAAAAATGGCTAAGGTAAGCTGAGTTTCCCATTCTCAACAGCAAGTATGTGAATGAATAGTGAGTGTTATGTAAAGTGCAGAAGCAACGCTCGACATTCACGAGCCTTTTTTAAATAATTATTTCAAAAATAGTTTGGAATGTTTCCGTACCTTGACGGAAGGTTTTTCACTTTAGGAGTTTCCTTCCCATTTCCGCGGTCTTGATGTAATGCAAAAACCCTCATAGCATAGTAATTGAGTAAAATTCATACTTGCTTAAATACCTTCAACATACTCATAAAATAAGTGTAGTGTAATATATGCAATGTAATAGATTAGTTTTTAGATAAAATTGCATCCATTTGACACGCTGGATATAATAATTGAATTAAAATAATGGAATTATAGTTGAATTAAAAATGACGGCTATTGTGTTAACTTTGACACGTTAAAGAATTTCTTGTTTACAAGGGGAAGAACATTTCTGGCGTAATGTCAGTACGGATCATCTGAAGAGAAAAAAATCGGTATCAGTTTAAACATATCTGTGCTAACATCTGCCTGTGCGTTTACACCCGTGTTCAGATAATGAACAATTTCGAGGTCAAAGGAAAATTCTGCGTTGATAAGGTCGGCATGTGGATGTATCAGATGCCGGTCAGCGCTTTTTACATTCTCAGAAATCTTTATTGCTTTAAACTGGATATATGAATCAGGGACTTCACGTGGTAAGCATGAGAGGAAGATTGGCTATTTGCGTTTTCTGTACAGGAACTCAGAAGCAAGTAACCATCAGAAAACTTGTCATTGACTTTAAATAATGTTATCTCTGATGAGATTAAAGATAATGTGATAATTCTAATATTACTAATGCTACAACCGTGATTATTTGCATGATTACGCACTTTCAAAATCTCCTGAGAAAACTAAGAATTCTTTTCGTGCATAGATAACGTTGTTCATTTAGATAATGGCAAATATTTTGTAGAAACCGTATTTACATTTTTGATAATTACATAATAAGTGTAGGGACATCCAAAGTTTATTTAAAATATTGATATTTAATCCCCCAAAACACTACATTTTTGTAGAAACTATTAGTCCCTCTATTTTTTTATATCCGTTGCCATTCTGAGTAAAGTGCGTACACCTACATTTTTAATATAAAGTACCGCATTAAATAGTTTAAATATGTATCTATTTTAATTAAGTTAATAGAATTATAATTTTAATATACTATTTTATATTATTGATTCAAAGAATTATAATTATTATTCATTCTTTTATAATAATAATTTAATATTTTTTTATTTAATTTATATTTTCCATTTAATCATTTACAATTATAAATTTAATTTTAATAATATGTTTATTTTTTAGAAAAGTAACAATGATGAAAAATAATGTTTTCAATAAAGAGCTCTCCTAAAAGGGGCCTCTGACTTTTTAGCTTATCTCAACAGACTACACTTACGTCATGGTAACAGGAAGTTCAAAGATAAAAAAATATTTCTGTCAAAGGAAAAGAAACTTAATTCTGCATAATGCAATTTTGCCTTGAAAAGAAAAGAGTGGTTCGGAGTGAGAGCAATGAAAAATTCTCGTATATTGAGTTCTCACCCTGAAAAGATTGATATAGAACATAAATCGTTGAAAATTGTTGAAATAATTCATATTAAACACCCTTTCATTTTACCATTGCTCGATTATCATTCACCTCAACATCATTATAACTATAATTTATTCACTAGATTGCACAAGAGCCTCAAATTATTTTCGCAGTTAAAGGGTACATAAACTCCAATTAAGTAATTAAATAAATAAATAAATAAATAAATAAATAAATAAATAAATAAATAAATAAATAAATAAATAAATAAATAAATAAATAAATAAATAAATAAATAAATAAATAAATAAATAAATAAATAAATAAATAAATAAATAAATAAATAAATAAATAAAAATTATTCATGATTTTTCGGCAGCAGTCAGTAGAGCTTAATCAATCAATGTTTTATTTTTTTATTAGTAATTTTGTTTATCAGTTGACTCAACGCGTTGAGCGCTTTGCCCTTTCGGAGTAATTCTCCATTAATGTCAGTGCAGAAGTAATCCTCCATTAATATTTTAAGGTCGTATCTGTCATGTCTCGTAGCAGTCAGTTGTCAAGAGGACCGCCAAGTAGCATCCCCGCGTACGCGCCACCTACTACGCACCCCTGCGTAGAGAGTCAGCGGCCAGAATTGGGAAGGAATTAGAATTGGCGTAGGGTTTAGGACACGTCATAAGGGTTGGACAAGCCCCTGTGAAGCATGTAAACTCGTTTTTGTCGTAACAAATGAAACAGTAATTTTGATTGAAATCAAATACGTATATTGGCTACGGATTACACTGAAACTTAAGCTGTACGACCCTCTCCATACGTTTTTTCCGGAGCGTTCAGCTCTATGTTAAAGATAGGGCCACGTGTGAGCACTGAACGGTGTGATAGCAGAAGGCTGCTCAATTGCCAATTCGACTCGGGTCATAGACGGTTTTTAATAAATTCGGTAAACGTCAAAACAAAAATGTTATCTTATCCGATTGCCTTAATATTATATTTACTTATGTTCGTAGTAGATTAAATGTTTCATTATTATATCCAATACAATAAAGTTTCCTGTAGCACACAAAATGATTCATTATTGTATCTGATGCAATAAAGAGAGATGCATATTACCGAAGGCAATATAATAACATTAATCTTACGGGTATTCAGGTAGAAAATGTGTCAAAAAGTTCGGAAAAGATAAAACATTACACATGATAAAAGTAAATTGCGTGCTAGTAATAAAAAACTCGTGCTTCCACACTCGGGATAATCTAAAATAATCTAATAACTTGCATGTAAGAGAAACATTTAGCGGTTTGAAGATCAGTAACTATTATTATTTGAATATATATGATGCTGATTTATTGTTTAATATGCGGTTAGCACTTAATCGTTTTTGTCGTGCACCGACAGTATTTCGAGCAGGGTATTTCTTAATCTGCCCCTCTTTAAGTATCGTATTACGGGTGTGGTCTTCCACGTGAAAAAAGTAGAAACTGTAGTTTAAGCTCTGGCTAAGATGATAGAATACATTATATTTTTTCTGCCATTTCTTGTACAGCATGAATTGTGTTTCAGGACTTGCTTTTCATATTTTGAATATTGCTTACCATTCCTTAGGTTCTAAGCAATTCTGATTCTTTATTCCACAGACGACCCTTGTTAGTATTATAAGTGTTCAACTCTAGACTTGTTCATCAGAAACGCGAAGAGGATCAATAGGAGAATCTGAGACATGTTCAATTAAATGCCAAAATACTCCCAGCCTTCAAATGATGATTAATTAAAAGTAGAGTAATGTTTGATTAGCATAATCCCGTGGATGGTTTTATCCTTCGTTGAAGTGCATTCACTTCGATGGTTGTTTAGAAATCTCACAGGAGACTAGTTGTTTGAGTTTTTTGGACATAAGAGAAGCGTTGTTTGATTGATATAGTTTCTATATTTTCATAACCAATATTTTCAATAGAAAACAGTTCAAACAAATAAAATCAATTGGCGTTAATCTTTTAAATACTTTATTTTGTTACCGTTACATATGCTGAATTTTTAAGATTCAACTTTATTCAGTTCACATCATTTGCACGCTTAAGTTAGAGATTGGTGCTTAGATCAATAAAATTTGCAGAATGTTTTAACACAGATATATCTCACAAAGCTTCAGATTAAAAACAAATATTCGTACCGTCATAAAGGAAGTCAATAAAGGAGAATTACTCAGATTCTATCCTTTTCGATCATCTCTAGGAATTCTTCAGTAGTGTACAGAGTACGCATGGCATTCTGGTAATTTAACAAGAAAAAAACTTCATTTAGTTTTTTTATTTAACTTATTTTGGCGTAAAAAATAAACTTGTAATTGAAGTACCAACTGTTCGTCTTAGGTGCGATGAGATGCAACAAATAAAAATCACCAGGTTCATCGTAGTTTCTACTGAGCTCGACAGTATCAGTATTATTTCCTGCATCTCGTGACTTCATCAAGTACCGTTTCGAATCTTGGGTGTCTCGGAGATGCCGCATCTTGCACATGGTTACCAACATTTCAACTTGGTCATCAAATTGTAAGTTTCTCTTGACTCTGGTGAACGTCTACATCTCTATGTACCATTTCGCTTCATAGTCGAAGTTGGGATACCCTCGTAGGTTGGGATACCCTCTATAGCTGCCGAGCCTATACCTATTATATGATACCTGTGATGGTTTGGAAGATGTTTAGATTTTGTAAGTAGAATAAATTACCAATCAGAAGGACGTCATAAACTACCACTATTAATAGGAGACGGAGAAGTACCCTAGCATCCGGGCTATGAACTCCGCGCGATCTTTCATTCCTCTTCCTTGCCCTTCTTCACCCCTTACTTACGCTACAATGCACTACACTACCACATATGCCGAGAAATCGGTCTGGACCTTAGAACTTGTCCCGGCTAGGGCGGAGCCGTGCTGGTAGGAGATACCTGGTTGGGGCTACCCGACAGGCAGGTCAACTCCGGATCTCACCATTCAGCGGGGGGAAGATCACCGCCACCTCCCGAGGTAAAAACATACATCACACTTACGGGACTACTGACCTATCCGGGAATCAATCAATCATCTACCATATTCTCAGAACCTTGAGAAACATTGTTAAGCTAACTACAAATTACTGGGTACGAGAACTACGTGAGATTCGGGCGCCCTCTGGCTGCGTAGAGAGCCATCCAATAAATTAGTATCGTCGCCGGTCACTAGATGGCTCTACTTCCCTGCATTGTCCCAACACTATCTCTCTGTTATCTTGACAAAAGCAAGCGACACAAGAGGGCGTCGAACTTGTCGATGAGAGTAGATGTGGAGAGTACAATTTCACATCTCCCAAGGAATAAGAAGTATCGCTTTTTCTACCTGTCATTCTGAAAATGAATCACCATCATACACGAATCATACCTTCGCTCCTAATACGAGTCACACGTGACAGAAGCCAAAAGAGATTTAAAAAGAATTAGCGACCTGAAAAGTTATCATTTTAAGTTGAAGACGCATGCCATTTGCGGATCAAGGAGGTTACGTGGAAGACAGGTCCTCCCATCTGTGGAGGACGATTGAAAACTGAAATTACCACACTTCTCCTGAAATACGTTTTGGATCCGCACCTGCATAAAGGAGATTTTCATATTATTAAAACTTGACGTGGTTTAGGAAATTTATCGCTTCAAATGAGAGAATTATTTTTTTACAGCGTACATTTGTTTGATGTAAAAAACATCACAACATTTCTTACATTTGATCAATAAACAAAGAAGGTTCACGAAAACGTTTGAGAAATGAAAAGTTGTAGTTATTTAAATCAAAACACGATTTATCTTGAAGTACAATTAATTTTATTTTGTATGAAAATTATATTAGTTTTGATTTTCCTGCAAATAAATAGTTAAATTTTCTTATTATAGTGTTACGGAATCACAAGCTTGTGGAAGTGTTCTTTGAGTGGCGAAAGATATTTTCAAGGAATTAAAATGCCTGTAGTTGCAAAGTAACTTTCTACCCTTGACTACCTGCTCCTTGTAGTCATATACTTATATCTTCTTTTAAAGAACAGTTAACTGCTTTTTTCGAACTTTGATAACAGATGATAAGGAAGAAAAATTCTCAATGATAAGTAAGGAATCTTTTCTCAGAAAATCGATAATGGAAATTTGTACAGCAGCTTTCGTATTCTTATCTGTATACATGATTCTATTGTCTTTGCTCGGAGAATTACTGCGTTTCAACATAAATAAAATCCTTTAAAATGTATTTTGTAAAAATCTAATTAGTGTAAACCATAGTTGTAAATATTACGCCGAGAATAAACAAATATTTTCATGTGTCATAAAACTAACTTTCAACATAACTATGGGTTAATGTAATGGCAGTCTCTTCTCAGTTATTTGAAAAAGAATTTGGGAACCTGAGGTTAAGAAGAACAGGCTTTAATCTGACGAAATGACACCTGTAAAGAGATGTACAAGACTAAATAGAATCAGAAATGAAATACGAAAATTAAATGTTCAATCAATGTCAAGGTACAATCTTACAAACAGAAATGGCTGCAATATGTCAAAAACTGAAGCAGTCACGCATTTGAAAGCAGGCCTTTTTGTTCATAAAATAGACCTCAAGGTAGGTAAGAGCCAAGCAGATCGTTGAAAACGGGAATTCTTAGAAGCTGGAGAAGCTTGTAGCCCTTACAGTATTTTTGCAATAGAGAAGAAGAAAAGAAAACCGAGAAGAAAATATAATTTAGGCTACAGTTACGAAAGTGTAATTGTTTCTTTAAAATGGGCTCGTGGCCAAGCACAATCCATTTATGAAATGCACAATTGACTACGCCGCAAATCTATTGACACATATGAGCTGTCCGCGGAGTCGAGATTTTCAATTTGCTTGAGAGGCTGAACGTCAAGGTCAGAAGTGATTGCAGTTATAGAACTGATAAAACGCGACAAGCTACGTCAAATTGCAAGACATTATCACGATCAATTTTGGATTAGTTATGTAAAGAAGAATTGTTTCAGGGTTAGCACATTCGCTCTGGTCGTACTGAGTGCCTACTACGGGAATGATTCAATAATAGTCTAATCGTGACTACGATATGTTACCGTCCTGTTATTCTGATTATTTAAAGTGAATATTTATTACTATTTTAATTTTGTCTTTTATAGGTTTTGCAATTAGATAGTTCTAAGCTGATTTTTACAATTGAAATTTTGGGGACAAAAAAAATATGAGAAATTAACAGTACAGACCTACCAATTCCTGCCTCTGGAAAAAAGGAAGTTTTGCCTTATAACTCAATCTCAGCCTGAAGTGGCATGAAAATACTTGAACCAGACTTTAAATTATTCTTTGAAAATTTGACTTTGGCAAAGAAGTTTAGGATAAAAAAATTCACTACTACAAGTATATCATGTTACATTGTTATGGGCATTTGATAGTATTCTGAGTAACTACCTTGGACAACAAATACCGTCTTCAGGCATATTCCTTTCACCTCTATTTGCAGGCATCCCGTACCTATATGACCTGGTATTTTCCCTTCTGCTGTGGAGACGGGCGCGTCAGAGAAGCGCTCTCAGCTAGCTACCTGCTCCTGGCTACCTATTCTGATCTATTTCCTTTGCCCTTATTTCAATGAAACCGTACTCAGCATAGGCTCCGTGTTGAGCGGGATATCTTCTTATTCTTCCGCACAGGCATACATCCTTTTCTATTTAGGAACATCAAGGGAGGCGTTCAGCGTTTACCCGGCTACCCCGAATAGGTGTAGTAACTCACCAAAATTAATTAATCGCATCCCCCAGAAACGTTTAAGATACCACATCTGAAGGGGTGCGATCAGATGTTAAAAGAACCCAAGTTTAGTCGTGTGAGAGCAAAGAAGTGTTGAAACATGTGTAATACTGGGGTTCTTACACTTAGAAGTCATTTTTACGTAGCTAATGCTGACCACAGATGCTGTTTATTTTCGAAATTAAAAATTAATGATGAGACTACTTGAAAGAGTGAAGCACCGAAACCACTTCAATTTGTTTGTTATGACGTGCGTAATACCAATAATACATTACATGAACAAATACTAGATTTTTATATCATTTTACGTTTATATGATAAATATAATTTCTCTTAATCCATAAACAACGAATGAAATAACATTTTCAATCTATTTCAATAACGTAATACATTATCATGAAATTATAAACGAAACAATTTTATTATTTCTTGCTGAAGTCATTGATACTGTCGATTAAGATTTAAAAATTCTCCAAACGAAACACCTATCCAAATTTTCCGCCCACATCCCAGGTACGAGCGTCTGCGTCCACCACCGGAGGGGTCGCTGGCCGCGCGAGGCCGAGGGAGTCGGTGGAGACAGACGCATCGCCAGCGCCGCGACGCGCCGACACGCGGAAACAAAGCACGCGGGGGGCGCGGCCGGCGCGGCGGCGGCGGCGCGCGCGAATGCACGGCACGTCCGCACGCGCACGCACGCTAGCACGGCCGTGGCCCTGGCCCCGCTGCCGCCGGTGACCCACTGCCGCCGACGTCCCGCTCCTCATTTGCCCCCGCGAATTGTCCATTCATTCCTACCGACTGAGTTAGCTCGGAGCCAGCATTACCTTGGTCTCTACAGTGACTCTGTCCGAGAAGTCCTAGGGGGCGAGAAACTATTGTGGAAGGAAGTACGAGCATGTGGCGTGTACCTAGTAGCGTGTACCTAGTAGCGTGTACCTAGTAGCGTGTACCTAGTAGCGTGTACCTAGTAGCGTGTACCTAGTAGCGTGTACCTAGTAGCGTGTACCTAGTAGCGTGTACCTAGTAGCGTGTACCTAGTAGCGTGTACCTAGTAGCGTGTACCTAGTAGCGTGTACCTAGTAGCGTGTACCTAGTAGCGTGTACCTAGTAGCGTGTACCTAGTAGCGTGTACCTAGTAGCGTGTACCTAGTAGCGTGTACCTAGTAGCGTGTACCTAGTAGCGTGTACCTAGTAGCGTGTACCTAGTAGCGTGTACCTAGTAGCGTGTACCTAGTAGCGTGTACCTAGTCGAATTCAGCCGCTGACTGGAGAAGAATTCTAGCGGCCAGTTGCTATAATTGGTAGTTTTCCTCGGTTTCTCCAGTCAACACTTGCCGAATGGCGGAGTAGTACCTTTACAAGCGGATCATGGACCGCGTACGCTCTTCCTTGTTCTATCCTCTCCACTCCTCTCCTCTCCACGCACTTAGACTTACACTACCACGTATGCCGGGAAACAAGTCGGAAACTTTGCGCTTGCCCCGTCTGAGGCGGTGCCCTTCTGTAGGTGATACCTGGAGAGGGAAATCCCCCACAAACCGATGAATAGTGCCGAATTTCGTTTCAGGAGAGAGAGACACTTACCTCTATGGATAAGAATCACTACACTACCAGTGTTGTTGATGTTATCTATATTTTCCTTTATACGTATCATATACGTATAAAGATACAGTGTATTATGATAATACCATATAATGATGAAACAGGACATTCGTTTATACACTTCCGTTTATATTCTCCTTCTCAATCATTCCGTACATCGACACATATTTTTTGCATATAGAAACTCTGTCTCCCTCAACAACCTCTCCAATAATTCCAAGGCTCATTTGCATCTGCCTCTGAAGCATCCTAATGTCAACAACAAAAATAAATATTAGAACTTGTAAACATGCAATATTATAAAAGTTGATGTACTCGAAAACGTAAATCATTCCTTCGAGCTAGTGCGTTCGTGTAAAACAGTTTCGTCCTTACGAATCTGGAAGGAAGAAATGTTTTGACGCGCAGCTACGACGTATGGCTAAATGCAACATGTGTGAAATGTTCTGTGCAGATGGGGCAGTTTCAAAACGTTGTAGGTGTTAAGGTACGTGAGTTAAGTGAAATATTTGTCCAATAAATCACCAATTTGGTACGCTGCACGTGGGTATTTCCAAATGAACGGCGAGGCTTCTACCCTCCCAACAAACTTTCCAAAGCATATACGCCAAAAGATATATTATAAAAAGCTTTCTGAACCATAGCATTCCAACATAGGCCATTTATTCACAAGCTACAACTCCGGAGCTGGGAACTCATGCATTAAGCTCGTATTTCCACTACTCATGTATAAAGCAAAAGAGCGTCCGAAACTTCTAATAAAACTAGTTACATTTAATGAAGATCGATTACATTAATAATGATCGAATAATTGTCGATATAAGTAATTATGGCTAATTTAAAACACAATGAGTCATCCCTAAGAACGTTTATTGGGTTAAAATTGGCCGGGTGGTATTTCCATTTATAAACCCATTATTTGTTTAAAATGTTTAATAAATATTAACAAGATTCATGTTATAGTTTCATACTGATCCATTTATTGCCGAATTTATAAGTATCCTTTCAGCTATATAAACTCATTTTATTTCGGAAGAACTTTCATTAGAATCACAGAGGAAGTCATGGCTACCCTTGAGTGTTCGCTCCTGATTTTGACCTCGCAGATACACCCAAGCAAATCGGATTGCATTGAAATATCGTACGAATGAGGATACAAGACACCTGCAGGTCGCGAAATTCCGGCAGCCAATGTCAAAACTCGACGCTGATTTCGTTGACCTGAGTCACAAAATGCTCTAGCAGGCGAGTAAATAAGGCACCTCTACCGCCTAGCCTCCGATAATTTTATCGATAAAAATAAAATAATAATTTATGGGAGATATAACCAGGTGTGATTCGAACAGACTTAAGCAGCCTCGTTCAAATATGATCCCACTTGCTTAGGTGGTTAAAGGCATCAACTGACGTCACTATAACCCCTCTAATCGGGAGGTCCAATGGTTCGATACCGGACTGTGGCAGGATTTTTGAAACTAGCTACATAGCTAGGTCGAATTCAGCCGCTGTCTGTATAAGAATTCTGACGGCCGGCTGCTCTGATCGGTAGTTTTCCGTGGTTTCCCCGATTAACACCAGACAAATGACGGACATTAACACCCTAACAAACGGGCCATGGACCGCGCGCGATCTTTCTTTCCACTTCCTTGTCTTATCCTCAACCTTTACTTACATACACTTCATAAACACATATCCCGGGAAACTAGTCGGGAGTTTAGAAATTGTCCCGGCTAAAGCTCCCTGCTCTAAGTGGGGAGCTTAGAGCTCGACTTACATGTAGCCGGCCAGGTACCCCGTTGAACTCTAATATAACTACACTTTGAACGATTTGGTGGCGGGTGATATGCTGTATTCCGCCAACGACACCTAGCGGACTGCTACCTAGGTGTCCCAGATGGCTTTGGTTAAGCATAAATACATTCTGACTTCGAACGAGACGCACACGGGCGTAGGATTGAATTTATTAAAGAAATGTCATGTAAGTTCGGATTCAGTTCTTATTTCTTATCATCTTTATAATTATGGGTCTCATCAGGGGCCTCAGTATTCTAATTTTCTTCAGAGGTTTGGAAATGGTGAGGGCAAGTGCGGTTTACGGCCACACCCCGATTTGTTCCGGAACAGAAAAAAAATCAATATAATGATTGATAACTTCTCAATTGTAAACTTTCCTGTGACTAGAAAAACAATTGCACGATAATGAAGCTGTATCATAATTACTTTCATTATACAACGAGCTGCTGCTTTGTAATCACAGAATTATACAAGGAAAGTGCCTAAAATTAGTGAACTTCTCCCTTACACAGAGAAACTCTGCATCACGAGTATGTCCTTTAAGAGCTCAGTGAGTGAGCACGTGGCAAGCTACAGGTAAGCAGGTGAACGTATGGTGAGGGTATAATGCAGTGTCAGCGGAGGGAGAAAATTGGTACACGTCGGATGAGTGGCGGGTGAGCGTATGGTGAACAGCGAGGTAGATGTGGGTGAGCGCTGAGAAGCGGGTGAGCGGCGGGGAACCGACGGGTCAGAGGCGGGTGAACGACGGATCATCGATGTGTGTGGCTTTCCCCGGATTTCGATTTCTTTCCGTGGTCTTCGAAATTACCACAGTCGATTTTGGGGGAAGGGAGCTACAAGTGTTTTTGTAGTATTAGCGCAGCTGTTCTACTGTAGCGAAGCGTCGGAAAAAGTTTGATATTCAGATTTCACTGAACCCCTGTAAGACATCCATGTCAAAAAAGCTTTGTAGGAATCTTTGTGGTCATCTTAAATAATTTCTTGAATCGGTAGGAATTATATTTTTCAGTATACCACGAGACCCATGGAAAGGTCCATGGAGTTTCCGTCAGCTACAGCCGAGACTTAAGACGATAGTCGGGGACTTTCCATGATCAATAGAAAATGGCCATTTGAGAATGGGGGATCAGTCCTACGCCCGGCTCTCGGATGTGAGTGGAAGAGGATAGAGAAGGAACGATCGCGCGAAGTCTGTCGCCATTTGGGTAGAATTCTGCTACGGTAATCGCCTGAACTGATCAGAGAACCAAAAAAAAGGTCTGTACAGTCGACCTAAAGGCTTGATGCCGGAGATCTCAGAAACGACAAACTCACTGATGCTTACAAAAACACTTGTAGCTCCCTTCCGCCAAAATCGACTGTGGTAATTTCGAAAACCACGACGCGTATCCCGGCTGGACACTGACCCGCTAGTGGGGATACTTGGAAAGGGAAACCCCTCTAGCCAACATGTAGGCTGCTATTGGCTATTACGTTTCTGGGGGAGGAATGCCGCTATTTCGCAAAATAAACATGCAGGTGACTTACAGGACCAATGACAGTAGCCGTTGTCGCGCCCGGAAGGACGAAATAATCAATCAATAAAACCAGGTAGATAACTGATGCTATGCACACAAGAGAGAGCAGGTTTTACTTTCTTCTAGGGCTTTTATCCAGCCGCCAGCCGGTTACCCTTTACGGCTCGATGGGACGCATATTCGACCATACACTAGACACCAACACACTTGTGGGCTCCTCTGATCTGGGGTAGCAGAACGCGAGGCCCTCCGCTTCAACACATAAGTGAGAGACAAGGGACGAACAACCACGCCCGAGGTGGGACTCTAACCCGCGACCCATCGGACCGACGCGCTGAGTCGGTACACGCTCTTAGCCACCTCAGCCAGCCAGGTCGGCAGGGATAGCTGCTTAATAACCGAGAATAAAATCGTTATTTTAGATTCTTTCTTGACGAAGCCCGGCGCTCGTCCCGATTCCCCGCTCCTCAACCGGAAGCCGCTCCCGCCCTGCCCCCGCACCGCCCCTCCGCGCTCCGCCCGCCGCGCCAAGTGGGGCGCAGGGGGGTGCCTGCCAGCGCGTGCGCGTGCGCAGAATGGCGACGGGCCGCCGTCGCGGCGTCGCCCGCGCCGCGCACATGAGGCACTCACACGCGCCTTAACGCCCCCTAAACGCGTCCATCGCGCGCCGCTTGACGCGCGTCCAGCGCAAATGGCCTCTTTGCGCCGACGCCACGCGTCCATCTCGCGGCCGCCGAGCCCCTCGCCAATTCGCGCCTGCTCCGGAGAAAGTTCGACAGATTGTTTCACACGTTGTACAAGACACTAAGCTGCTTGCTATGTTAACAATGTCGGTGAATCGATGGTGGTAATGAAATTACTATAACGAGAAGAGACATTTTACACAACACTAATCTACCTGGAAAGAAAACAGAATGCCATTGAACAGGATATAACAATGACTGCTATGAAAGGAGATGTACACTACACTAATCTAATATACAATTTCCTTGGCAGGAAAACAGCATGCCAACGAACAGATCGTGATGAAATAATTACTACAATGAAACCATACGAGACATTCTGTACGACACTAACCTACATACTTAGAAGGAAAACAGAATGTCATTGAACAGGGCGTCATCTCTTGAGATCTCGTCAATTAATCACTGATAGAAATCCATAAGCCATAATAGTCCGTCGTTCGAATTTAGAATACTGCAGAGTTTTCTGAAAGACTATTCTGATTACAGAATTACATTTTCTTGACAGAGGACAATATATCTCGATAGTTTCACTTGGCACTGTATTGCGTGTCGGTCAAACATTATTTACCTCATCTAAAATTGCATTAATATTTATTATTATTATTATTATTATTATTATTATTATTATTATTATTATTATTATTATTATTATTATTATTATTACTCTCTGACACCTTCTATTGTAAACTGAGAGACAGTCTATGAAAAATAATAATTCATTAATTTGAGCAGATATCGTTTGTTTATTTTAAAGGGAAGAACATAGAAACCTAAGAGTGGGAACTAATAACTATAACCACTTTGATCTGAAGTAGGAAACAAGAAGTAGACTTATTATTATTATTTTAAATGTAAAGTCAATATAATAACATAATTCATTTAGATAATTTTGAGATCTTCAATTCAAGAGTTTATCGTTCAACGTTTTCAGTTGATATTATGAACCTATTGACATACTTGTTGAGACCGAGGAGGACATTAAGAACATTTATTCAATTATGGTAGGATAAATCGAAAATTTTGATGAAGGCTTAATTGATGAATGAATGATTAATGAATGATTTGAAGAATGATTAATTACAAAAAATGATAACATTAAGTACGAAAACAGCGTGTAGTGAAACGTTCACTCCAAGATACGATGTAAAAAAATACTGCAGTTCACTGAGAAATGAAAGACTTAAATTTTTTCTTGTGTTCTATCATGACTGTGAGGGTAACAACGTCTTTATATTACTCGAAAACTACTAATGTTTTGAAAAAAATGTATACTCGTACATATAATCATTAAAACATCAAACTTTGAAGAACATAATTCATAGAGATAAATATCTCAATTAATGTAGTTGTAGGAAGTGTCTTAACATATGTTTAACTTAAGACGAGTGTTACGTAGGCCTATGTAATGAACTTATGTCCCGCAAAAGAGTATGAACCCGTTGATGCTCACGATCGTTGATATCTCCAATAAATACATCTGCCGCTCTTTCTCACTTATCCAACGTTCGCCTCTCTCTTGAGGTAATTTTAAATCAAATACTAAGTTCGAACATAAAGAAAATATATTGTTCGTGAATTCGGGTTACCAGAATTAATCGGGAACCTATTACCTGCACCGCTTCCGCGTATATCTTGTTCCGTATTCTAGAACCACCGATTAATGTTCTTAAATAGCTTCTCCGAAGTTTCACAAATCTCTTCAAGACTCTATTTGGGGATTTAAACCAGAATATCACCTAAAATATCTTGGCCTACCTTCAAGCATCCATTTCTTACGAAACCGAGCCAGTCTCTCCCTAACAAACTTGCGTCCTTAGTAACCGTCGCTGCATATCTGAATTGTCTCTTTCTTACGAGTCTATACATCTTGAACAATTTTATATTTTCATTTCGTAACAAGTAGTTAATGAATATCAGTCATGTGCACACCAGACAGGTACCGCCGAATGCCAGTAGCGTAGCAGCAGAGGCCCGAAATGAAGGCACTTATTCATTCTCCCACCCCCTGGGAAGTTCGGTCTGCAAAAAAGTTCCTTAATTCACAACATATCGCGCCGATCGAAATTCGTCATAAACTCTTGCTAGCATACTTATTGCAGACGTTGTACTGCTCCATGACAATGCTTGTCTACATACGGCAAAAAGCAACTGTTCTGCAGGAGTTCGGCTGAGAGCTGCTTGATCATGCCTCACACAGTCCTGATCTCGCGCCCAGCGATTTTCATCTTTTCCTGCACCTGTAGAGATTCCTGTCCCCCGTCAACGTTTTCACAACGACGAAGAGCTGAAGACGACTGTTCCACGTCGGTTCCAGTGGCAGGCAGCACACTTCTACGAGACAGGTGTTCAACAGTTGATACCACGATATGACAAGTGTCTCAATTCGTGTGTTGACTATGTCGAAAAATAGCTCAAACATTCCTGTACCTGCTTGCCAATAAAGTTTGGCATGAAAATATGTTGTTCTTTATTTCATAAAATAGGGAAACTTACTTTCTGGATGCGCTACATATGTTTTGAAAAACACTGTTCGCTATCTAGGGTCCACAAAACGTGCATTTCTGTTAAAATCTCGATATTGAATTTTTACAGCGGAAGATAACTTTCTTTATAGACGCTACGTATAAAAAAAAGCTAAAAAACAAAATTTTAATTCTCCTCGTGAATTCTAAAACATTATGTAGATGATGTTCTTGAAGTCTACAAGTTTTCGATAAAATAACATCGAGCAATAACAAATCATTGTTTCGTAATTCTTACTCTAAGAGAAACGAGCGAAAGTCATGTCAGAAAATCCGCATTTTGAGTGCATCAGAGCAGGGTGTATATGAGCAACGAGGTGCAGGGCAAGGCAGAGAAGGACAGGGCAAAGGAGGGTGAGGATGCTTTCCAGCAAGCACGTCAAACCGCGCCTGAACGAGCTACTGGCCCGCCTTTAGATCCCGGCGCTCCTACGGGCACGGGTAACTTCCCCTGACTCAGTTCTAATTTCCCCTTAAAATCCAGAAAGGGGTGTACATGCGCGAGCTGAAGCGACGCTTGTTACCTTACCCGCAACCTTGACATGCCTGCTTCACAAATAAAATTCACT
Source organism: Gryllus longicercus (assembly GCA_038098605.1). NCBI lineage: Eukaryota > Metazoa > Arthropoda > Insecta > Orthoptera > Gryllidae > Gryllus > Gryllus longicercus. Next base: position 1,141,675 of record JAZDUA010000410.1, on the reverse strand, counting down.
CCTTTTTCTGGCCAATAGACGATTGTGATAAATAAATTACCGGGTAACGCGAAGTACTTCATGCACGTTAGAAGCTAAAACAGCCAACTAGCTTTGTTAACTACGGTGAATGTGAAAGCGCGGTCGCCCGAGCTAAAATACCAGCACGAGTAATACATGCGTTGCTGATCCCGTATTTGAAATCTGATTGGCCGAATGACGCACCATGCGCGCCGGCCTCAAAAGAAGTGGGGCGCGATGCTTCACCTTCCTCTTCCTGTTCGATCCCTACTCTTGGCGACTGAAACGAATGTTCGAAGGTTAGGATTATTTCTAACGTCCTCGAGCTTTTTTAATAAACAAATTGTGGATAGCGTTTAAACATATGCGTTGGATATTTTGCATTGAGAATTAGTGCAATAAAAACAATTAGTGCAAGAATAATTGTGGAGGTTCGTTATTTAAAGATTTATATATTTACAGATTAATATCTTAGAAAATATTGAATTAAGGACTTGGAAAATCTATCTTCAAAAATGTAGTTGGTAGAGAGAGCCAAAACATTTTAACTTTTGTATTTTTTTGAAAATTTGAAGGTGTTAATGAAAATAAGACCTGCGTCATTTTGATATGTGTACATTGCTCTTTTCGAGCAAACAAATTACACAAAAAGTTTGGAACCATTTTTGAGAATATTTGATTGGTGCTTCTAATAAATTAGCCCCAAAAATAAAATATCAGCTTCAAATTCAAGATACTGCAAGATCAAGCAATAGAATCCCCAGCTATCAATTGAAAACTTCTAACCAAAAATTTTAACTAAATTGCATACAGAGGTTCAAAAGAAATACGCGTTTTTATTTTATTGAAAAATCAAAATTTTAAGTGCAAATTAATATCTGCCATTCAATTCACTGCATCCTGCTCCATTCTTAAAAGTATTTTTTCCATGCTAAAATATTCGGTAATGTAAATATAGGATCACACTGAAAAACTGGTTTTGCAATTTTCAATCTCAAGAGTTTTAATGAATATTGGTCATGCACCTATTTTATAAGCGTACTTTTCTTTAATTGAGCAAACGTTTTAAAAAAACGTCATGACTGGGTCTTAGTATTCACACCATTGGCATGCTTTTTTATCTTAATATCTGATCTGAATCTATTTGATTTTTATCTGCTTTATTTATCTATTAACACTCTTCTATTCAATAAATAATGTTATCTGTTTTGATATTTCACTTGTACCTCTTGACTCGTGGCTCTATTGGACAGTCGCTTTCCTCCTTTCACGATTTCTCACACAAAAGGGTGTAAGGCGCGATCACAGAAAATGAGGGGAAAACCGGCATTTCAAACACCAATTTCTAAGTGATGACACATAATTAATCTAATTGATATTTATAGTATATTCAATGGAGGCAATAATTATACATCTAAAACGCACAATTCCAACCTTGAGATTCCTCAATCACATTAGCATAGATTGCTATTCATTTCAAAAGTCTTAAATATGTGGAACTAAAAGTACTTCTTTTTTCTCTTAATGATGAAAAAATTTCTCCACATTTCGTTGAGTACTTTAAAAGAAACCTGAACATAGTTAATAAACAGCAAGGAAAATTAATTGATGGAACGCTTTTCCCTGATACTGCCCGGAAATATTTGTTCAATATATTTTCGATAACTCTTCAGGCAGAAAGGTCTCTTCATTAAATTATTCAACGAAATAAAATTAAATAAAAAACGCCTTTTTTGAGATGAATTTTCTGTGATCAATATATGACTTCCCTTTCCTTTTACATATAATAAGCCAAGGATAATTGACGGTTTCGTAAGATTCATCAGACCCCAACGATACAAGACCCTGTAAATAAGTTACTTCTAAATAAGCAATTACTTCACCCCTAGGGGGGGCATTAAACTGACTTAGGGTGAAAAATATAGAACTGCAGCCAAGAAATCAACCGGCATACAGCAATTCGCAGCAGATGTTGAGCTCTTCCGTACGCGAACATCGTATATAAATTGAAAACGTTGCAACCCAGGCCTCAAAATCCTCTTTTGGCGTTCCATTTCTTTTTCGTAGGCCGTAACTTAGAAAATAAAACCTTTTCGACTGCCTATTGCATTTCTGAAGGTTTAGCTCTTCTAAATGTCTTCACTTCGTGACACGAGTGGTCAAAATCTCGAAATCAATGTAAAATTAAGTTTAGTATTTGACATGCTGTGCATTATTTTGTTGGCATCTTTTTGTCTGCTATTAAACTCCTTCCTATATTGGAATGTTTACCCACCAACAAAGCAGGACACATTTATATATCAATTAATGGTGTAACCTTATCGAAAACCTTGAAAACTGAATGAGATTGCTACCTCCCCTGGTCACTACAGCGTCGATTTTGTTAAAATTTGATTATTTAGTATCGTAAATTAAGCAATAAAATATTTATTTTAATCCTTTTTAATAGTTTAGGAGCATTTTGACGTACACATGTGAAGTTGCATGAGGATGTAGCTAGAGGTCAGGATAATGGCTGATTGCAGTTCACTAGCATGCTAGAAAGCGCAGAGCGAAGAGGAACTGCAGAAGTTCAGATTAACATGCGAAACGTTAATTTTATGCCTTGTGTAAATTTGGATGATAAGTAAGTGTATCTGAAGTTTTGAGACTAAAGGTTGAGTTATGTTGATATACCAAGTTTGATGCTGACCTCGAATAGAACATTTCATGTATAAAATGTTTTCTAGATCATTGGAAGAACCATTATAATTAAATTATTGAAGAAAGATCTTCACACTACCTATTACGGGGTTACTGTAGGCTGAGGTAATTCAGCCAAACATTTATTTGTTTACCGCTGAATACAATTTTCTATCCTCTCTAACCTGTGTTAACATAATGTAAAATTCTGGGAGATATAACAGTGCCGCTTGGGAGAGAGAAAAGTTACATTTTATAACAAATACATTTGATCAGCATTTGCGCAATAGGTGAAGGAAAACTAAAAAAAAACTTATGGATATTTTCATTTTTAGAACAACGACTCAGAAAGTGTTGAACATTTGCAAGAGTCCATCTGTAAAAGCCATTATTACTTCAATTGCAATAAGTAAACGGTTAATCGGGAGTATAGCTCATCCCCTTCCTTATACAGTAAAGCAAGGCCATGCAATTACTACTACTAATTATGCCTACTGGATTATTTCTAATAGCAATTAATGTTATTTATTAACGTCATTGAAAGAAAATTGGCGTCGGGCTTTCAACACAAATCTGCAATTGCAAATCTTCAATTTCCTCCTATAATTGTTGGATTTACTGTTAAGAAGAATTTGAGAGTTTTTTATATAATTTGCACCGAGAGGGGAGTGTGAAACATATACAAAATGTCAGAGTGCTAAGACAGTTTAGGGGTCCGACGTGTTTGCGAAGTATGTCTGTTATAGTAATACTTTTATGTTAGTATATTATGGTATTGAGAAGTATGATATAGATTGAACAAAAGGATTTTATATTCAATCCAAACGATTTGGCAAGCGTTTTCTCTCCGCTTTGTAGGTTCGTTTAAGTGAAAGGAGTAGCAATAACTTAAAAGTGACGTTTCGGTTGCAATACTTCTCCTTTTCAAATTAATTCCCTTACTATAAGGGAAACACAAAGATCGCGTGAGCGTCGGAGCGAGAGTGGAGGTGCACACCACGTCATGAGAGCGAGGCCCGGAAGACCCTCGCAAACACAGCACGTTGGATCCGTCGGGTAGCGCGTCGCAGAACGCTTGGTGTCAAAATGCTTTGGTTTGGTTCTGAAATTACGTTTACTCAAAATCGGATTTTGACCGGTAAATTTTGATATCAATCGTGATATACGGGACAAAACACATCAAATAACTTGTTGTTCAAATTCCCATGTAACGACCCAAAACTTTACTATAGAAAGTGAAGAACACTAGGTTATTTATGACTCATTTTAATTTTCCAGCGAGTGTTTTCTCTGTTGGTATAATCTTTGTAATAACTTGTACACGTAACGAAGGTAATTTATACCCACAGGGGCCTTGGACAGCAGGAGGGTAAGCTATTCTTTCGCTCTACAGTTTTTTCCTCTAAACAATAAACGTCCTCTGAAGAAAATATTTGAAGTATTATTATCCTCCGTTTCCGATTGAAGAGTTCGAACAGACAACTCAAAACTAAGTTCTCCTCTTTGACGGTTACAATATCTACACAACTATACTCATTCTATTCAGAGTGCTTGTATCTTATCATTGGTTCATGAAACTGAACTGATTTTCGATTAACGAATGCGACACAAAATACATATCACCAACTAAGAGCCATCCTCATAACTTCTAAACGATTCACTATACTGAAATGCAGTTTTCGCTCAACAATGCGGAATTATGATGCAAGTAATAAACCGTGGAGATATTGTTTGAAATATTTTTAGTTCTTGAAAAATGAAATCTTTATTTTTTTTAAAATGGTATTATGTTTTTTATATCATTAAAAAGAGGCATTCAATTATATATCATACGATAGTATGGCCCATTTCTACAAGTAATGCTCCGACAATAGCCTGGTATTGATTGGAGCTACCAAAGCAAGCTACCGAACAGAACACCCGGCCGCTAGAATTGTCCTCCGGACAGAAAATCCGCCATCAATGGGTAATGAATGCGACACTATAGGACAGAAACACTTCAATGATAGCAGTTGCAGACCTGAGCCATCTCATACGGACAAATCATGAAATGACGAAAACAACGAAGACGGCGGCGATGACGCCTTCGGGAAAGACATTAATGATGCTGATGACATGACATGATATCGATTATGCTACTTTTAATGAATGGGAGTGGGAGGCAGGCGAATTGGGAGGTGCCTTTTATTTATAGCTTGTAGAAAACAATTTCCACGTGCAAAGGAGATTTTTCCGTTATCCAGAGAAAGAAACTATCCCACCAGCCTCTGCGATAAGAGCGCCTTTTAAAGGATGTACCGGAAGCGGTGTCACAGGGCATCAAACGATGTCACTGCAATGTCTTTGATCCTTGTTTCGAGTTCCGACGGTGGCAGGATTTTCGACACTAGCTAGATAGCTAGGTCGACTTCAATCGCAGTTAGGAGGAGAATTCTAATTGCCGGCTGCTCGGATAGGTAGTCTTCCGTGGTTTATCCAATCAACACCAGGTGAATGCCGGAGCAGTACCTAAGAAACCTTCCCTTTCTATCCTCATCCCCTTTCTTGTTCTATCCTCATCCCCTTACGTACACCTACTTACATCCACTCCACTACTCCACATGCCGAGAGATTAGTCGGAATCTTAGAGCTTGTGACGGCTGGGGCGGTACCACACTGGTGGGAGATATCTGGACGAGGAAAATCCCGCTAGTCGTCTCACCCCCAACGGGGGGATGACCACAGCAACCTCCCACGATGAATGCATGCACTACAACTACGGGACTAATGACCTTAGCCGTTGACGCACCCGGAATTATCGATCAACCAATTAAAGTATGCAGCTGGTATGAGCACTTCTCCTTAATATAGACTTCTTTTACTTGTGGATTTTAATACATCATAAATGTGTGTTGTGCGTAAAGCAAGTGTTAAAGTTTTTCCACTAGACGATATTCATTACGACAGCAATCACCAGTTCACATCTTCAAGATTTAGGGCTAAACAAGTGTACTACCATTACTTTGTTGATGACTTTGATGCATCACACTTCTTAAGACTGTGGTGCTTAGATATATTGATGGCCTCAGACATCGCGCCGAATAACCTTGTTAAAGATGCCACGTTTAGACACGACGAGAGAGCGTCAAAGTTCCTTGGGGTACATGTTCAGTTATCCTGTTCCCAAGACAACGTTTCTGTTTTCATTCACTACCATGAATACGATTTCGTGTGATAAACAGCTGACTGTGAAACGTTCCCTCGCAAATTACAATCGACGCTATTTACGTATCACGAAACCGTCGACTGTGTACCATCCATTGATATAAGCACTCATCGATGATTCAAAATAACACGCCAAATTTAATTTAAAAATTTAAAAATTTAAAAATTTCAAGTATTTGAGTATGAGTTAATATTTGAATATTATTGTGATTAAAATATTTTTATTAAAATAGTACACATTACACAGTGTATATTAACAATTCACGATTTTCATTTCCAGAGCGTCAGGAAGGAAAACTAAGTTCATGTACTGAACAGGAATATTGTGATCTCTTCCAGGCCACGTCATAACAAAAGACTCGCAAGTCAAAGCACTTGTAAATAGTCAGACCTCCACAAACGAAATGCTAATGACCACGTTAACCGGATGTCAAAGCAATGACATTTCTGCTCTAACAAAAACAAACATGTCGGGAATCTATTATGCGAACGGTGCTCGGAGGTATTTCGTGGGTAATTTTGCATCTATAACTACTGCAGGAGCCGAAATGGAGCAGCTTTCTATGTACGCACTAAAAGCTATGGCGCAAACCACAAATAATACAATACCGCTTGTGTCAACTGTGCGCCACTCTCATATCTTCTAAACGGTTCGCGATATCGAAATGCAGTATTCGCTCAACATTGCGGAATCATGTGGCAAGTAATATGCTGAACAGATATTGCTCATAATATTTTTGATTTTCGAGAAATTTAATTATCCTTTATTTTTTTAAAGATACTGTATTTTTCTCACTAGCAAGATAGATCATAAAAAGGACAACACAATGACGTATCATTTGTTAATGTTTTGACAGTAGCTTGACTATAAAATAGTACTTTCTGAGGAGTGATTTTGAATTAAACCGACAAAATTTCCTTTAGAAGCCCTTGCAGCTGTCGCCTTTGGGGAATGTAACAGCTTCGGTGCCGCGAAGGCTACCTTTCCCAAAGTCGACAGTTGTAAGGACTGCTGCAAGAAATATTATCTGTTTAATTTAGGATCATGTGTCAGAATGTCTATCTCAATGTTTCAAAAAATAAAAATATTTCAAACAATATCTCTACAGCTTATTACTTGCCCTGCGATTCCTCATTGTTCAGCGAAAACTGCATTTCGATATCATGAACCGTTTAGAAGTTCTGGGTTTAGCCGTAGTTGGTGGGTCATTCTGTATTCCTAATTCGAGCTTGAACTGTGTTAAAATAATGAATGATACGTCCAGAACGTTCATGTTCATCTGCAAGTATTATTAATCCTCTCGTTAAAAATATTAAGCTGATAGAATTAGGTGTAAAATTATCTTTCTTATTCTTTAATGTTTGATCATACCGATCCACTTTTTCAAACTCGAGTGAATATCCTACTAAAATTACGGAGAGAATATAATTATACTCTTATCACTTACATCACAGGAAATCAGGTTTTCCACAAATATCTTTTTCTCGTTTCAGTAAGTGACATAATATAGCAATATATTTCATTTCACTAATTCTTAATTGTAATCAAGAAAATAAAATTATCGTATTTTGGACAAATACTACATAATCCGAACTATCTCATTTTCATAGCCTCATTCTACAATGAAAATCCATAGTTACGATTATCTAGAGAAACATGCCGATCACGCGAAGAGAACGCCTGAGAACAGTAAAACGTGGAGTGGTCTGTACTCGAGTTCTGGGAGACGAAGAAACACACAAGGGTGAAAATTGAGAAGTATTCATTATTGACACTAGGGGTCACAATATGAGTATCACATTAGGGGCAATACTCAGGCCCACAAACACTATTCGAAGTATTTGATACTCTCTTTAGGCTTAGTGTTAAAAAGAAAATGGGTGTAAATCATGAAACCCGAGATCTATTTTCAATTAGATGTGAAGTAATTCGCGCACGGAATCTTGAGCTATTACTTTTGTGGATGCGGAAAGATTCGTCAAAGATACGAAGGTTCGTCGACAGTTCTGTTTTATAAAATTTGTTACTTGTTTGCCAATACAATAATTATCTATACACCAAGGGCGTTTAAGAGGGTTTTAGTTATCGACCGGCGACAAAAAGCCCGAGGACCTTTGGCAAAGGGTCGCATCATTAACGCCCGTGGTACATACAAAATTTTATTTTTACCCAATTTAAATTATTCATATTTACTTATTTACTAATTAACTAGAAGTTAACTTGACTCAGTTTGTGTTTTCATATTTCCCTCACATAATTCCCATATTTCATGTTTCTCTCGTAAGCACTATTCTCTCGATGCAAGTAAGTAATGCAATATATATCGACCTTCGTATTAAAAGCAATAAGGCATCACTAAAAAATAAATGTTTTATTTTACAAGAGAAGTAACAATTTCTGGATAACGAATGATTCAAAGAACTTCGCTCATATATTCGCAATTCAACTCTGCCCGATGACAGAGACGAGGTAAGGAGTCCGGAACTCAAGAAAACATGCGCCTACATTAACCCACTTGGCACAAGAAGAACCACAAAACGAACAATGTTAAGAAAGTTAGTCGTTTACCACCAAAGAGGCTGGAAGCGTATGCGAGGGCGAGTGTTACCTGCGCGGCGGCGTCGCTGGGCCGATGCGGGGGCGGGTGCTCCGGAGGCGGCGGTGCGCGCGGGGGCCATGGCGGCGGCGGTGTGGCGCGGCGGGCGCGCGGCGCGCCGTTAAATCGCGGCCGCGGGGCGTCGCGGGCGGCGCGGCGCCACGAGCCCCGAATAGCAATCACTCGGCGGCGGCGGCGGAGGTGGCGGTGGTGTCAGTGCACGAGTGACGTTGTCCCGGCCTCCGCCCAACCACCGGGCTCCCGGGGCCACCTCGCGAGACCTCACGACCGGCTGACATCGCTCAGAGCCATACTATACAACAGTTGCCGCGGCAGTGTCTCCGACCGGGAGTTCCTAGGTTTCGAGTCTCGACGGCGGTGGACTTTCGATACGACTACAAAGCGAGGTCGAATTTCGGCGCTGACTAGAGGGGAATTGAAGTGGCAGGCTGCTTCTCAACGGTAGCTTTCCATGTTCTTTTCGATCAAACCCAGGGAAATGCCGGAGTAGTATCACAGTTTACGTATAATACAGTGACGAATTTCATCCCGTTTTTACTTCCTCGCTATGGAATAGAGAGAAAGTTATGTAATGCTGTGCGAAAACACGGCAAAATTTCCGCAGAAAAACTCTTAATATAGGACCCTGGCAAGGAAAAAGTGGATACATCCAGTTGCTAAATTTATAACAAAATATCCCTAACACGTGATGTATCATTAATCCATGTGTTCTGGGTCCTTGATATCGAAAAATCGAAACACGGCAAAACATATGTCTGTCCGTCCGTCCGTCCTTCTGTGAACAACACTGGAGGCTAAACCGTTCATCTCATTTTCTCCAAAATTGATATTTGACAATCTATCTAGATAATGTCGCGACTCCTTGAATTTGAAACCGATTATTTAATTTTGCGGGGTACTTTACATGAAGCCCCTGGGATTTTCAAAAAATTTCTGAAAAAAATGGCCCCATAGTTTTTTATTATGTTGTTGGATAGTATGAAGTACGTTTAAAGGAATGGTGTATGACTCATAATCGGTAAAAACACTGCTTTTTCGGAAATTTTAGAAGTTCAAATTTTTTTTGAGTCTTCCCACAACAAAAATATTAAAGATAAAAAATGTTTCCCTAAACGAAAACTAAAATGATAGATTTTGGAATTAGGGCATGAAAAATTTTTCGAAAATTTAAGTACTTTTCACTAGATTTTGGAAGAAAATACGGCCGAGAAAGTGCGTACTGCTTTAACCCCGCTAGTTTGGCTAGTTAGTGATGCGCGCGCATACAGCTAGCGATTCTGGTGAAGACAAAGGAAAACTGCGGATATTTACTCCAGAAGTATACGGATTAGTTTGTGAAATTACGATTGTTTAGAGCTGGTTAAATACTTCCAATATAATTGGAGTTGTTTCATGATTTCGTGGTTTTATATTTCTAATATTTCAAGGGCAAATCATGCCCAAATCCGTGAATTCTGACTACAAACGTGTTAGAGGACGTTACTACATACAGGAAAAAAAATTGTCCACATTTTCAGTATCAAGGAACCACAATGCCATTTTTTCTGTTGAAAAGTCGTCGTTCGTAACACCAACATGTTGTGTGAGAGAAAAAAAAACTAGTGGTGTAACAGAATGGAACATACTTTCTCGTACTTGTTAGTTTCCTTATATCTTCAGTTTGGGACGTTTATTCGATTTTTCGGATACATAGTTGTAGAATTCAAATTTGACTGTAAGAGTATTATAGAAGGGTAAAATACACAATTCCATTAAAACATTTCAAGCCTGATTTAAGAATGTCGTTTTTAAGTTTTTCTGAAAATGCGCATTTTGAAGCTCATTTTCCTCTAAAACTTTCAAGCTGTGAAGAAATTTTATAAGAAATAATTTCAAGCATTTGTTCTCCCAAATACAATAATATATGAGCAATGCCCATAGTGAAAATATGTGAAAGACGTTTAATAAAAATTTCATTTGTGAAATTTTAGATAAAACAAAAAATCAAAGTAGCATTGATATCATATTATTCAGCGTATTTATCGTTAATATAATGTTATGCAGTGCATCAGTGCATTAAGAAAAAATTAGAGCATTTTCGAGAAAATGACGTTTGACCGTTTCTGAAAATGCGTAATTGGAGCTCATTTTTACAGAATAATTTTGATTTTTTGAGAAACTTTAAAAGACATCGTTTAAAAAACTGATACAAATGTAATGATGTACTCAAATTGCCGAGAATGTAAATATACGTCGAAATACATAGCAATACTATATTCGTGTTATTTTTGAAAAACAAAACAACACAGCAAAGTGGCTTTTATGATCTCTTGTATAGAGCATTTAACACTGATGCAACAAAAAATTGAAGGAAAAGTTCATGTGTAGCCATTTTTGAGACAAACTTGTTTTTAATATTGCCCATATTTCTTTCAAAACTACGTGAAAACTACCAAAGTTTTCAAGTATGTTAAACGGGAAATGCTTAAAAAATAGTACAAGCAAGCAAATATAAGTAATGCACCAGTAATCAAATTGAAACATAAGTTTAATCTTTTAGTCGTAAATAATATTAATTTATGAATTTTTATTTAGAAAGATTAGTGAATAGTTGATCGGAAGCAACTTCTGACTAGAGAATTTTTGTTTACAGATTGTACGCAACATATTTAAAGCATCGGAGAAGATTCAACCACCTAAGCAATGGTTTTCTCACACTTCCAAAGACAAAGATAAAACAAATTACCACTTCCATTATATTATTGATTTTATTAGCATTACTTCACACTAACTCTCTTCTGAAACAGGAATTTGACCACATTAGAGGCGGTTAAACGAAGCCGTGAGTGTCATTTACATTTCTTCAAGAGCCTTCAGCAACATATAACAGAATTAGAAAATCAGATCATCAAATTTTTATCACTTATATCTGGTAAAGAAACGAATGTTCGCCTACATTTCCGTAATTAATTTTGAAGATCACGTTGTGCTCAGGGAACATACAATTAACCCTAAATATTCGGCTATCCATTACTTTCCTGTTAAATGTTCAATAGATATTCGTTGTAGATGCACATCAGACACATTTCAATATATACTTCTTCAAAATGTCTATGCAATGAAGCTTCAATTTAAAAAAAACAACTATTTTAAATACTAGGCGGATTGTGGAAAAAGTTTGAATTAAAAGTGATATAACCGGTACCGGTCTGTTAATATATTCTTCAATATTTGAAGAAATTTATTTTTATTGAATTCGACAATAATTTAAAGCTACCTGCATTGCGAGACTTGGCTCTTTTCTTTGAAACTGTTATTTTTTTTATTTCAATAATCCAATAAATGCCTTACATTAAACAAAATGTCAGTGAAAAGGATTACAGACAGTTGATGAGTTAAGTTAAAAAAAATACGATTGTTGGACTGGTCATATCTTAGCAACGTTCCAGCATTCATCTTCAATTTGTCGCACGACCTGCAGTTCTGATCAGACACCCCAAAATGAGTTCTCAAGGAAGGGGTCGAGGATTATCCATCAGGCTGAACATCAAGCCAAAGGGTAACGATATTTACGCATATGCACTAATGTTAAATAATTTAATTACAAATACTTTTAATGAATCTACTTGTAACTCAAATTAGGAATGAAATATTACTTGACTTGGCCGAAAATTTTTCTTGGCATTTCTCCTTGTGCATTAAAATTGAAGTAAAATTACTTGTCTAAAATGCTGATCTTAAAAAACAAAAACGGAAAATTAAATTTTACACGAACAGAAATTAGACAAATTATAAGTAGTTTTCAAATGACCAAATATCGTAGATTTCCCTCCATTATCTATCAAGAGTATTTGCATTACATGGAACAATTTAACTTATAATTTTTGTGTGTTAAAAAACATGGTATGCCTGAAACACATGAAACGATTTGTCAATAATAAATTTTCAGTCAAGGGGTATAACATTGGAGATAAACAAATTAATAATAAATTATGATTTACGTATTGTAATAAAAATAATATGTAAATAGAAATGTATTGACTTCCTTTTTTTTCAACAAACGTATGCCAATGTTGAAGCTATCAAAATTCGTTGAATATAAAAGTCCTAACTTTGACACACACGCAGTAAACTTATTTCAACGCTTTTATTGTTTTCTTGGATTTCATTTCTTTGCAATCGGATCGTTTTTGAAAACAATAATTTGACAATGTAAACAAATGTTAATTCCCTATGAAGTTAAAAATACATTTATGATGCTTAAGGAGATATCTTCCGTATCAAAAATCCCTCCCCAACCAAATATCTTCAATGTTTCTAGAAGGAAAAAAAATAACAATAAGAGATGTTGCTCCAAACATATCAAAATTTATTTATAATGATTACAAATCGAACCGAAGTCATTACAGGTAACCGATTATTTGCACAGTAAATTATGTTTATCAAGGAGTAAAATATTTATTTCCATCCTGGAATAATTTGCATTAGTAAAAATGATTTAGTTTAGATCGTTTTAATTTTATAACTGTAATGAGTGCCTGACCATTATATATTATATGAAACGAAAGGTCGGCATCGCCAATGAAATGATATTCCATCAAAACATTAATCAAACAAGCATTATACCGAAAAGTAAAACGTTATTATATACAACGATAATCGTATTCAAACTGTTAAACCTTTTTCTCAGTTTTTATGTGCTGAATATTGCTGCATTTCTGTGTGTACAACGATAATCTGCTTGTATAACCCGACCAAGCGAAGTAGAGGACTGAAGAGAGACCGGCGCATCTGAGAACAGTGACATTTGCGTCGCGCGTTAGCGCCATGGCGGTATAGTCATTAGTCATGCATGTTCCTATTCCAAAGTAATAACACTTTTTTACTTAACATAGTACGTAATGATCATTAATTAGCCTAATTTGTTTTTCTCGAGATAATTTTCCATAGAAACATTACGTTAATCGTACAGAAAGCATTTAATTATTTGATCACTCATTTTTTAACGATTTAAAACACATCTTCATTACGTCCCTTTATATAAGACGTCGGCATTTTCCCGTGATTTTAAATGAACTGTCACGTGTATTGTTGAACATAAGATGGCATCTCAAGAGGGCCATGTACCTTCATCTTCGGATCTGTATCCATATCAGTGCTTCTGTTTTCAGTTGCACTGAGTGTACCGATAGCTTTCTCTCTTTCTCTTCGAAGCAAAATAAAGCGCAGTTATGCCCTCATCGCCAGTCTACACTCCGCTTGGTTGGGATAGACATAAAGTATTGGTCTCGAATTTTTTGGAAAGCGAATTTCAACAATGTTAGCAACTAAATTCACAAAAAAACTTGCTTACAACACAAACTCATCTTCATCAATCATCATAGATTGCATATGTAAATGCGAGTATAACGTGTACAAATAAATACCGTTTATCTAATATTTTTCCGATAATGAGTTTTCAGACTTTCAGATGAGGAAATAAACTAACTTTACCATCGTTACTTTACGTATTTATATTCTGGAATTTACTTTCATTGTATTGTATACATAACTCATTTGCCATATTGTAATAAGTAAATTTTTTCCTTACATAAATTTTATACCCCGTGTAAAATAAAAACAGTATACGCAAATATTAAATCTGGTAAAATAAAATACGTACAAGTTATATTTAAAAAAATGTGTTCAGAGCAATATCAAAAACGTTTATTACACGTATGTGCATCTTTGCTTTCAAAATAATTATATAGAAATGCATGAAATATTATTGTGTCAGGCAAAGTAGAATATGTTATGTGTTTTGAACTCTACGTAGGCACACTGGTTTCAATTCTCTACGAGATTGTATTATTTTTTCGATCCCACATTTTGAGGAACGAATGAAACCGCAATATGAATATTAGGACCCCAGGTTGCGGGAAGGAATAAAGAGGCCGGGACTCCCATTTACAATTGCTGAAAATCGTAAAAACATAGTATCCAGGATTTGTTTAATTTATCACGCAAAATGGATGCCTTATATATTATCTAAATTAAGATACTATTGATCGTCATGTATATTATTCAAATGAATACAAATGCACATATTCGTAAGTAGTGTCAATTCACATCTCCCCAAATATCTTTCTAAAATTTAAGCAGTACAAATGCAAAATGAATAATTGAGAAAACTCACACAGTAAAAAAATGACAATACAATGAATGTACAGCTTTTTCAGAATCCAACAAACAAATGTTCTCAATTGTTTTCATCTAAGTAATCCAACGTACCATTTTATTATGAACTAATATTACCTAAACTATCAAAATTAATCAAATAAATGGTAATTACTTCTTACTAAAGGTTCAACGAAAAAAAACAGAAATGAAGAATAAAAGTAACTCTAATTTTGTTACTACAGATCCGGCGCGATGTATTATTTCAGTTTAATATTAGTTACCATTCTCCGTTGGATATGAAACGAATACAAAATTACTTAATATCCATACATATTGGTCTAAAATGAATTAAACTATTTGTAACAGAGACATATTGTGTACACCAAATCGTTCCTTATATAAATATTTTCCCTGGAACGGCCTTAAATATATTTCAATCTAGAAATTAATTATCTTTGCCATTATCTAGGAAAATCCATATCATTATGAATTATCCTATATTTAATTATGAATCTGCCCGATCAAAAATAATATGTCGACAACTCAATTACCAAGTTCTTTCATTTTACTGTACTTATTTACGAAAATTAGAATCAATGCATGCAACTCAGGTTTCTTGCATTTATAACTTCAGTAACTTTAATTTTCTGTTATGCACCATTCGTGTAAAGATAAATGAACTCAGTACTATTGATCATCGCAATGAGAAAAGGCAAATTATCTCGTAACATATTAATAAAACGATATAAAATAATTATTTTACTCTCGTAAAAGACATACTACCAAAACATTGAACATTTTAATTTGTAAATTTTCACTTTTTACTCCAGAATAGAAACATTAAAAAATCAACCTTTGTTTATGCAATTCTGACAAAATCATAAAATACATTCGTCTTTAGCAAATTTGCAATGTGTTTTGCTGTACTTTACGTCCGTCTTCTCTTTCGCTTATCATTAAATTTCAATACCGAAGAAAACAATTAGAAGTCACAAATTTATTGGCCAAATATCGGTAATTGTACATTGTATTTGCACGAATAGAAGGAACATTTACTAACCTGATATGAAAATATTTTACAAGTGCGATATTCCTATCATAATTTTTATGTACTTCAACTCCTTCATTTATTTAGTTTTTTTCAGGTGAATAGCTAAAACACCGTCTTCTTAAGAACATTTCTTCTTTGATCTCCATTCCACCTGCGAATTGCATAAGTGTTTTCGTTTGTATAGTCGTATTTTATTCATGTGTCAGATTTTTTGTGTGTTGCCAAGATACGCAAATAGTATTTCGAAGGCAAATGAATATAACGCGGTTTCTAATAACGACCAAGTAAACAAGAAGTTTCATTGTAACATTGCAGCAATTATGTCCGATTCATTAACGGCATTCTTTTCCGAGAATCAATAAGGAATACAGAAGGGAATATTTCACAGGGCAAGTTAATTAATAACAAACAACTTCTGTAAGCGATGTTCTGCAAAATAACGAATTTCATCCTAACCACTCAAGATGTTCGGAGCGAAAAAGTTTTTCTCTGGGATAGTGGAGGCTAGTAATTGTATGAAATGACTCATCGAAAATGAGCTAATTACAAAATACAACTTTCTTAGAAACGAGTAAACAATCAGTTGATACTTGATTCATCGCGAGTCATATGTTGGGAAGTCTTTAAAACTTCTCATATTATGCCAAGATCGGCACTTTCCTGAACCGGAGTGCTTAATGCCTTACATTCCACGTAAGTAAAATAATTTCATGTAAAAATGTTTTGAAAAGATGTTTTGAAAAGAAGAAATGTTGTTGTTTTTAATGTATATAGATACATTAAACTTCCTTCATGTACAACAAATTTGATTTCACGTTAGTATTTTCGCAGACATTTCAACAGTTGCCGTACGGTGAAATGTATTCTTACCTTGTAATTATGACACGTAATATTTAGTTCAAGTTTTATATTGAGAACAAGAATCTTGCTATAATTTTACAACGATAAAGTTTTTTCTCGCTAGTTGTATCGCCAACTTTTTCTTTTAATAAAAAACGCCATTTTGTTATTAAGTTGTAGTATCATGACACTAAATCTATTTAATACTAATAAAATGTGCAATATTTTAAATTGTAACTATTCATGTAATGGAATAATATTCCCCTTTTCTCCATTTTTCTTTCCAATATTGCAATTAAAAGTTTTAATTTTTTGTTCCCCAAATTTGAATCATTAATCATTTAAGCTGTCTATTTTCTTTTGACAATTCATAAAAAATATTTTTCAAACTTTGCTTCAAGTGAAATATATAGAAGAAAAGATAATAGTCGTTCTAAACTGAGATCTCACCAAATAAAATACTGTTCAATACAATTATTTAACTTGTGTTTAAAATTATCTTGGCGTGCTACATTAATATTTCGAATGTTAATTGAAAATATTAGGAAGGTTGAAAACATTATACATATTACTCTATTACACATTATACATATTATTCTATACTATTACACATAACAAAATTGAAGCCATACGAATTTTCAATAGAATGAAAGTAGGAAATCCTCCACTACCTCCAATTAAATAAATTATTGCAAACACATGGAAATTATTGGGCTATTTATTTGTAAATATTCCAGAACAACGCTGTAAAAAAATTGCACACTTTATTGCTGAAATTATATTAATATTGTGAATAGCGAATTTAAATTATATTATTCACCAGAAGTATACATGGTGATATTTTTTTTATTTTTATTTAAAGATAAATGGAATGCATAACACCTAAACATGTATTGTTTCGAGAAACGTTTTTTTAACCAATGATAAGTCATTAATTGGAAGTATATATCTGACGCCCTACCATTTACGATATTTTTTTAAAAAGTTCCATAGAATTGTTCATTTTTTTAAATTTGTAATTACGTATATGTTATTAATATATATATATATATATATATATATATATATATATATATATGACAGTTCTATACAATATTGACGGCTTGACGGCGTAAGTATCGCAGAAAATGTATTGTGGCACCGGTTGAATACTCGACGTCAATGCGTTTTTTATATATTGAAATATCTTAATCATTACTTTTATTTCACTTAAGAAAAATATTGTTTACGAAAATATTTTTTTTCTTTTTTTTAAAAATATACATGGTTTTATGGAAATAATGAACGTAATTTTTGCATTAATTAGTTCTTTTAAAACTGTTTTTCACAATTATCACATTCTCTCTTTCGTTCCTTCTTTGTGCATACCCTTTTTGTTCTTCGTTTCCCTTCAGGCAGATTCTTTACTTCCGTAATTTTTGTCCTGAAAAATCGCCTGTATCCGTGCAATTTTACCTTTTTAAAATTTTCTTAGGTATACCTTGTTTATTTTTATTGTATTTTACAATAAAGTACAACTGACGCTGTCATCTAGTTCCTTGATGAGATCCGGATAAACATTGTTTAACATTGCTTCTGTGTGGGAGAGTAGTTGCACTGGCTCGTGATGGGCAGAACGTTCCTTGTTGGCTTCCAGATGCAGCGTTGTTGCGCCGCCCCGGCGGAGGGGGCGTGCAGACACCGGTCGCTCCCTCCTTGCGGCGCCCCGCCTTCCAGACCGTCGTCCCTTCGGTCTCGCCGACTGCTGCCTGCGCCGTCGCACCTTCTAAAGCCGCCCTATCCCGCTTAGGCAGAGGCGGTGTTCTGCCAGGTGATCCAGCGCTTAGACTTACGCTAGCCTCATTTTCCCAAACTTTTAATAATGAAATCCATGTATCACAAAACTTCAAAGAAATAGGAAGAGAAAATACGGAAGCAAGGAGTTCATTTGTATTTTGTTTTAGAACCCCATAGTTTTCATAATTTTTTCTTAGATCCAATTTTCTCCTCATGCAGTTCTTATTCTAAGTCCTCCAAACTAGTCAATGACAGTGCAACAATTTCTTTTAAAATAATAGTAGAGGAAAGTATCTAAACCCTGGAAACCTATTTGGTTTTCGAATATTTTTAAATCCAATTTTCTGTACAATTAAATCAAAATATTGGCAATGCATACCTTACTTAGTTATACAAATGTTATATTGTACTCAAAATTATTGGCCAAGTAGTTAAGAATAAAATAATTTTTTCGTTAAAAAAAATTCCCCGGCAAAAGTTCTAAGAATGGGTAGAACTCAATGAAAAAAATTACAAATATACAAGTTTAACATCTTATATATAAGGAATTGTCTTATACGTCTTGCACGTTGTCTATATATTCAAGTGCGACAAATGCCAGAAATAATCAGCTTTTTCTGTCCCCGCACGTTCTGCACGAGCCCAGAGTGAACTCATTAGGCTCATCATCCGCAGTTCTTTAACAGATACTTCAACATTTATACGGCTAAAAATGCACTCTGCATCTTCATCTGTGAGGGAAGATATCCCTGGTAGAACTTACAATTCGGAAGATCCGGAGGACATGTCGTTCGATTTCTCGCGGAAGGTGGAATCTTCCTTTTGCTTTTTGTTTAAATTCAGATTTCTCTTAAATCTCTCTTTTTGACTTCTCTGGGATTAAATTCTGAAATTCTCTCTTGACCTCTTTCTTCTTTCTATCCAAATAAAAGGCTTCAG
Organism: Gryllus longicercus; assembly: GCA_038098605.1. Lineage (NCBI taxonomy): Eukaryota > Metazoa > Arthropoda > Insecta > Orthoptera > Gryllidae > Gryllus > Gryllus longicercus. The sequence continues at coordinate 1,122,427 of JAZDUA010000410.1, read as the reverse complement.
AGTAGGCTCTTGCTTTTTATTAGATTTCTGAGGTATAAGGAGTGCCAAATACCTTTTCTTTTTATTTTATAAGACTGAAAATTTGGGGTCCGCGTTAAGAACCTTTGAGTGGATCGGGTTAGGCACCAGCGTGTTTAAATTATAAATACCAATAACGTTTTTACAAGACAAGTAAAATAAAGTAATTACCCTGCATCAATAGCTTGTAATGTCCCCTTCACAATAATGTAATTGTTTACAGAAGACTTACAGATGAAGTAGCGAAATCAGGTAACTGAGAATAAGCACTAGAAAAAAACCTTGCTTTTCACTAATCGCACTAAAGGCCGCCTGTCCGGCAACAAGTGAAGAAGACATTACCGCTTGCCTGGGATGCAGTCTTGCAAAGAACTTCTATTTCAGTACGTTTCGAATAGACAACAGCACTCTATAGAGCGTAAATCAAGGGCCTAGCATTAGGAACCGGGTCCGTGTTTGGATACTTTCCTTTACTTTTAGCAGTCATCTTTTAAAAATAATGGATTACATATGTAAAACATTTGTTTCTCGGTAGTAAATTCCCATGCTTTCATTTCCCCTAAAGGTTTTATTGCTTTACTACTGCGAATTTACGATGAAGACTCCAAATCAGATGTTTTTAAATATTCTAGTATTGTATAAGTGTAAAAAGATTCTTTGCGCCAAGAAAGTCGTTGATTTGCACCTGTGTGTTTAATCAGCTTTATGGACCTGCAAGATTGTGGGGGTGATACTTTACAGGGCAGATGCATGCTGGCTCTCCGCCGGACCCCGTGGTTATCCCCACAGCAACTGCCGCAACCAGACCCATTCGCCACCTCCCTGAGACCATCAATAAGGCGACCCGTGCGCTCGCAGGTGAAATTTTACTTTGCTCACTCTCCCCACCGATGCGACTAAAAAATTACCCCTAAAAATTATTAGACAAAATGGCTTCGTGGTAGATTGCAATGTATCTCCATTGCAAAATACAAGACATGAATTTTGATTACTGTGTCAACTTATAGAACTTCAATGCTCTAATATTACAATTAATATCAAACATAATAAATATACAGTTGATACTGTGGTCAAGATAATATTGATCAATTATAAAATCTGTTCTTTACTTTAACTCCCTATGAAGGTAAAGAAACTTTAACTCCCTTGGAGTACAATCAGACTCCTGTGGCTAGATGCCACTTCAGCATCATAAAGCAAGTTGTAATCCCATTCATTCAACTAGACCAAACTAGTGGTGTTCAAACAGTAGAAATTAGCATGTATAAACAGTGACGATTACGTTATGTTATAATATTGCAATTTCTATCCTACCTACACTCAGACGTCATTTCTAACCAAACTGAGCGAGAGATTTTTAAAAACACACATCTTTCATTATTACATTCCTCCTTACTAGATATATAATACAGAGAAAGTTATGACTGCAGAGAAAAAGTAGTATTTTAGGTTTCCGAGACAGAAAAGTGGACAATTATTATTCCTACATGCTGTAAATTACTTTAACACGTTATGTAATAAAAAATCATATTTTGTGGGTTCTTGATGCCAAAACAGGTGTTTACGCCAAAATGACTCTCCGTTTGAATGTCTGAACAAAACTAGTCTAAATCTTAAGGAGATTCTTCACCAAAATTAATATTTCTCGACCGATCTGATCGATAACGCAGTGTCGTTAATTAAAACGAATATTTTAATTTTTATTTTCACGTATACGTACGTATACATAGAATAATATATTTAGTGTAGAGTTACGTAATGTTGCAGAAAATCGATTTCGAGATTTTGACGGCAATACACGTTTTGGAGTCCCTTGATAAGATTTTTTTTTCAAAACGTCCGTCTGTGAACAATATTAGCGCCTACACTATTTATAGGATTTTTTCCAAAATGGGCATTCCCCGGTCGATCTGAATCGACTCGAAGCTCTACGATTTTGAACAACATTCTTTAATTGGGGGCATACTTTACATGAAGCCCCTGAGACATTTTCAACATTTTGCACAAATGGCTTAAGTTTGTTTTTCAAATTTCTTGTGATAATAGAGTGAACCACAATTGTAAAGGTACCACAGGTCCGATTTTCATTGTTAATTGAATTTTCTAAATTTTTCGGCGTCTTCCTACAACTACAAAATTGAGGATTTTTCTTTCAAATGAAATTTGTGCTCTATAATTTATTTTTTCAATAATGTCATTTACATTTTCTTGAAAATTTAGTAGGTCCTGGGCAATATTGAATTAAATATGTGCAATATTAAAAAATATCCAAAAGAAACTTTTCTCAAAAAGAGCTTCAAATTTTTTCTGTTACATTTTCGTCTAAATGTAGTATATAAGATGGCATATACGTCATTAGGTTCTATTGTTTTTTTAACGACAAAAATGTAATTTTCTTGATTTGTCTATCAAGTTGTTAATATTTACATTACATGATTTCTATTCATTATTGCATGTATGAGTACATCTTCAAATGATGCCGAAGAAAGTTTCTTGAAAACTCAAAAGTTGCCTGTAAAAATGAGCTCCAAAATTGACATTTATACAAACGCTGAAACGCCATTTTCTCGAAAATGGCTCCAAATTTTTCTTTACTTTTTTTGAACGGATAGAGCTAAATATACTAAACAACATGACTTGAATGACACTTTAATATGTTCTTTGGTTCTTACAAAATTATACAAATGTTATTTTTTCGTAGTATTCCTCATGCCATACAATATTATATATATTCCTCATGCCGTTAATATTTAATGGTACCAATATATAGCACCATTAGATCATTTTTAAACATGTTTTTTTCAAAACGGCTCCACATTTTTCTTTAATTATTCTCTTCGTATCTATCAAAAGACGATAAAAATGTGATGCTTGTAATCTGTGATTGAATTAATTGCAATTAAAAAAAAACATTTTCTCAAAATCCATTCCAAATTACATCGTTAATTTTTTCCATGGATAGAATGAGGAACGCTCAAAAGAATAGTGCAGATATAATTTTATTTGAACTCTGTTGTTAAATGATTTTTGGATTTCCTGCTGTTTCCTGGTTACATACATAATAAAACCACTGACACTTTTCACATGACCGTCTGCTTAGTTTTCTCTCAATTTCTGCTCCTATACAAAATTAGTAATATAGATGTTAGGATTTTTTGAATTTCTGATATATAACGAAGCCATTTACCTCACATTTGGTCACAGGCTATCTGTTTAGTTTTCTTTCAAATTCTGCGCGCATTAAAATTAGTAATACAGGAGCTGCAACCCGCCAGACACACCTAGACGAGCGCAATGCAGTATTTTGAATGAGGTTTCGTTTATTTGCATTTTCAGTGAAAATCTAAACTAGTTAATTCAATTTGTATTTTTTCCAAGGTTCTGAGTAAGTAACAAAACAATTGACACCCCTTACATTGCCATAGATTGCTTAGTTTTGTCTCAATTTCTGCGCGCGAACGAAATTAACAATGTAATTACAATATACAGAGTGGAACAACTATGTGATATCCCCCTTGCATCTCCTCAGCCGTGCAAGATACGAAGATGCCGTTTGGACAGACAATTGCATAAACAGGGGCTACTTGATCACAAGGTACATCGTCTTCGGACTATTTTTTACTGCGAAGATTTAAGGTCGACTTTGATTTTCTAAATGGAACCCTATGATAAATTTTAATGTATTGTAATGGGATAAAAAAGATTATTTCAAATATATGTACATCTTCGAATTTAAGCGAATAGTTTTTTAGAAATTGATGTGTTTTTGTAACGTATTTTTGCATTGAAGCGGTGATTGTGCTTTCGACCTTTCCTTATAAATGGAGATCTCTGCAACTACGTCCTTCAAACGCTCTCATTTATTTGAAAGTTCTTTTTTGTCACTGAAATACTATTGTGTTATTTTGACAACTGGTTCAACATATTCTGTTATAAATTTTAAATAATACAAAAACAAATGAACAATATCTTATTAATTATAATTTATTTGTAACTCCGTCACATACAAGAACCCTGTATGAAGCATTTGTGTCTTCATTGCACGAAGTCATCTTTCGGAAAAATTAGTATCGAAGAATGTAGTTGTGACTGTGCTGAAATAAAGGAGCGCATTTGTCTGAAGGACGGAGTTGTGAAGTTCCCCATTTAGTTAGAAGGAAAGGAGAATGGAAAATCGCCGCTTCAATGAAAATGCTTCAATGCACGGTTGAGGATATTTAAGGAGTGTTATCACTTACTTGTTTTATCCTATATAATGGTAATAATAATAATAATAATAATAATAATAATAATAATAATAATAATAATAATAATAATAATAATTTCCTTTTAGATGGAATTGTTCAAGAAGATGTGATCCACTGTTACTACGCAAATGCAAGTAGACTTGCAAAACAAAATCCCTGTCTTTTGAACAAGATCAGATTGGAAAATGTGTTATTTTGAAATGTCTAACGTCATTTTTTCCCACTCGCCAGTAATCCTTATTTGAGCATCTCTTCCTAGTTTGTTAGTGTGTCTGTTTAGTAGCGCATAAAACAAGCAAAAAATCCACTTATATTTTAAGAATTATCTTAACAATTTATTTTTTAATTCTGAAGATACAAACCAAATCAGTCAAGTTTATCGAGTTAATGTTCCTCAATCAAATTTACACAAAATTCATTCATATTTCAGCTGCCTTAGAGGATGAAAAGGTACAACATTTGGGACGCAGCATTTGTGCTGAGGAAGACGGTTACTTTGATTCGAAAAACTTTTTACAATCAAAGAGCCCTGCAGAAGCTCTGCAATGGCTGCTGGATCCATCAGTATTGCAAGCAGATGTAATGTTTAACGGCACGGTTGTACAGGTTTGTAGCTTTCCAAATACTCCACGCGATTGCAGGGATTCAAAAAGTTTTGCAAGTGACCTAATAAAATCCACATTATAACTTGTATTAGAGTACTTACCTTCATAATCCTTGAAATTACTCCTCATTGTACTGAACACATTGTTGGATGCCCTGCAACCATTTATCGAAAGCACAGCAATTCTCCGAGATATTGTTAGTAGAGCTGAAGTTATACCTTGAGAGAGGTCCTGTACACATTTAAAGGGCTTTCCAGCGATATCTGAAGGAACAACCAGAAATCGCAAGGTGCAAGCTCAGCACTGGGTGGATGTTCAAGAACTTAGACCTCTTCTTCTTTTAATTTCTGCACAATTGCACATGCTCTGTGAGCAGATGATTTGTTATGCCAAAGCAGCATTCGAAGTTCTTGTCTTTGGACGACTTTGTTTCTATTCTTTGAATAATGCGTACAAGACAACAGTACCAGAGTATGTTCCATTCATAGTCTAACCTTCCGGCATACAATCAATCACCAATTGTCCTTCGTAGCTGAAGAAAATTGTGAAAAGCCGCTTTCGTTAAACCATGTTGAAGAACGACTGGTGTTCGTTTTTTTACAATCACCCTCTCACAGTAATGGGTTTCGTTCGGCGTGATGTAGTAAAACCAACTTTCATCCCCTTTAAATATGCCTATCCGGTCATTTGGTTGAAACATAGCCAGCAATCTCACCACACAATCCTTCCTTCTCATATTCTGTTCCTCGGGGAGAGAATGAACTTTTTTTCCCAAAAATATTTCTTCACCATTTCCAAAGTGACATGTCGATTTTCCCACTAACAGTCAGTTGAATTGTTCTCTCGTTCACAGCTTTCCGAGGTCAACCAAAACTAGGGTCATCTTTCAGCCCTCCCTTTCATGACCAAATAAACAACTCCATCTGCCAATGGTGTCAAATGAGAACACACGGCCCACATGAACTGCTTCCAATTCGTCATGGTTTTCTGTAACCCATTCACCTACCTTGTGGCATGTGAAAATGTAAAAATCGAGCGTGGTTCTTTGATCTGTTTGTACAGCAGATAAGATCAGAACACTAATTTCTCAGGCCACGTTCATTCAGGCAGGTTTTAACTTGTACTGACACATGAATTTATAGCAGAATATTCACAGAATTCATCCACAATAATGCAAACACGATGCCCATTGTTGTTCAGCAATGCAGGCTTCACTTGCAAAACTTTTTGAAACCCCTCTGTTTCACGATGAAAGCTTTGATCTAACATTTAGATCGATTTAAGCCTACTTATATCGGGAGTACAATTAAATGAATGATTTTTTACGAAACAGAATGAATATTTTAAGAATTCAAGCAAAAATTGACATGATATTCTCGCGAGGGTTAGATGGTTTGTCACTTTGAACTACTTTAGCAAGATATTCCAAGAGAAAATTAGAAAATAATTTTGATATAATTTTGAATAAATAGTATGAGTTTCATATAAATTAATGCAAAAAGTAAAAGATCGTTTTGAAATTAACACGAATTGAAGTCAAGACAAAACTATCAGATAATATCTACTTTGGAAACGCGTACGATTTAGGTCCGTGTGCTTTAGATGTTGTTTGCATGGGGTTGCACCAGTTTATTATTTATTATACCTTTTGATGTCATTAATAGGATACTAAATTCACTTAGTATTCAAAGGAGGTTATGTCCCTTAATGGAAATCATTTAAATTGGGGTTGATGTGGGTTAAGTTATGACGGAAACAAAAAATACACGATACATTATAGTATATCCTGATCCTTTAGAAGTCTGTTAATAAAACAATATCTACTTTATTTCTTCGTAACAAATCGGACAATTACGTGAGTATTGTGAGATCATCGTAACTTCTTTTGGTGCGGAGGTGGGCGCAATTGTGCACGTAAAGGGCAATATAAGTGAAACATTGCTTACGAATCGTAGTCGTCGTTTGCACATGTGCGAGCTGGAGGAGTAATAAGGACTGAATGCTGAGAGCGTGGACTATAGTCTGAAGGCGGGGATTACAGACTGAAGGCGAGGACTGTGAAGTGAGGGCGAGAACTGAGGACCTGAGGCTGAGGGCGGGGGTTGTAGTATGAAGTACGGACTGAGAGAGAAGGACGAGGGCTGAGGGCGACGAGGGCTAAGGCAGGAGCTGGGTGGAGAGCTGAGGCAAAGGGTGAGAACTGAGACGAGAACCGAGGGCTGAAGATTGGGGACTGAGGGCCGCTGGTTTGCAGGATGGCACGGGCGACCTGGAGCCGGTGATCGGGCAGTCGGAGTTGCTGGCCGTTCCCAGAGTGCGCCCTGGTCGTCAGCAGGAGGCGTTGAGTGCTGCGAGGGAGCGTTCCTCGTGAGTGACCAGCGGCCATAGCTCACGGCCCTAACCCTTTCGCTGCTTCCAAGGACGAGTTTAGTTACTTAAAGAAGTGCGAACAATTGGGAGATTTCAAATTATGTTCAAATGTTACGATCTTCTTCACGTCACATCTTCTGCCTGTCAAACATGGGTGGCGTCGTTGACTGGCAGAAGTATAGAATAGCTGGAGAGCAGCGGAAGGGTTAAGCGGTGGATGGTGTCTTTTGATTTTTTTATCGCCACATTATTTTATAATTTCACTTGTTCAAACGATAGCATTAAGATAAATTATTAAAATCCTTTATTTAATGCTGCGAAATTAACATAAGGAATTAGCAAAATAAAACATCAACATGAAAACAGATAATTCACCAAACAAGTGTAATCTATTTGATCCTATTTTGTATATCAGTATAAAAAGGGCGAGAAAGTAAAATGTAGATAAAGTTACTATTTTATTCAATAATTCCTTCACATAGACATTGTTTTCTAGAAAACCAACGTTGTTCACAAAGCCCAATCAGTTCATCTGTTATTTCATACATTAAGAATAGAATCTACAGTGGTACTGTCACTGCAAACCTATCACAATGCTTCTGGGTGTGCAAACACTCGCAATTAAATCTTTCCAGTATATTATAATATTACTAGATCGATGACATATTAGATTTTCTCAGCTTTTCAGACCTCAGGCTCTTTCGCAATTTTTTAATCAAGCTTGTATAATGTGCGTACAAATTAGGAATGTACCAACATTTTGAATAAATAAGATGTTAAAGAATTAAAAAATTAACTTAATAATTCACTATAATCGTTCCATTCCTTCGTAGTGTTTCCCATTGAGAAAGCCATTACATCACCAATCGGCAAATTCAAAATCCTCCTCTTCCACCAAATTCATCTTCCATATTCATCTTTCGCAAATTCCAACAACTTTTTGGAAGTCATCATTGTTCCTTTCTCCATCTCTCTCAGCATTATTATTTTACTTCATTTACAGTAGGCCATCTGTTATACATTACTTGTATGTCTGAAAATGCTCTAAATGTACTATTTCATACTCAGAATATCATCTATTATTTGTTCCAAGAATGTTCTTTTAAAGAAAACCAATTCAGGCATTAATTCGAATTTAGCACCTCTCCTCCTCCCCTCCCCCAAAAAACCACTCACATAGAATGATAGAGAAAAACTTCATGTTTTTTTCCTGTATTAATTTCGTTTTTTCACCAAGTGACAATAGATAGCCGACAAATAAAGATAGTAAGATTGTCAGTTGTATATGAGTCATTCCACGTCAAATAGCACAAATTTAAGGAAATTTTGATATTTTTGTACTAAAGTTTTAAACTTGTTTCTATGAAAAGTATAAGGAAAAAAAAAAAACACGATTTTTTTTATTTTTTGCCTAAGATTTTTGGAGCAGATATTAATTTTCAAAATTTTCCATTAAGTTAATCGTTTATAACTCTTGCAGAAAGTGTGACATAAATTTAATATTCTGCAATATTAAAGAATAAAAGGTGCTCTTCCATTTCATTTATATATTAAATTCGTTAATTTTTAATGCATTTTTTGCTACTTTATTTTTGTTTTTATATTTCTTTCTTTACCAACAATTTAGAAATTCGACAATATACAATCGAATGTTCTGAAGTGTTCTGCATAAGTCTGGTAAGTTTCAAAGTGGGACACTGAGAGGATTCTGAGAAATTATATAGAATAGAAAGTTTAACTTGTTTTCCTGCAGCGTCTGCCAGAGCTTCACCCCCAAGCCCTTGCCAGTCAAGAGAAGATGATTACCATCGTTATACTTTCAGAGCAATAAACATAAATATACTATCACATTTTAAAATGAGCCGGATCTAAACGTATGACCTTCATTGCCGATTAAATTCAAATTAAAAAATATTAAACGGACGATATAATTATACGAAGAAGAGAATGTGATTCAGTTAATTAAATTGATAGTCCTTTGCAGATAATGTAGTTTATTATTAACATTAACATTTAGTAGAGTTTAATAGAACCCTTCCGTTTGCGACCGTGTGTGTGGTTCTACGATCCATAACAAGACGTAAGGCTCACGCTGGATTTATTTGGACCTAAAAATGTGTATTTTCATGTTAAGTTACTTTTAAACATTATTTTATTATTTAAAATATATTTTAATTTTTAAAATACAAATTTTAAATTAATCCGAAACTTAAATTAATTGTTACAAAATACTCGGTTATTTTTACCCTAATGTTGTATACATTTGCCAGATTTAAAAAATGGGACACAAAAACTTTTTTTTAATATTTGCTGACCGGAGCACATAGGCCGCTCGCTCGTTGAGTCATTGGCGCCCCGCGGTCTAGGCGGCTAGTCGGCTGGGCGAGCATTTTAAATACTAAAATAATGTTTAAAAAGTTTTATTTCCATCACAAGAAAATTCACATTTTCAGGTTTAATTTTGGTATATTTGTATTCTTCTGAAGAAAAGGTAGTTGCGTGGAAAATGTTTCAACAATAGCGCGCGTAGGATCCTTTCGAAAAAATAATTGGCAATATTTCTGAAAGGAATGGAATTACAAAAAACGATAAAAATGCCTGCTTTTTTAATCCTAGACCTTAAAAAACTTTCAAGTCGCTAAAAAATAATGTTGTTTTGTAAATGTGCGATTTTGCGTTGAATGACTCATATGGTATATGAGGCTGAAATTTTCTAATTCTCTGTTGTCGCCTGAGATTCGTATAATCTGAAGAAATAAATCGTAAACAGACAGACATTCAAAATCTAGAAACAAATTCCACAAATAATGAATGAAAGTCATTCTCACGGTAATTTGCAGCCATTTATTACTTATCGAACCTTTGCGAATAAATCTAAAAAATGTAGTTATCATGTTTAATTTGATTTAAATGAAATGGGTGTCTAGAAGAAGGAAATAATTAACAAATTAAAAATTTTACAGGCAGGACAAAGAAAAGAGAGCATACATTGCACGAATGTTAATGAAGCAATGTAGCATATGCCCTTATTTTAGACACCCATTTAATTGTAGATAGCGAAAAAAGTAACTTAAAACGAAGGTCCTATCGAAAAACATGATTTATCTTATTTTTCGTACCAAGCGGGTTGTATGAGCTTCTTTCTTTTTTGTTATTGGGTTAATTTTTTGTCAAAAGTACAAGTTACAAAATTCATATTCAACATTTTTCTTGAAAATATAAAATGTTCTTTGGAATTGCAATTCGATTTTGCAAGTGTGCAATTTTGCAAGCGTCCTTTTTGAGTAACTAATTCTCAATCCTAGCACAGAAAAAAATTGGTGAAATAACGACATAATTACGGAAAAATTCTACTTTGAAACTGTGAACATACTCTCATTTTGGCATCATAACGGAAAGGGCCATACCCCGTACACAATCTACAAAGAGCTGCTCGAGATTTGAAAGTTCACATGTCGCACTTTTATGAAGTTCGTTTAGGCATTATAAAAACAATTTCATGTTGTAAATTGTATTAAATCTCATCCACAGTTTATACGATGTCATCCCTTGAATAAATGCGTGACCCCTTTTTCATGGCTGTTACTAAAAATGAAATGGTCTCGGTCTTATGAAAAAATGAATAGACTCTATTTTGTAGATAATTTAGTTTTTTACAAGGCAAATAATTCTAAAGCGCCCTTTCTTTAACATTAGTTTTCGTCATTACACCACCTTAATATTTCGAATTATCACAATCACCGAGATGGAGAAATACTTCAAATTCTGGTAATGTGAATTCATATTTAATTTTTCTGTGTGTTATGTTACTTTTCTCAGGCAATAACAAAATTCGTACGCGCTATCACAATTTCGCTAGCATTCACTTCAGGCGTAATATATTCGTATTACGATCAAAATCTTTTGAGAACGTATGATTCATAGGAAACGAGATATTCCGCGTTAACTTATTTCTTCTGACCTTTGATCAGATCACACGTATCCCCTTAACCCATGGCCGCAAGGCAGTGACGTCACCTGAGCCCCTTCATGGGCTGTCGAGCCAAGTACATACATACATACGGGATGGGGGAGTGCGAGTGTTGCAATGTGCGCTGTGCTGGTTGAAGGCGCCGCGGGGCCGCCAGGGAAGCCAACGGCGGAGACATGTGGTTCACCAGCTCGTGGGGACACGCCCCTCGCGGCAGCAGTGACGAGTCCGCGGGTGTGTTCGACTCCGACGGCACCGAGCAGGACCCGGACTCGCCCTGCGATCGCCGACGCCGCTCGTTGTGAGTTGATGCGCACTGCCCCCGCGTCTCTTCGTAAAGGGGGGATGATTTGTTGAAAAATTACAGGCTCATTCACAATTGAATAACGTAAACGTATTTGTATTTAGCCGCTAAATATGTTTCTTAAAGGTTACGTAGTTATCGACGCCGGTTTTGCGGTCATGGCCTTTCAGCAGAACCATCACGGCATTTGCCTGGATGACTGGATGAAATCCCCGGATGAAATCCCCGGCACGGGCATTAAACCTGTGTTTCCCGAATGGGAAGTCAGTGCGCTACACCCTGAACGGTATAAACGTAAACGTAACGTTAATGCAAGCGGTTGTGGCCATATTAGTTTACGGAATCATTTACAAATGTGGATGTAAGCGTGAACGTGAGCGTAAACATGAGACGTAACCGACCTGTGCACTAATCTACATAATGCATGTTAGTGGAAGTGAGTGTCTGTGTGTGTGTGTAAGAGGAGAGGAAGAAGCAAAAGTAAGGAAGAAAAGATAGCGGGATGACATTGCCTCTTTGTTAGCATTATGTTCCGGTATTCGCCTTTTACGGATCACAGAAATCACGGAAAGCTGCCTTATAGAGCAGCCGGTCACTAGAATTCTCCTCCAGACAGCGGCTGAGAGCGACTTATGTAGCTAGTATCCACCACCCCAGCACTCGAATCCTAGAATACTCGGTCAGAGACGCTGCAGCTCTTGCCCTGATCCATTTCAGTGGATTCAATGAGTATTGGCCACGAATGTTCTATAGAATCATTCGTCATGGTCATGATTGGAATATAATTGTCATTCTAGCGAGCGTGATCGTGTGCATTTTATAACTGCCCTTTGATTGTATACAGAATTTGTAACGAGTATTTATTGTGTAGAAGTATAATTTAATCATTGAGTGTCTGTCTTCATGTTTGTGGAAGGAACGTCAAAGTTTATACAATTTTATATAATTATTTTTTTTATATTTATAATTAATTTTTTATATAATTATTTTATATACAATTTTATTTAATTTATAGTAGCAGTAAATAATTCGACCAAATCAACTAGAAACCTTGTAGAGAATGTTGTTTGAAAAGATAACGATAGAAATGTGAACGATCCAGCAACAGTGGCTAGCCTCTTAAACCCAATACTTTTCGAGAATTGCTGCCGATCTCACTAAGGGTCTTCATCCACAAAATTCAACATCAGACGTTTCTACAAAAATGTTAGACACATTTTCGATTTCGAAACTTCCAATGAAATTCTCAAAATAATCATTACACTAAAAAATAAATATTCGACCGGTTTAAATGAATTTCCGGATTGTATGTTAAAGACTTAAAGCCATTAACTCACATATTCAATGTATCCTGATTTGGCCTTAATACGAACGCATGCTCGCAATGTCTGAAGGCAGGTCTCAAGGCAACTATGGCTTCCAACAGAAATTCTTGTCTATAATCCTCTGTTATTGATAACGCTTATTTAAATCTCCTCCGTTTCAAATATTTCTCGTAATGAGATACCAATGATTTGATATTGGATTCTCAAATTGTGACAGTTCCACATTTTGAGTGCAAAATCCATTTCTAAATTTCTCCACCGTTGTTACCTGTCGTTAGCTCACACCTGATGCCGCCTTAGTGATCTGGGTAATCGCTCTAAATCTTGTGATTCGTCCATCGACGTCACAAAAACAAACTAATTTTATAATGAATAAACGCAATTCAAATTCACTACCAAAGCTGAGTGATTCTGTTCTTTAGTTACTTTGAGTGTCTGCCTACATAATAAGTGTCCAATTTAATTGTGAAAATTGAAGGATTTTTAGAGATAGACTGTCATGAATTAATTCCGTCCGTAACAATGGCACGTCATGTTTTGTTATCAATGGTTTTAGGTCTTTTAAATTAATCAAGTTTCATTTCGATCAAGACTCCTTTCAATCACGTCCCTTCCGTGTGAGATTAATACTAATCTGCTGTTTTCCACTCGCAGTCAAGACGCGTTAGAAGCTGAACGCGTCGAGCAGGGCGGAAGTTCGTCGAGCGGCATACTGGCCGACTGCAGCAGCGAGGAAAACGGGGAGGTTGGGTCCACCCGCGGGCCCCTCTGCTCTTCGCCGCCGCCCGCGACATTGTCGTTGCTGGCCTCGCCGCCTTCGCCTTCGCCTTCGCCCTCACCTTCGCCCTCGTCCTCGCCCTCGCCCTCGCCCTCACCCTCGCCCTCGCCCTCGCCCCCGCCCTCGCCCCCGCCCTCGCCCTCGCTCTCGCCCGCGCCGCCGGTGCGCGTGGTGCGGGTGGCCGACGCGCGCGTCCCGCTCGTCACCAAGGACCTGAGCTTCGACGACAACCGGCCCATCGGCGTGGACGCCGCCATCCCGGCGTTCCTGCGCCGCGCGCGTGCCGCCCCGCCCCCGCCCGGCCCCGGCGCCCGGCCCGCCCCCGGCCACGGCCCGGACCTGGCCCCCCGGACGAAGACAGACGCGCCACGCCCAGCGGCGAAGGACACCAACACACAAGACACGCCCCTGCCCCTGCCAACGACGACACAGTATATTCGTAGATTGTAATATACGGTATAATATAAGAAACTATATCAATAATTAGTTATTTGTATAATAAAGGAAGAGCAGAGTGGTGTAAATTGTTATTTTACTGAAATAGTTAAAAGTTCAAGTACTTTTTTTTTTCAAATCCCCAGCCCTAATTTCCAATTGAGAGTTGTTTCTATTATCAGGCACTGAAATGCAGAACGGTACAAAGAACAATTCAAATTCCTCAGATTCGAATATCTATTAAGTATATAGAAAATGGGACAGTTACTCAAATGTTGCTTTCCTTTTAACTTGTCCCCATTTGTAAGATACTGTAAGAGAATGATCATATCCGAGCCCATTCCTACCTCAAGTATTCATCGCTTCACCTACATATACGAGTAAGTACCGGGAAGTAAGCTAATGACAGCTTTGTGATCAACCGGTCCTTCTTACGTGCTGAGATTTTTTATTACATCACATCATGTGAGAACAGGAACGGTCGGCATATAAAGAGTTGTTCTGCATTGTTAATTATGGCATAATTAGGTCGGTGAAGAGGCATAGGTGTTTTGCAAGCACGTTTAGTAACGCACGGATTGTAAACGAGTGCCCGGTGATCAGAACAGTCGTTTTCATGAAACAAAATTCGGTCAAATAATAATTTTGAGATTTGAGCTTTAACACAGGGTCGTATTTTTTACGATGCACACAATATTTTTAACCGATATTAATCATTTCAAAGTACCGAATTTTTTGAGTAATAGAAAATACTTTAAAAGTAGTGTGGAATATTTCGGGACTATTCCTATTAGAAAAGGTTATACAAACATTCACAACAATCACAAACAACATTGTCAATTAGTATGCTGTTACAGATTTTGAAATATTTTAATGGTACGCAAAAAAATAGTACAAAATGTGAGAATGGAAAATAGTGGTACTCCAACAGCACATGAGCCAGTGAGCCAGGCAGCCTGGAGTGACCCGCGTGCCTCTCTCCTTTCACTAGATTGAGCCGATCGCCCCCGAGCGTCCCCCCTCCGCTCCCGTGGGTGGGATTCAATAAGCAGCGGGCCACTTCCGCGGCCCACAGATAAGCACTGGATCAAACGGCACGTCAAATGGGCCGCCCATTTGGGTACCCATTCGCCAGCGCACTCATAATGCATTCCTATATGTTTACTTTCTCGCTACCGCTTACGCAGTAGAGAGAGAGTTATGTAATGCGCGAATAAACGACGAATTTACGCAGAAGAACTCTTATTGCACGGCCCTGGCAACGAAAAAGTGGATAAATCCAGTTGCTAAATGTAGAAAAGAAATTCCCTAACACATGATGCTATACTCCAAGTTTTGTGGGATCTTGATACCGAAAAATTGAATAACGGCAAACCTGTCTGTCTGTCCGTCTGTGAACAACGTTAGTGGTTAAACCGTTCAGCCGATTTTCTCCCAAATTGATATTCTTTTGTCGATCTGGCTGATATGGCGGCCCCTTGAATTTAATACCGATATATTAATTTGAGGGGGTACTTTACATACAGCCCCTGAGACGTTTTCAAAATTTGCGAACAAATAGCTCCATTGTTTTTCATTAAATCTTGTTGTTGAATAGTGAGAAGGACGTTTAAGAGAATGGTGCAGGTCTCATGTTCGTTAAAAACTCTGATTTTTCGAAAACGGCACAATTTCCAAAATTTTTCGGAAACTTCCTACAACTTTCCTACAACTACAATTATGAAAATAGAGATTTTTTCCTTTATGAAATCTGTTCCTTAAAGATTAATTTTGAAATAAGGTCAGGTATAATTATTCGAATATTTGAGTACTTTGTTTGTAATTTTGCGTGAACGTACGAGCGAGAAATTACGTGCTGTTTTAGCACCACTAGTTTAATATGCTTTATTTATAAAGGTCGAATAAACATCAACTCGTCCTATTCTTTGTCCAATTAAAAGATATAATGTAATACTGACTGTAGCTTGCCTCCAAATTATCGTTAAAAATTTCGACATGTCACCTTTGAAATTCAGTTTAATATCAAGGAGATGTAGAAGAAATTATATTTCAAATTAGAATGGCTATAGTCCAAGTTTGCAACTACAATGTAGTACGTTCTATGAACAAGCAACCAAATAATTGATGTTTCCCTAGAACCATTGGTAGAGATTTTCAATGGTGTTGACTGCAGACAGGAGTTATTGAAAAATACATATCATTCATTTCCATCATGATAAAACAATCATTATACGAAAAGTATCATTATATCAATTGCACAATATATTGCACGATTAAATAGAGCACAAACAATATCAAGCAGGCAATACAATTTACTGATTACGAAAATAAATGTAAGAAAAGCAAAAACATTTTAATGTTATAAATTCGTAAATTTCACACATCGACAAAAATCTATTTCAAGTACGTTTGACCAAAACTTATCACGATCATATAGCCACATTGAGAATGAAAGACGATATGATATCCAAGGCTGCAAAGGCTTTACACGTAAGAGCACTGATAAAATGACGGAAAGATAGAGCCATGTATTTCGTAGTCGATCGTTTCACAATAAAGAGTCTGGATAAGCGAATCCTTCTACATCATGAGCCAACTTCAATTCACGAGTGTTTGGACAGATTCACTCCAGTATTTTAAACAATTAATGAAATAGAAGAAAACAGAATAATTAATTATTTTCTAACATTAGTGTATATTACATTAAATATAGTGCATAACATATCCATTAGAAAATTAAATTATCCTTATTACTTTCTCGTATATTGAGATAAAGTTATTATATATAAAGTTATGTAATGCTGCCAAAAATGGATTTCGAGATTTCAACGGAAATACACGTTGTAGGGGTCCTCTGAAACCGAAAAAGTTTTATTTTTCAAGACGTCCGTCCGCCAGTCCGTCCGTTGGTCTGTCTGTCTGTCGTCTGTGAACAACACCAGCGCCTAAACTATGAGTAGGATTGTTGCCAAACTGAATACTTCAATGCCAATCTGGGCCCACTCGAAGCTCTGCGATATTGAAAATCATTCTTTAAATTTTGGGTGTATTTAACAGTAAGCTCCTGACGACATCGATTGGCGACATAGAAGCCATTTTTCCTATTCTTTTGTTTTTTCAATAATTACATTAGTGTAATTTTTTGACATCTCTCTCACGTTGATAATACTTACATTAGTTGCGCTATATTTGCATTATTGCTTTTAAAAGTACATGTGCTTTGAATGATATCTTATGACGTTTCTCGAAAACTCAAAAATGTTTCTGAGAAAATGAGCTCGAAATTCCGCATTTCCAGAAACGCGCAAACGCCGTTTTCTCAAAAACGGCTCCAATTTTTTTTCTAACTTTTGGTTGGTTAGTGCTAAATACACTAAATAAGACATCTAAAATCCGTTTTGCTGCATTCTTTTGTTTTTTTTTAATATTACTCAAATATATTTTTTTGAAATGTCTCTCATGCCATTACTAAGCACATTTCCAGCAATGTGTATGCATTATTGCATTTGTGAGTGGAAGTGCTTCAAATGACGTCTAATGAAGTTTCTCAAAAACTCCAAAGATTTCTGTAAAAAAACACTTGCAAATTTCGCATTTTCTCTTATACTTAAATGACATTTTATTAAAAACGGCTCCAAATGTTTCAAGGAAAATATCCACAGCACATATACACTACTGTACTATGTCGGAAGAGCAGTCGGGTGCTTGGTCCTTGCTCCAACTGGGGTGGTGCCCTGCTTGGGGAGAAACCTGGTAATGGACAAACGCAGCAAGTCGTCGTGTAGGTCGGCGCTGGATATCTCGCTCTAGTGGCGAAGGAACAACATCCAGGATATACCATTCATTACACTTAAGGGAGTAATGACAATGGAATATGACGTTCCCGGCACTATTCACACACGATCCCCAACCACTTACTCCTCATACTTGGATTCTTCTCCAAGTACGCCGAGTTCAAAGCAGGATTTATTTATTTATTTATTTATTTATTTATTTATTTATTATTATTGATTGATTGATTGATTGGTTGAAGTTCAGGGTCTCCAGTTGCTGAGGACATTGAGGTTCACGTGCGATGGTCTAATGAGGTGATAATGATAATGGTAAGATGAATTAGGGTGAAATGGTAGAATGTGAGGCAGGGGATACAGATTTAAGAGAAAACCTACCGAGAGCTCATTTTGTCAACCATAACGAAAAGATCGGGGATGGAACCCTCGTAAATAGGTCGAAGATGGAACCAAGCCCCCAACTATGAAAGGCGAATATCATTGCTCCACATCGCCCCTCCGGGCGAAACAAAACGCAAAAATCCACTACATGAGGCGTTTTAAAAGCATCATCTATTAGGCCAAAAGCCCCGAGATCTTACCTTGATGAGCGGAAGATCAATATCAGTCCAAACCCACTTCCAGGAGGCCCCTGATAGGCGTTTTATATCGCTTATCTTTGGAACGCAGAGCGTTTGCAGCGATCCTTATCGAAGCGGACGAGGCGACGTAGATAGGCCGAATCGAAGAAACTGACGTCATCAGCTCGCGCGAACACCTCAAGGCTTTAGATTAATGGTCCTGAAAAAGAAAATTGAATTATTACCCATGGTCATTCAAATGCATTTAAAATTCTAACTCTAGTAAATAGTTACTGTTCTGCTCAAAACAAAAGAAGTCGACATTCTTTCTCTCCGTAATGTAAAACATTTTTCTTTATCAACGTTCTAAGGCATCTTGATTCTTTTTTATAACAGGCTCCTGAAGGAGTAAATGTTGCTTCTCCCATAAGGCGCATTTCTATACATTCACTCATTGTTCTTATGTGATAACTTTGAACAGCTGATTGACGATGTTAGAAAGGAAACAAGAATCCTATTTGCAGATAACCTACTTTCAATTCCTGTATTTTCTCTTCTTATTAAATACTTATAAGATCTATAACGTTCAGCCATATTACGAGCTAAGTAACATACATTTTTAAGAAAAACGATCAAACGATAGAATGAAATAGTATACCTCCGGGATACGGGCACAGATATACAACACTACGTCCATCAAAATTTGTTAATAACAATATAAATGGCACAAAATTAAAACCAACATGAACCTAATGTCAAAATAGTATTGTGGAAAAATTTCATTACAAACATCTAGTAATTAACAGACAAGAAAATTACGGACGAAGACAGTCAAGTATATAAAAACTGCTCCCCTGTAAAGTTAGGTAAAAGTGACATATTGTCTTATATCTCTGAGATATTGAAATATGATCGACAGCATCGGCGAAGAAAAAGCAACAGACAGAAAAATTTGGAATATATTTTTAAGAAAGCAATCGACGCTTTAGTTACCGTTATTTCTAGAATTAATTTAGAAAATAGAATTAGACGCCAAAAAAATTAAATAGTCCTTCTGAAATTACATGCCCCTATCCAGTAGATTATTGGATGCAGTATAATTAGATAGCAAATAGGAGTTAAGCTGGCATGTATTAATTCAACATTATAGTTTAAAATATATATATTTTTTAAATTTTACACTTTTTTCTGCAGAATTATGTGTGAGTTTGTTGTTTTAATGCGCGAGATGCATTAATACTTACACATTCTTCACAATTTACAATCATCAATTTTGGGCACGGTCTCGGAAACCATAGTGGGATGGTGAGATCCGGCGCCGACCTACACCTCCGTCGGTTTGCAGCGTTTTTCCTATCCACCACCAGCGGGGCACCGCTCCAGCCGATACGAACTATAAGCTCATGACATGATGGTAGTGTAGTGCCTGACAGTGTGTGTAAGGGAGAGCATAGGACAAGGCATTGGAAGGAAAGGTCGCACTCAGTCCTTGGGACATTTGTTACCGCTGAGGCATTCTCTAGGAGTTGGTCGGAGAAACCACGGAAAACTACAGATCAGAACAGTCGGTCGCTAGAATTCACCCCCAGCGGCTTAATTCGACCTTGCTAACCAGCTAGTGTCGGAAATCTTCCCACCGTCAGGAATCGAACCCTAGAACCTTCCGGTCAGAGGCACTGCAGTGGCATTAGTTGATGCCCTGCGCCACGTTAGCCGGTAAGTTACATCAAGGAAACCTCAAGAAATCATTGGACCTCTCAGTTTCTTGCGTTCGTGAATCACTTCCCAAAGAATGTATTTTCTGCCAGCAAGCAAACGCTGTCGATGTTGTTTTCTGAATTAACGTGAGGATTGAGATTATATAGATTATAAAAGGGGTGGATAGATGCGTATTTTTCTAGGGGAAGACAGAGAGAGAGAGAGAGAGAAAGAGAGAGAGAGGCAGAGAGAGAACGAGAGACACGAAAAGGAAAAGAGCCAAACAGAAACGGGGAGTCGGGGAGAGCGCGAGAGAACAAGAGATATCAAGTGAGAGTGAGAGCGAGCAAGAGAGGGCGAGAGAAAGAGCGAGAGCAAGAGCAAGAGAGTGAGAGCAAGAGAGCGAGCGAGAGAGAGGGAGAAAGTGAGAGAGAGCGAAAGAGCCAGGGAGAGCGAGAGAGAAAGAGAGAGCGAGAGAGAGGGCGAGAACGAAAGAGAGAGCGAGCGAGTACGAGAGTGCGCGAGCGAGAGAGACAGCGCGCCAGAGAGAGGCAGTGGGAGAGTGAGACAGCGAGAGAGCGAGAGGGACAGCGGGAGAGAGCGAGAGAGAGTGTGTGTTACTGCGTGATAATATCTGAATGTACTGAACTGGAATAGTTAATTGTGTGCCATGAAAGTAATTATTTTGTAAATGTATTAAGGTTTCTGATTGTAAATCGTAGGCTAGTACACCTCACCTTCAAAGGAAACTAGAATAGAAGTTTCATCGATATTGGTTCAGTACATTCAGAGATTATCGCGCTGTAACTTAATGACCTTTTTGTGGTAGTTTACAAGATAAAAGATAATCATATAATTGTCTATTCGACCAAAAATTTGAAGAAACATTTAGATCCAGTTTTGATAAAATTTTTAAAATGTCATTTTGTTCCATGTCATGTCTTTCAAAAATTAAATATCTTTCAAAAATTAAATATATATTTCATATTCCTTCAGTCCAATGAGCGCAATGAAAACAAATATCTTAATTTAACTGCATCTAATTAAAATATTCAATGCGAAGGTGATGACGCTATGATCTTGTACATCTTTAATCTTAAAGAAGGTTAAGGTTTCATGCATTAAAACATCAATTTGAAAACATTTTAAAAAACTACCGATTCGATTTTGATTAGATTTTGATCACACATTCGTCGAACGTGATATGATGTGTATTCCTGGTCTAAATGACAACTGGCAGCTGCTCTCTGATTAATTTGCCTTATCTCGAGCAGATAATGTTGGAGATTTGCGGCGATAACGCTCCCTTCGCTTCAGTGCACAGCGGCGAAGCGAGCCTACCTCACCAGGATTTTACCTGCCGATCATGTTCTTGTGACAAGTGCTAAACAAATAAGTGCAATCATGACATCAGTGAGTTACAGTGATTTCTATTGAACAATTGTGTATTGTGAAGTGCTGTTCGAAGATGATTTATCCGTGGTGAAAATATGTCTAATATGCTTGATTGCTTAGACTTTCAAAATACACCATTGTACTTTCAGAAAACCAGACCTCTGTATCGGCGAAATATGTAGTTCCGATTCCAAGAGTAGTTTATGTCAGAACTCAAAAATGTCCCGAGACAGAAATCTTTTTGTACATATCGTTGTACGATGTTTGGAGTAGAGAGAGGATTACGTGAGAGATGGGGAATATCTCCTCCCGTAAATCACATACGTCATTCGCCTACTATCAACTCAGGATCTCGCAAACTCATAAGGCCTTTGCTCCGCTGTTGGAAATATGATTTTTTTTAAACCTCCATATGTGAATTTATAAGCATAATTATTTCGTCGATGCTAACAATATCTACATTCAATTTAAATAGTTGACAGCAGGTGACGGGAAAGGCAGAAGTAAGCATGCGCGAACTGGCTCCAAGCATCTGTCAAGGATGTGTACCGTATTCGTGAATACGGTACTCTGTGACAAAGAAGTGCTGACATTATTTACTAGTTTGATAATACAGTTAAAAAGTAGCATTAATTTTATCTCTAATTAATTGAAACGGATATTTATGGTTCAAAAGAAAAATGTCATTCGGTTCGGTTCATTGTGAACCCTATGTTCGAGATCGCACGAGAAATCTGTGGATTCCACGACCGTTATAATGTGAGCAAGACGCCCGAGAAGAAACTGCAGATGTACAGTTGAGGCACTGCGTGTACTATTGTAGTCCAGAAAATATCGAGTGGCCCAAAGCGAGCTAGGGTTGTAATCACTATACTCAAGACCAGAAATGTGTTGTGCATGCGTTAATGAAAATTTCCTTGGCCAAGGGTGCATGTTGAAAAGCTACAAAGTCAATATGTTTGAGACTGCATTTAGTTTAGACGTCTCCCTCCTCGTAACGCCTCAGAGCGTCGAGAATCCGCGTGCGAACTTTACACGTCTTCAAGGACTCGTCTGACCACGGTTACTATTTCAAATCCCTTCTCGCCTGCCTAATGATGTATATCGTCTCCTATATTATTTCAGTAGTATATATACCTTTTGCGCCTCTCGCACGCAACCAATCTTGTGAAATTATATCTCTAATGAAAGAGAATTTCACGGAGACGTGACGAATTGGGCTTTGACTTTACAAATATGAAGGATTTGTTTAAAAAAAAAAACATCTAAATATTCATGTCAAACTTTTCTGACATTAATCTACGGAATGAGATATTTTGGGACTTTCTATTAAATTTTTGCTTTTTGCTGAACCTAGATTGGCATTGGTGATGGTGGCTATCTTTGTAACGTCACGCTTAGAAGGCTTAGATCTCGTAATCCGGAAATTTGACTGTAGCTGATCTCTAATGAGTAAATGGTAAGAGGTTCAAGCGTGTCAAGTCCCGTCTATCATATTCTATTTACGCTTTCTGTGTACACCAAGGTTTGCGCAGACTGCGAGGTTTACTTGCATAATTATTAATTCAAGATTTGCTCTCGCAGCAACAATTAGAAGTACTATTAATACTTGCTTCAAACCGATGAAGACTGTTTCTTATGCGCGTAGTGAAAACATTCATTTAGCGTTTTGCCGAGGTCTAAAAGTACTGTGTACCTAATTGTGGAGGGATGCGGGTGTACAGTAAAAGAGTGAAGACGTGTCTTGTTAGGTTTGGTTTCAAGGAAGTGTGAATTGTTCGAAGAATATATTTCTATGATACTAAATTAATCTTTGTAAAAAAAATCGTTTCTAACGTCAATTGGGTTGTTTTTATTACTGTTTGATGTTGTGTAAGTACGAAGTTACACTTGTTCATTTTTTTAAACAAATAAACACGTTTCATTAAGAATTTTCCTTTTTAATGGAAAAGATGAAAGGAAGGAAGGGAAATGAATAGGGAAAGGGTGGAGATTAACATGCGAGAGTTCTCGAAGGGATGCGCTAGTTTTACATTTAATTTGCATTCATATTCAAAATTTTTAACTGATCAACTTCTGATTACGCGCGAAAAATAAATCGTACATTTCAATTTGTTTCGTTTTTTATCTTGGAGATTTTTCTTAATGTTTCACTCTATTATAATGTCAGTGCTGCATTTTGATTTGTTGCTGATCGTAAATACATAAAATAGGATTTGAAAAAACCTAAGTGAATTATTAATTAAATTATTTTGCTAGTTTCGATTCTATTCATATTGAATTTCTAGATGCTAGGAAGATTTACAACGGTGCTACAAGATTTTTTTCGGGAGAGGGGTTGTTGTGTCCAACCGACTTCATATTTTCTTATAAAGATTTTTTTTATTTATGTTCAATTTAAAATTTATTTTTATTTGTTGTATAGTTATTTAAAATGTGTTCTAGATATTGAATGAATTTCGTTACTATTGAAAATAAGAAAAAAATTATTTTGCGAATGCGTCATTGGCTTCTGCGAAGCGGGAGGCTGAAGCCCCGTCCCCTCCCCCCTGATGAAAACTACTGGAAATGTAACAAACAAGAATGAAGATAAAATTTCATTTTTAAATAGCCAAGTGCTTTTAACTACTTGTAGTTAACCTACCAAAAGCGAGCAATCTCTGTTGTTTTCATGAAAGAACGATCTCCTAAAGAGGTGTTTTGAAAAGGGGCACTATTACTATTATTATTATTATTATTATTATTATTATTATTATTATTATTATTATTATTATTATTATTATTATCTTCTTACAAAAGGTACATTATGACTAGACATCGGATGTTTATAAATGTGTTCATTTCATTCTAATGAAAAAAAGTCTTTTAATACACGCGCACGAATTATGAAAAATGAAACACTTAGTCGAAGGAATATACAAATATTTTGTATATTTTGATATTTTTGAAAATATTTTTTCATAAATATTTCCTATTTTTTAATGAATTTAAAAATATTCATATTACTTCTCTTGGTTAAGAATAAACGTTTAAAACAATTTCACTTTTTGTATTCACAATAATTGTCTACCGGTAAAGAATCCTCATTTTCTTGTGAAGACTCAGTATGCCATTTGGGAAATGCATGACACATTCAATATCTTAGCATTCCAAAAATTGGCACCTCGCACAAATAAAAAAAAGCTGTGGGTCGTGGGGGTGCGCTGGCAACAGATCCCGGACACAAACCAAACACTTGCGAGCTGGCACTGGCAAGTCGATAACACTGACTTCCGACATTGATATTCTACCGTACCAGTTGTTCTTCGAACAAGGTTAAGTAATGAAGGCTCTGTTAATTCAAGAATTGATTGTCAGGTCGTTTTTATATCCGCTCATTAGAAGAAATAAAACTAAAATGGAGCCAGTAGCTATGGTACGTGTATGGTGGAGTGGTGTATATCAGTGGCCACAGAATATTGTTACATGATTCACGGAATACCTCTTCCCCGATTTCTTGTTGGGTTGAAGCTCAGGCATAGGGCATGCTGCGCGAATACTGTTTACATTGTCGACAGTTTTCATTTTAATTACTACTTATCGAAAATTGGTACCTGTTTTCTTACATTTTTCCTAAAAGTCGTCTCTTAAAAGGGGGAAAATGAAGAAATTTGTTTATGGGGCTAGTTGGTGGTCTGTTATCAGGGGGTACGATTTACAAACAATGTATATGGTTTCAGTGTACTTTTCAAAACAAACCGGTCATTGAGTGGGTGATCGTTTCAAGGACGGATGAAAGAGGAAGGGGGGCATGGGACCATGGCTCTCCTCCCCAGGTTAGTTTTTGTAGTGGGGATTTTATATAGATTATAATTATAGATAGATTAGCGAAGCCAAGAAATCGGCGTAACATAATTATTACATATACATATATATTACATACATATTACATACTACTATTACATTACATACGTATATACGGAGTAATATATGTAGTATAGAGAAAGTTATGTAATGGCGCGCGAAAAAACGACGGATTTTCGGGAGAAAAAATTCATTGCCGGGCCCTAAAACGAAAAGGTAAATAAACCCAGTTGTTAAATAAAGAAAAAAATTATCTACCACGTGGTGTTACCAGAATCCGTGTTTTGTGGATCCTTGTTACCGAGAAACCAATTGACGGCAAAATGTTCGTCTAAGAACACCACTAGCGCCCAAACCATACGTGTTTTTTTTTTTTTAAATTGAAGAATCCCCTGTTCATTTGGCTCGAGTCAAAGCTTTGAGATTTTGAAAAACATTCTTTAAAATATTGCGATTTGAATTTTTTCGCTGTCTTCCTACAAAAATGAAGATAGAGATTTTTCCTTCAAATGAAAATTGCTCTCCAAATTTAGTTCTTTCATTAAAGTCATGTACATTTTTTAAAACTTTTTGTAGTTTTCGCGCAAAATTGCGTGCAATATGTGAAATATTAAAAAATAAAAATATTTTCTCAAAAAGGCTCCAATCTTTTTCTTCAAACTTTTAGTTGAAGTGCTTAATGTAAGTTATGAGATGATTAAACGCGAGATTGCTCTATTCTTTTATTTTTTCAAAACTTACAAAAATGTATTTTTTACTAGCCTAGCGTCGTGAATATTTACATTAGCGGCTATTTCTTTACACTATTGCATTTGTGAGTACATGTTTTTCAAAAAATTTTGTCTGATAAAGTTTCTCAAAAACTCAAACTTTTTTCTGAAAACTAGCTCAAATTTCCACATCTTCAGAAACCTTTAAACGCCATTTTCTCAAAAACATCTCCAAATTTTTCCTTCAAACTTTTCGTATGGATGGTGCTAATTGTACTGTTTAAGATGACAAAATTATTTCTTCTGTATTCTTTTGTTTTTTAAAACAAATACACAAATGTAATTTTTTTAATCTCATACGTCGTTAAAATGCGCTTTTCCGGTGGCCCGAATACATTATTGCACTAGTGAGTGAAAGTACTTCAAATGACTTCAAATGAAGTGTATTGAAAACTCAAAAAATTTCTGTCAAAATTTCTGGAAAATTAGGAGCTGTTTCTATGAAAATGAAGTTTAGCTTTACTATAAAAGCGAAATTGAAGTTTTTTTAGACGACGTACTCTTCTTTAATATTCTTGAAGTAATATTTCATTTTTACTATTCGGAAACAGAAAAATTGAGAGAAAAAAGTTCTTTGGGTGACGATAGATGGTAGCCAGCAAGAGGAGTATGTGGGAAGACCTAATCGCTAGCCCAGACCAAAGAAAAGAGAAAACTAATACGAGAAAGACTGTGCCATTCTGTAGCATCACTAGTTGAACAATTGTAAATATACATCTGAAAATATGAACCTAAAAATCTGAATCTTTGTCAAAGTCTTGTTGATAAAAAAAAAGGTAATCCTCCCCTAGGAGAATTCCTGGATCCGCCCTAGGGTCATTTAATAGGGGTAGTCTTTCTGTCAGGTTTCAATCAGTATTCAACATTTCTTCATGAACTCTAATCCATTAAGTATTTGTAATATGATTCTAAACTCTGCTCTTAACCAGAAAATTTGTAAAGTCAAAGAGAATGAAGCCCATTAGGCAATTTGAAGGAAGTGTAGTAGTTTGCCATTGACTTTCTGTTCCAGATAGGTAAAGCACCAAACATCCCTGAAAGTATCACCATTCAGAACATGAATGCAATTACTCAGCATCACTCATTTCCTAACTTATTTGTTGTGACACCTTCAGAGTTTGAGACATTTGTGGAAAACTACAAAGGTATCTTGTCCCCACCCAGGGAACTCAACTCAGAACCTGGAAAGTGCATGGAAATTAAGCATTTGCATTTAGCATTGAACAATTCAATTGCTCATTGAACTTTTTATGAGTGATTTTGATTTTCGTGCTTCAAGTGTGCTACAAGCATGCTTCAAGTTATATATTTGTGAGTTTAGATGGAAAGCTAAAATATTTGGTGGACTATTTGGCCTCAACATTATTTGATAATTTCAATGTGACGAAAAGTTTGAAAAAAACCAAAGAGAGAGAATTCTTGTGGATATTCTATCTAAGCAAAATATTTGAATAGGTCTTTAAGTTAAATGAATTATTATATTAAAAAATGTGAAATAAATAGAGGGGAAAGAAATGAGTAAATAAGACTAAATGTGAAAATTAGTGATCAACCTGAAAGTATACTTCTATATTGGGTGATTTAAACACATTTAGAAAACATTCTCACAACAGTAAATGAAAAATATAAGTTA
This sequence comes from Gryllus longicercus, assembly GCA_038098605.1. Classification (NCBI taxonomy): domain Eukaryota; kingdom Metazoa; phylum Arthropoda; class Insecta; order Orthoptera; family Gryllidae; genus Gryllus; species Gryllus longicercus. The sequence goes on along the minus strand of JAZDUA010000410.1, from coordinate 1,094,685 downwards.
TATAAGGAGCAACTGTTTTTCAGAATTGAAATTAAAGATTATATAAGGAATTGAAGAAAGAATTTTGGTTTTTTTAATTACACTGAATTTTTTATTATATAATTTATCTATATCTTAAAGAGAAACTGTAGCTTTTAATCAATCTTTCTTGATAAATACATTTTTACTTGAGAGGTCTCTGTCCTTTTGGGTTCAATTTTACCAACCCTTCAGGTCTTTCATCCTCTATCTATAGAATGACATGTGGTGAGACAAAAATCATAATGGGAATCTAAAGTGTCATGGTAATTCAGTGAGTAAATATGCTCTACATAAATCATTTAGATGGCATGTATAACTCTCTCTTATTTTCATTACAGTCTAATTTTCTGTGGGTTAAACCCACCACAAAGGATGAATTTGACGTTCCAATTGGAGTGCGAGTTGTGTCTTCTGACAGCAAAAAGATGCTTGTCAAAGATGATGATGGAAAGGTAAGTTGATATTCAATTTTAGAAAATTGTAAAAAAAAAAAGAATCAATTCAAAAGAATCTAATTCATATTTATAGCTTTTAAAGTTTAAGTTTGCAAAAGTCATTAAATTTATATTTCTTTAATATTGTCTTTTACTTATTGCAGGCCTAGCTATTTTATTTATATTCAACAAATTATTAAATCTTCAAGCTGTGTAAAAGATCAATTATAGTATAATTATTTCATCTTGTATCAGAAGTACCTCGTATTTCCTGAGTATTTATTTATTACAATCATCTTTCACATGGGAAAAGGAATGAATTCTATCTATGTATCCCTGCCTTGGTCTGTCCTGCCCTGCCCTGCCCCAAGATGCACTTATCAGACTTGCCCTGTTTTCTTCTATTGTCCTCACCCTGCTCTATCTCACCTGACACCATCTCTTCCCATACTCTTTATAGATAGACCCTGCATGTCCCACCTTGCACTGTTTGCTACAGTCACCATTGCTACCAACATCATTGCTGCAGGCAGCAGCAAACAGATGCATTGTTGCATACTCCCAGTGAGCTTCCAGTAGAAATTTTGACCTCACATTACTCAAAGCATAATGGCACTGTTGGAATGAATTGGAAAGCATTTAGTAAGAAATTCTATGGACTTTAAGAAATGTTGCATATTCTTATGTAAATTCCCTCACCCTTTTCAAAATATCTGCAAAAAAACTGAAAGAGTGCACACTTAAATTTTGCTATAAGAGACCGATAAGGATGATAGGGGTAATTTTTAACAAAATCTCATCCAGACAGTAATTTTTCTCTTTTTTGAAGGTCAAGTGTACAAAATTTCATTAAGATCATAATAAAACTCTAGATTTGTTTTAAAAAACATTCGTTACTACAAAAGGGAGAATAATTTGAAGAAAAGAAGCCTAAATTATGCCTGACAATATTCCCTACATTTCAGAGAAAACCGCATTGAAATTAATTTAGCTGTTACAGAGATAACTCCAGGCAAATAGACAGACAGGCAAACTGATCAAGGGATTGATCAACAGACTGACAACTGATAGAGATACATTCATTTAGACTGATAAAAAAATTGAATTAGTTTTTACACCATCTAAATAAACATAGGGGATGAAAAAAATGGCAGCAATTTTGAAATTAAATCACACTCTCATTTCATTTATATAGACTAAGGAGTATTTCATTTCTACAAGCCAGTAATTTAATTATTTAACTACAGTTAAAGAAAATCAAAGGAGAACCTAGTGACAAAGAAAGGAAAAAAACACTATTTTGCAATATTTTTTGCAGATTTTCCTTGTAAATTCACATGTTTTACTTTCTCATTTTCCATTCCAGAAATGTTATCTTTGGCAATTTTGCTTATGTTATGAAAATTCTTCTATCATTTCTTTTAAACAACACTTATACTGTACACATTTCATTTTATTATTGATTATAGGCAGAGATATTTTGTTCATCAAATGATTTATACATTAATTTCAATTGTTGTCTTTCAGGAATTTGTTGTTAAACCTGATGCAGTTCTCAAAGCAATGCATGCTTCTTCTATTGAAGGAGTGGAAGATATGATCAAATTGGTTGATTTGCATGAGCACACCATTCTAAGAAATTTACATCTAAGATACTCCAAAGATCTTATATATGTAAGGTTTCTTTATTTCTTTTTAAACATTATAATTTTTTTGTTTCATTTTTTTTGTTTGTTTTATTTTTGTTTGTTTTTGTTGTTTTGCTAATAATGAAACTTAAAGATGTATTATTGTTTTATAGACTTACACAGGTTCAATTCTTGTTGCTGTGAACCCTTATCAGATTTTGCCAATTTATTCTGGCAATGATGTGGAAAGATACAGAAATCGTAAAATTGGAGAACAGCCGCCTCATATTTTTGCAATAGGAGATTCAAGTTACTCTGATATGAAACGTTTTCAACATGACCAGTGCATTGTAATTAGGTAAAATCTTAAATACTATTTTAAAATTGCGTTTCTAAATTCACACAAAAAATAAATTATAAGCAAAACAAATAAATAATGAAAATTGTTAACATTTTTCTTAAAAGAATAAGTCTACAGCAATGATAAATATCAAATGGTGAAATTTTTCTAGTATAATTTTGTGAATTTTATAGTGGAGAGAGTGGAGCAGGAAAAACAGAAAGCACAAAGCTTATTCTTCAATATCTGGCAGCAGTCAGTGGAAAGCATTCATGGATTGAACAGCAAATATTGGAAGCCAACCCTGTTTTGGAAGGTAAATTAAAAAGAAACATTTGGAGATGCAACTACATGGTACAGTTTAAATTAATGAGAAAATCAGAAAACTATTGCACATTATGCATAAAAAATTAACTTTTGTAATTTTCGAAAATTCAAATAATGTAATGAAAATGAAATATGCGTTTTTTATGTACCTTTATTGCACTGAGATAAAAAGTTTTAAAAAATTTGATCCATTTTTGCAAACAAACAAAAAATCGATAATATTGACAGTCCATATAAAGTACACACAAAAATCAAAATATCCGTTACAAATTCAAGGACCCGCCAGATTAGAGAGTTCGATAGGAGAATATCAATTTTGGTATTTATAAGGGCTTATATAGGCTTTAAGCAGCATAGAGTACAGCAATCGCCAGCAATATCGATCTTCTGTGCATGTTTAAGTTTTGCATCACTTCTGAGCATTTACGCATGCGCAGAAGATCAATATTGCTGTCGATTGATGTTCGCTTTGCTGTAATTAATGTTTCGAATCTTGCGTACGGTTTTATTAGCCGCAGCGTTGTTCACACAGACAGACGTTTTGCGTTAACCATGTTTTCGCTTACAAGGACCCACAAAACTTCTGACTTCAAAACTTGTTAGAAGAAGTAATTTACTACTTACAGAAACAAGATTTATCCACTTTTTAGTCACCAGGGCCCGGCAAATAAAGGTTTTTGTGTCGAAAATTCGCCGTTATCCGACGCACGATTATCATTACTTTCTCTTCTTACATACTTATGGCAAAAAAGGTACAAAATTGTCTTTTTTATGTTTTAATCGATACTAATGACAATTGTTAACCAAAAAATACTGTATTACTTTGTTACAAAATAAAATTATTTTATTTAAAAGGTAAGGCCTGCTAAATGGCAGGCTCCGAATTTAGATAAGAAGTCAGAAATGGCTTATCACGAGCCATTTTGTGGAATTACGTGTCATAAAAAATATTGAAATAATAATGAACTTGACATTTGCCCTCCAAATGTTAGGTACCGGTACTTATTTTCTTCCATAAGACGTATATAATACGGGCTTGGTGGCTCAGGGCATCAACCTGATGTCACTGCAGTGCGTCTGACCGCGAAGTTCTATGGTACGATTCCCGACAGTGGCAGGATTTTCGTCACTAGCTACAAAGTTGGGTCGAATCGATCATTCCTTCTTTCATACACACACATATTTACCTGCACTACACTACCACACATGTCGGGAACTTAGAGCTTGTCCCGTTGGAGCGGTGCCCTTCAGTTGAGATAACAGGTTGGGGAAAACCCCACCACCACGTATAGATCGGTGTTGGATCTCACCATCCACTCGGGGATGATCACCGCCAGCGATAAAAACTTGGGAGATCCTCGTACACTACCGGGATTAATGGCCATAGCAGTTGACACGCCCTGAAATGACAAAACAATCAATAAGACACGTGTCCGACTTTCCAGCTAGCATCTGACTAAGCGGCCAGCGACCAAATACATTTCGTAATCTATCACCTCAAGCGATTTTGAACTGTATTTTAGACTAATAAGATAGCAGAAAGTGGAGATTACTGTTGATTTAATGTTCTTGGGCAGGGAAGCATTACCAGAATACCTCGAACAGTGATGTCCAGAGTAGCTTATCTCGAAGGGGATTATTTACGTTTTAGGCAACAACATGTTTTAATAAATACTTCTTAGTGAAACAACGCGTATACTTTGCTTATTTCACAGCATTTTTATGGTTCGCTAACTCGTGCTTCCCTTCTGCGGAATGCCTTGACTCGCGCGAGCTCGGCGCACGCCGCGAGGCCGATCATTCGCTAACTCATTTGTCAGACGGCCCTGCTGAAAAGGTTCTACAGGTGCGAATTTCGTCTTAGGTCTAGTTTGCTTGTTCCATTCGGTGAGAACGAGAAGAAAATAGACAAATCAATGGCGTATTTTGGTACTAGCCAAGGAAGGCAAATCTATAAAAGAAAGTCGGGTTAGTTACAGCATTTATCTCAAGAACGGCTGGACCAATTTTCATTATCTCTGATTTGTTGGATGCGTCTCCGTCCCGGATAGAGGTAATAGACAATAGAATAACTATTAAAATATCGAGAGAAAAAAAATCACCAAATGACTAAACTAAATATTTACGTCAAATGCAACCCGCAACACACCAACACACTCGGCAGGATTTTTAGTATCGATATCGTTAAATAACTCCTAAATGAAGCGTTCTATGTCCTTAAAAACTAAAATTTTAAGGTCGGGCGATTCAAAGAAATGTTTCCCACACCACAATATACTGGATGAGATCTTTTTGAACATTCTATTACATTTTTGCTGGGGGGGGGGGACGAAGATAGAGAAAGGGAGATAAAGTGCAGAACGTCTGCCGGGTTCCGCTAGTACTAATGCTTTGTTTAAATTGTTTTGTCATTTCTGGTACATAATTAAAATGTTTAAGAGAGCATTCTACTATTTTATTGTATAGCAATTAGCACACTTAGATTTGATTTACACTTCCAGGAACTTCCACAAATATGATCGTATCCCGAAGTCCACGTAAAATGATTCCCTCATATCCCGAAGTCCTCTTAACCTAAAGACCTGGTACCCCGAAGTGTTCACATCATAAAGACCTCTTACCCCCAAGTAATATGGAACCTTGTATTCGAAAGCCCCATTATTTTGTTGTTATTGAATCATCTACTATATTCTTCCAGTAAGTTAGCTAATGTTGAAATAAATAACTCTTGTTTAATTTGCATGTACAACTCCACGCGATTTCTCATTTCACTTCCTGCATTCTCATGCTTTTATTTCTTTCAGCTTTTGGAAATGCCAAGACAGTTCGAAATGATAATTCATCTAGGTTTGGCAAGTACATTAATATTCGTTTCAGTGGAGATGGTTTTATCAAAGGCGCTCACATGGAGCAATATCTTTTAGAGAAGTCTCGCATTGTGTACCTAAATGAAGGCGAACGAAATTACCACATATTTTATGGAATGCTAGAAGGATTAACAGTAGATGAGAAACTTAAATTGCAATTAGGACCAGCTTCTAGTTTTAATTATCTCAAATGTGTAAGTACTTTTGTTTTTCTTCAAAGACATTGCATTTTTCTTAAGGAAATCTCCATGTACATCACATATATTACAGGGCAGTGCCATAAAATGTGATGGAAGAGACGATGGCAAGGAGTTTGCTGTTGTACGAGCAGCCATGAAAGTTCTTCTTTTCTCAGACGAAGAAATATGGGAAATAATCAAACTCCTTGCAACCATTTTACATTTGGGCAATGTTAAATACAAAGCAACAGTAACTGGTTGGTATAATGTTTGTAGTAACAATACATTTTTTTAAATTATTTTAATAAATGTTACTGGCTTCATTGACACCACTGCAAATTGAATTTCAGCAACTGTCGATGCATCACAAGTGACTGATGTAAAAGCTGCTGACAGAATAGCAGATTTTTTGGGTGTAGCAAAACAACCTTTAGTAACAGCACTTACTAACAAGACAATATTTGTCCATGGAGATTCAGTGGTAAGTATAATTTACTTGAAAACAGAAAATCCTGCATATAATAATGGATAATAATGAACATTTTAAAGTTGGTTTAGCACATGAAATTTTACCAATTTACTGTTCAATTTAAATAGTAAAAATGTCGTGTTGCTTGTGAAATTAGGGCAACTATTTATTTACTTAAAAAAAGAGACCAAAAATTCGTTTATAACATGTTACTGCATCAGGGCACAGGTATACAAATATTAGGTATTTGTAACAGTTACATAAAATTATATGAACTATATTGAAATATGAGAACTGCTAATTTATTAATCATCTCTGCATATATTTCTTCATCAAATTATAACCCAATGCCAATTTCTAACATCTTCTAAGATCCATTTCATAAGGGAAAACTTTCTGGCTAAAAAATAGGCCAACAATGTGCTTAGCAAAACTGACTTTAAATGAAGTGAAGTTTGAATGATATTCGACAGAACAGGTTCCCACGTATTTCTCAAAATTCACTAACCCTAGAGCATGGGTTTTCAAACTTTTCTGTGCCACGGCTCTTTTGACCTTAACGAAACTTCCCGCGACTCCCCTAGTAATAATAAGTTTCAAATATTGTTAATGGTTAATATAGGCCTACTAAAGATTCAACACAAATGGATAAGTGATATAATGGGCTATTGGTAAAAGACTTGCGAGGTGCAATTAAGCCACAAATAATAAGTAAAATAAATCATGTATATTAGAAATAACATCTAGTATGATAGTGCAAAATTATTTTGAAGGCATAAATGTCCCAAGGATTGAAATAAATCAAATCTAAAGATCATTTTAATAAATAACCGCGACGCCCCTACCATAGGCCGCGACGGTCCTGAGAGTCGCGGCCTAGCCCCTGCCCAAAAGGAAATGTTATAATTTTAAAAAATGCATTATTTTTATTTAGCTTTTTACTGAGTTTATTTCAACGTTCTGCCTCTTTCTTCTTTTCTTTGCTTCCATATCTCTTTCGTTCTGGCCCGATGTTTCTCTTTCCTCTCCTCAGTCGAAATATAAAATATTATAAAAATTATGCCAAATGTTATAAAATTTAATATACAGAGAATGTTTTAACTAACACAACATTTTTTTATGATTTGGGGTGTCCGGGTGACACAGCGTCGAAGACTGAGGTGCCGACGTTTCGACCGTCGTATCGCGGTACTCTTCTGGGCTGAACTGCGCCAGGATATTGGGCGGTCCGGTTTATATAGTAGGTGGGCCAGGCTGCAAAGAGTGAGCATGACAATGCACCCCCTCTGTCTCAATCGCTGTGCGCTGTCAAACGGATCGGATATCCATCTAACTACTTCCACTCTGCACTGTTCTTGTATAGTTGCCTTTTCCGGACTGATAAGTTTCTTCGAGATGCCAAACTTTTCCATGGCCTCAATAATTCTTTTCTCCAAATTAATAGTACCATTTGCTGCTTTGAAATCAATAAATAGACAATAGGTGTTCGAACTATATTCCCTGGTCTTTTCGATGATTTTACTCATCGTATGAATATGATCGGTTGTTGATTTCTTCTCCTTGAAATCACATTGGTAATTTCGGATAAGTGGCCAGTGAACTATTTCAGGCGTTCATACAAAATATTGGAGAAGATCTCTATAACCTGTGTTCATGAAACTGATTCTTCTATAATTCTCCGGTTTTAGTCTATCCCCTTTTATAAATATTGGACATTTAAGTGCTTCTTCCCATTGTTTGGCAACGTTTCTTGTTTCCATATTTTACATGTGATGTGGAGTAATTTATTCCGCAGACTATGTTCCCCTTCAATGATTTTCATCATTTCTGCTGCTATACCTTCCGCTTCCGGTGATTTGTAATTATTTAATTTTCTGCTAGCATTTTAATAGTTCATTCACATCTGGATGTCCATCAGTTGCAGTGTTCTCACAGTCACTTTCACTTTCATTTTGATCCATCTCAGTTTCCTGCGTTTGACCTGTTGTTCTTATCCCCAGCAGACTCTTGGAAGTGACCCTGTCATCTCTTCATAATCGAGCTTCTATCGGTCAGCAGACGGATGCTTTCATCTCTACAGAGTATCACTCTCTCTTTGTGGCCTTTTATGCAGGTGTCCTGTTGATAAAACTTCCTACTTTTTTATATGGGTTTATACTAGCTAACCTCTTTACTTTATCTTCCTCAAACATTCTTTTCTTTCTTCTAGTAATATTATTTTCTTGTGCTCTGGATTGTTTATATAATTCAGTCGTTACTTGGGAGAACCTCTTCTGTATCATCTAGTATGCTTCATTCTTTTCTAATGTAGCTTTCTCGCACTCATCGTCAAACCACGAGATACGTTTCACCTGCCGCTTCTCCCGCAAAACTACCTCAGCTACATGGTTCATAATTTGTTGGATTTTATGCCATTCTACTTGTATTCCAGAGTGATCATTGTTCAGTTTTTGAATACCCTTGGCAACTTTTTGGGTAAACAACTGTCGCACCTCAGGACTCCTCATTTTTTCAATGTCGAATATGTTCTTAGTATTGTTGTTTTCACTTTCCTTATTTTCGTTTCAGCAAATCCTACTTCTTATTTTAGATCTTACTAGAAAGTGATCGGAATCTGCGTTAGCTCCCCTCAAACAGCGAACATCCAAGAGGCTAGACTTGTGCCTTCGGTAAATTAGGATATCAATCTTGTTTGTTGTCCATTGGGCGATCTCCATGTTCCTTTATGAATCTCTTTACGGGGAAAATGCGTTCCGCCTATAATCATAGGTTGGTTATTTGCAAAATTCACCAACCGCATACCATTATTGTTACTTTCACTGTGAAGGCCTTCTGTTCCAGCTGCTGGTTTTGACCACTCTTCTCTTCCCACCATGGCATTTAAATCTCCTAGTATCATTTTTACACCATGTGGTGGACACACATCGTAGGCTTTCTCCATAATGTCAAAGAAAGTGTCCTTCTCACATTCTTCTTTTTCTTCAGTAGGCGCATGTGCTGTAATGAAACTATAGTTAAATTTTCCTTTAAATCTCAAAAACATATTCTCTCATCGATAGGTCTAAAGTCTAACACGCGCTGTTTCATCATCTTGCCAACTATAAATCTTGTTCCAAAATTATGTGATTTTCCACTTCTATAATAAAATTTTCCCAGCCTCAGTTCGACCACATCCTTCCCAGTCCATCTAATTTCTTGGAGAGCAAGTACATCGAGTTTGTAATCACTAGCCACCTTTAATATATTTCGGAGTGCAGCCTTTCTAAATAGGACCGTACGTTCCATGTTCCATACCTCGATTCCAATTTCGTCCATGTCGTCGTAGATATCTATGCCCGGCTTTCTTTCCTGAAGGTTTCTGAACAATGGATATTTTACCAGGCTGGATTGTTAGCCCTACGCTGAACACCCTCCCGGGAGGACCAGAATGTTATTTCTGGGTTTACTCCCATAGGACGGATGTATTCTCTACGCCTACGGAGACCCCCTCTCCCCTTGGTTTTCTGTCGGGGTTTTCCTTCCCTTAGTCCAGTGCTCTCGTTTTGAGGCGCCAGAGGCTCGCCTTTCGTACTTCTCCATTCGTTACTCTCTGAGCTCTCACCACAGAGAGAATCCAGGGGCCGTCCCACGGAGGAGAAAGATAGGACTTCTTGACCTTGCTTCCAAATCGGGAATCCCTGTTACTCAATTCTATATCCCTGTAATCTGGTATTTATCATGGTGAGCACCTATGGACACCGTTACTCCCCGCCAGACCCTGGTCAGCTATTTGACCTCCCCTCCCCATCTCTAAATCTACCATGTAAATATTTCGGACAGAAAACGTTTTTGGAAATGATTACATATGAGGGACTTTTTAATATTCAAAATTTTGACTAAAAATGTCACGTAATTAAGTGATCTATAAATATGAAACAGAACTTTTTGGAAGGCTCATAAGTGTGTCTGTCTATTCATAAAGTGTGTCTGTCTATTTGTCTGCAGCCGTGCATCTGAGTCCATTCCACTGTATCTATCCCTCGATCTGTGTCCATCTGAACTGGATCTGTGTCTGTCCCTATGTGTCTGTGTGTGTCTATCTGTTAGGGTGTGTGTGTGCATATAAGTCTGTGTCTGTCTGTTTGGGTTTGTCTGCATGTGTTTTGTCTGTGTCTTTATTATGCATTTTTTAATATTCATTGAAATATTGCATAGGTATTTTTAAAAAATTGATACAATTGAATAGAGTGGCAAGAGGGTTTGGTTATTAATAAGCTGCAGTATATAGGCACGAAAAACTGTAGAAATAGGCAGGCAAAATAGGCATTTAAAAATGTAAAATAGGCATTTCAATTTGCACTATAAATTTTTCTTATCTTTATTTATGTACTTTTTGGCAAGTTTCTAAGGTAACATAATATAGCTACCTTCATGGAATGTTTGCTTTCATTATACTGACAAAGCCACGTAGAAATCCTTTCTACCATTTTCAACGAAATTTGGGCAAAAAAGCTGAATTGTAGTTGCTACCTTTTAGCTTTCCATTAAATGCAGGCTGATACTTAAATGCTACCCACGTGATCTTTTTTCTCACCATGCATAATACAAATGCAACTAATGGTGCTACAACAACATGCACATTATTTCTTAAAAAAAAACACCATGTGCAATTTTTCAAAATTCAGTTCAACAAAAATGAGACCTACACTGCAGCATCCCTTGTTCTAATCGGTTAAAAAAAAAAAAAAAAAAAAAAAAAAAAAAAAAAAAAAAAAAAAAAAAAAAAAAATTAAACAACCGTATTCAATATTGTACTTTTGCAATGTTAAATTTTTGCAATTTTTGAAAATACAGAGTTCGCAAACAAATGGGACTGGCACCAATTTTTGTACTGACCCTTCATACTCATGAGGTGAAAATTTTAAGAAAAAATTTGGAGCCATTTTAGAGCAAAAAAAGTTTGAAAATTCAAAGTAAAAAATAACTCCACCACCACTTGTGATTTTGCACATATTTCATACTACAAAATACCCATGCTGTAGTGGCAGAAAAACAGATCATAGATTTATTGATAGTTGTTCGATTTCTCTGTACTCAGCAGGATAAAAACGAAAAAACAAACACTTTTTTAATTTTTTGGCTAAGGATAATTGCATTTTGTTCAATAAATACGAATAGACAACATTTAGGCATTTAAACACAAAATAGGCATTTATTAGTGAAATAGGCATTTAGAAGCACTATAAAATTCCCAAATACTACTCCTAATGCCTCAAATTGAATAAGTAACACAAAATATTGTGTATTCCATTAAAGGAAAAAAAATAGGTAAAAAGGCAAAAAAACGCAGCTTAGTTATTAACGTTCACAAGAAGAACTCAAAGAAGATATAGGGATATTACATGGTTACCACCAGCTTCTTAGCTATATGCAAACATGCTAAGGAACAGACTCAATGAAATAAGAGAGAATTTCATGGGAGAAGAGCAATGTGGATCCCACAAGGGTAGAAACACTAAAGACACCATCTTCACATTACAGATCTTAATAGACAAAAGAAGGGAAAGGAATCTACTAACTTTTATAATATTTATTGATTATGAAAAGGCTTTCGACAAAGTAATAGACACTGGGAAATAAAGGAGGGTAAAAAAGTAACTCTGGGAAATAAAAGAGGAGAAAGTTCCAAATCAGTTGATCAATGCAAAACAAAATCTCTACAAGAACTCTAGAATTAAAATACTGTTAAGAGAGGGGAAAAAAGTCAACTGCAATAACAACCAACAGTGGCTTAAGGCAAGGATGTGGATTAATGATGATGATGATGATGATACAATTAAATTCTAAATTAAGTAAAATTTACTTCTAATTCAAAAAAACTGTACCCTATACCATGGAAAATATTAATATCTGAGAACCAATTGCAACAAGAATAAAATCTCTAGCTAAAATTGAGAAAGTGACAAAGATGTTCGAACAATGTTTAACTTTTTGAATTTTCAAAAATTCAAATATTTTATTGAAAATTTGACATAATGTATTCATGATAATATTTTGCTCCATTTCAACAAGAAATTATGAAAGAGAACAATACAATATTAAATAATTAATTACTTATTAATTACCAGGTAAAGCCTCTTTCTGCAGTGCAAGCAGGAGAAACACGAGATGCCTTTGTTAAAGGTATCTATGGTCAACTTTTTGTATTCATTGTTGAAAAAATTAATGCTGCCATTTCAAAATCTAAGGAGGGATCAAAAACTGCTATTGGGGTCTTAGATATTTTTGGATTTGAAAATTTTAAGAACAACAGGTAAGCCCAAAACTAGTTAATGATTTTTATTATATTTATTGATAGGTACTTATTTATTTATATTAGTAATTTTATGATATTATTACTAATATTACTCAATGTGAACAAATAGTATGTTGACAACCAATGTTTTAAAAATATTTTTGTAGCTTTGAACAACTGTGCATTAATTATGCTAATGAAAACCTTCAGCAGTTCTTTGTTCAACACATTTTCAAATTAGAGCAAAAAGAATACACAGCAGAAGGCATCAGTTGGCAGCATATGGAGTTTGTAGACAACCAAGAAATTCTTGATCTTATTGGCATGAAGTCCATTAATATCATGGCCTTAATTGATGAAGAAACAAAGTTTCCAAAGGTAAGACTCAAGAAAATATGTTTAAATTATTAATATACTGCTTGCTCTATTTCAAATTAAAATCAATTTAATCTTATATTTTCTATTTCAGGGTACTGATACAACAATGCTCAGTAAGGTTCATACAAATCACAATAAAAATAAGTATTATTTGAAACCAAAATCTGATCGTATAGAAGCATTTGGTCTAAATCATTTTGCTGGAGTTGTTTTCTACAATGTTCATGGTAAATATCATTTTTTATTTTGAGAAAGTAATAAGTGTCATGTTCTTCACTGATTAACAAAATGCACAATTCTCACACAGAAAGAAGAAAGTGTACTTTATAAGCAATAAGAAAGCAAAACTGTTTTTCTATAATAGCATTTACAATAATTAACACATTTTTGTTCCTTAAATTACATAATATGATCACAAAATACAATATAAACATTGGTGGATGAAAAATGTGTGTGAACTACATTTAAAAATGATACTTTCAAGAATTCCTTATGAATGGTATAAAAAAATATGTAAAACAACTTGCTTTCCTTTTCACTGAAGAGAAACTACAGCTGGAGATCATTAATATAATAATTTTCTATTTTCTATATAACTTTGTTTAATATGATTATTTTTGTAATGGTTATTAAAGTGCTGTTTTGGTAACTTTTTTCGTCTGCTAAAATATGTCATTACTTACAGTGGAGTTAAAGCATTACCTCAGTCTGAGAGGGAATATGTAACAGCAGAGTAAACAAAGAATGCTTAAATTTTTTCATTAAACTCTAAGTGAAACCAGATCCTTATATACGCACGACTCCTAACTAAATGATGGAGGCAGTGAAGCTATCGATAGTCATAGCCACTAATTAATAAGGCATAAGAGTGTACTGGTGTTTGAAATGAACCAAAAAAAAAATAGTTAAAACAATGTTTTGTATTTGACGAGGTGTAACTGTGCTTTATTCACTTGGAAGAATTATATCCCTTATGATATCACACTAGGGACCATACCTTTATCCTTTTTGAATAAAACTTCTAAAATCCTCTTTTTTTAATAACTATTGTTAAAAGTTTGTGTTGTACTATTTGTAAACAATAACATATTTTTATATTTTTGTTTAATGTTTCATATCTTAAATATCACAAATATTTCACTAAAATGTTAATAATGAACATCCAATAACTTTTCATTGCACAGGATTTCTAGAAAAAAATCGAGATTCCTTCAGTGAAGATCTCAAGCATATTGTGAGCACCTCTACTAACAAATTCCTGGTTAATTTATTTGCACATGAACTAAATGGCACTCAAGATACAAAGAAAAAGAATTACACTCTTTCTTTGCAATTCAGGAAATCCTTGGAGTCTTTAATGAAGACACTTAGCAGTTGTCATCCTTTCTTTGTGAGGTGCATTAAGCCTAATGAATTGAAGAAACCAAAGGTGTGCATTATTTAGAAAAATTACTGCCATTATGTCCTCACTCTTCGATAACTTTTTAAAATATTAATGCCAAATATACTAATTTCATTCACTTTCTTGATTTAGGTATTTGATAGAAATCTCTGCTGTCGTCAACTTCGTTATTCAGGAATGATGGAAACAGCAAAAATTCGAAGGGCTGGATATCCCATTCGGCATGAATATGTTCCATTTGTTGAGAGATACAGATTGTTAGTTGCAGGCACACCTCCTGCTCATAAGGTATTTCTTCATTTCCTCAACATGTTTCTTTATTTCCTCAGAACTGTGATGGAGAGTAATTTGTAGGATGTTAATGACAATGACCTGTAGCATATTAACTCATTAACACCCAAATTATTTTTAATTAAATTCTCAAAGTATTGTAAAAGAATCAAATTTGTGTCAGAATTTGTGTCAAATTTGTGTAAAAGAATCAAATTTGACCAGAAATGTGTGTCCTGAAATCAGGGCGTTAATGAGTTAAGAATTTTTTCACAAACGTTTCAGACAAAGTTGAACTTCAAATTTTGTATATTCAATTATGATAATTATCAATTATTATATTTTCTTCCTCAAGGGTTTTGGATGAGCGATTTCACAAAGTGAATTATTATTTTTATTATTATGATCTTTAATTTTTATGAATAGAAAATCAGCAGAGTTGAAATTCCATTTCAGAGTTCATTTTATTGAAAACTTATTTACAAAATTAACTGATTTTTGAAGAAAGCTGTAGACCATTAAGTTTCTAACAAGAATGTTGTCAAAACTAAGAATTTGAATAATTTTTATGGAAGAGTTCCAAATGACAGAAATACAAAGTCATCCATACATTACTTAACGCTAAAGGCAGAAGGGGGTTTTAAGGTAACATTATGCTGTGTTACATAGGGCAAGGAGTGTGGTTCAAGTGTTACAAAGTGCTGATTTTTACTTTATTGCTACCGCTTACGCAGTAGAGAGAAAGTTATGAAATGCTGCGCAAAAAAACGGCGAATTTTCGACGGAAAAACACGTATCACAGGGCCCTGGTAACGAAAAAGTGGATAAATCGAGTTACTAAATTTAGAAAAAAAATCCTCCAACACGTGGTGTGGCCAGAATTCACGTTTTGTGGATCTTTAATACTGAAAAATGGAATTCCGACAAAACTTTTTTTTTTCCTTCCCCAAACATCCGTGAACAATGCTAGCAGCTAAACCATTCATTCTCCAAACCATTCTCCAAATTTGATATTCCCCAATTGATCTGGCTGATGTTGCAACCCCTTGAATTTGAAACCGATATTTTAATTCTGGGGGGTACTTAACACGAAGCCCTTGGGACATTTTTTAAATTAAAATAAATAAATAAATAAATAAATAAATAAATAAATAAATAAATAAATAAATAAATAAATAAATAAATAAGTAAATAAATAAATAAATAAATAAATAAATAAATAAATAAATAAATAAATAAATAAATAAATAAATAAATAAATAAATAAATAAATAAATAAATAAATAAATAAATAAATAAATAAATAAATAAATAAATAAATAAATTAAATAAATAAATAAATAAATAAATAAAAGTGAAAAAAGCACCGTTTTTGTTGTTGTTGTTGTTGTTGTTGTTGGATAGTGTGAAGGATGGACAATGGTGCAGGTCTTATGTTTAATGAAACCTGATTTTTTGAAATCGCAACAATTAAACATTTTTTTGGAGTGTTCCTATGACTAAAATATTAAAGAAAGATATTTTTACTTCTGTTCCTTAAAGAAACCTTTCGAAATAAGGTAACTTTTTTTTTTTAATTTGAGAACTTTTTACATAATTTGGCCTGAAAGTATGAGTGAGAAAGTATGTGCTGTTATAGCACCACTAGTTTTTCCCTTCCATATGTACAGAAACAATACCTTTCAATCAGCCTTATACAAAGACAACAAAACATTCAATTTATTTAAAAATATATGAATTCATTAAATAGTTATTGATAGAAAAGTTTTCTATTTATAACAATTTACGCATCATGACGTATTAATTGAATCTGTTAAATTATGAAGAAATTATTGAAAACTGATCTATATTATAGTATTCTAGGACCCAAATAAATGAGCTTGGGACTCTCCCACACTTGCATAATCCCTGATAGAGTCTGCCTGGCTAGTTATCAGAAATTTATTCATCTGTGCATTCTTCCTTCCCTCAAATATTCTCCCCATTCTTTATTGTTAGGTGCAGCCAGCATCGCCAATTAATTCTGATAGTCAATTATATTTAGGTTTTATTTGTTGGTTTTGGTAATTTAATTTAGTTAAAAATAATTTTTAATTGCTTGTAATTGTATGTGATTAGTATAAAGAAAAGGTTATTTACCATCAGTGCTGTGTGTTGATGTGTAGCCTATAGCAAGCACTACCCACCTCCTTTCTGACAAAGCATGGGGTGAATACTAGGGCCTGGATCTTTATTTAATTAAAAATCTTTATATAAATATTTCTTTTTTTTAAAAGGTTCAAGCAAAAGCTTAGAAGGTGGTTGATTCTGACTTCTCAAAATTTCATAGCAAACTGTAGGTTTGGCATTTATTGGTCGCAAATAATTCCTTGTACTCCTTGGGAGTCATTGTGAGTGATCATGACACTGCATTTTTCATAGTAACTGGGTAACTTAATAATATAAGCTGGGTATGGTGCTACAACGAATCATATTGCCTCCCTTCTCTACTCCCCTGTTCTTCTTTATTCTTTCAGTATTGAATGAAACTAAATTCAGCCATTATGAAAGGAGAAATTGACTGGTGAAAAAGAAACCATAACTAATGGAGCTCCAACAACACATACTTTCTCACATTATTTCTAAATTTTCAAAATTTTCGAAAATTCTGTGTGTTCAATGAAATTTAAACCTGCACCATTCTTTTAACACATTCCATTTTAAGGGATACGCCATGTGGTTAAATCCTGTGTCATGGGTAATGTAGCTATTATTCAAAATGTTGTAAAACAATAACTATCACACACATCTACTTGAATTTGATAAAATCTTGCAGATTGTCTTTTTTTTAAAGTCTATATATTTTATAATCATTTTATTGTGATACGATAGTGAGAATGAAATTCAAAGAAACACATGTCAATTTAAAATTTTTGTAGAAAGTAACAATGTTACAAAATATGAAGGGAAATGCTGTGAACTTATTTGACAAGAATACTGGTGCACTGTAATTATATTTTGTATAACGTAGTTCAGATATAGTCCCATTTGTATTTTTTATTTATTTCTGCCTTTATTTTTCAAAATATACTGTGGTAAAAAATGAAAAATAATCTAGTTCAGTTGCGTCTTTCTTTACAGGAAATTTAATTTCACGGATTTTCTCAAACATTAGTAATTCAGATTGTTTAACAATTTCACGGACAGAGGGACGGGCAGGCAATCGGGCGGGCACGTGGGTAGGAGGGTGAAATCAAGGACCAACAAATCAAGGATTCTGACCACTTATTAGAGGAAGTAATTTGCTATATTTTTATAAACAAGATTTATCCACTTTTTTGTTCCTTGGTCCCGACAACAGGAGCTTTTCTGTCGAAAATTCACCACACTATTACTATACTTTTTGCTTTTCAGGAAGGGGGGAAAATAAAAATATTAGTTTTAAATGTATGAAGTAACATATTTGTTTCATGTATCAAGTATTGCACTTTAATTATTATAAATGTGAATGTGCAATACAAAATAATAGCAATACAAATGTTTTATTGTTATATGATTTATTTTTCTACTTTTTATCAATGGGTGGGTGTTCACATAAGCATTACCTATTATTTGGGATGGTGGGGTGTAAGCTTGCATTGAGGGGAATTACATTACAACACATCTATTACAAAACATTGCATTGTGCAGACAGACTGCAAAGCTGCCACTACCAAAATATGTGAACGTCTACTGAAAGGGGAGGACTATCAGCTCGGGCGAACCAAAGTGTTTCTCAAGGATGCTCATGATGGTGTCTTAGAACAAGCAAGGGAGAAACAATTGTTAAAGAGTGTGCTGGTGATTCAGAGCTTTGTCAGAGCTTGGGGCCATAGGCGGCGGTAAGTCATCTAACAACAAATACAAACTAGAAAAAAAAACAAACTTCCATGTATAAGTTGTCAATACTTTAGGGTAAAGTCTCCACCCTATTCAAATGAATCCCCCTTCACTGCTCCAAAGCTCTTTAAAATTAGGATCTCTTTTAGTATTAGTCTCAAGTGTGTGTGTGTGTGTGTGTGTGTGAGTGAGTGAGTGAGTGAGTGAGTGAGTGAGTGAGTGAGTGAGTGAGTGAGTGAGCGAGCGAGCGAGGGAGCGAGCGAGGGAGTGAGTGAGTGAGCGAGCGAGCGAGGGAGTGAGCGAGCGAGCGAGCGAGGGAGTGAGCGAGCGAGCGAGTGAGGGAGTGAGCGAGCGAGTGAGCGAGTGAGCGAGCGAGCGAGGGAGCGAGCGAGGGAGTGAGCGAGCGAGCGAGCGAGGGAGTGAGCGAGCGAGCGAGCGAGGGAGTGAGCGAGCGAGCGAGTGAGGGAGTGAGCGAGCGAGTGAGCGAGTGAGCGAGCGAGCGAGTGAGCGAGTGAGTGTGTGCACGCACGCACTCACGTGTGAGTGCACGCACGCACATATATATATATATATATATATATATATATATATATATATATATATATATATATATATATATATATATATATATATATATATATATATATATATATATATGTTTTTGAATTTTTTCCTACAATTTCAAGTTCATTTACAGTTTTCTGCAACTTCGAAGAGCAGCAATTGTATTTCAAAAGCATTGGCGAGGACGAGGGCCTCGTCTTGCTTATGCTGTCAGGCGCCTTGGTTTCCTGCGCCTTCAGGCTGCTATTCGATCTAGACAATTGAAATATGAGTTTACAATGTTGCGAGTTCGTATGACAGGTTTACAGGTACTTCATATTTATAAATATTTTGTACATTCCTCTTTCTTTAATCAAAGATAGTCTCCTGGTGTTTTTTATAGGATCTTGTTGTTTTATTCTTATGTGTATTATCTTGATTGTTGAGTTTTACATATTAAAATATTTTACATGACCTTTGCATTCATGTCAACTTTAATTGTTTTAGGCCTTCTGTCGTGGCTATTTGGTACGCAAGATATCAAAGGTAAGATTGAAGGTACATTTGCTGTTGAAGACCTTTGGTTTTATTCAATTTGTTTATAAACAAAGAAAATGTTTTTCATTTTGAACTATTTATATGGTACTTTACTAATTTCATGAATATGTTTCCTTCAGGCAAGAAAGGAGCACATTGCGTCACTTCTAGCACTTAAGGAGCAGGAAGAAAAAGAATTAAAGAAAGCAGGAAATACAAATTACAAAGAAATTGCAGAAGAAAATTATAGGGTATGCAAATTTTAGTTCATTAACTTGAACACATTCTCATCAATGAAAAATACACCAATTATTTGTAGTTTTGAACAATTTGTATGGTTTGTGGAAAAATATCTAAATTATGTTTTTTAAATATATACATAATTGTAATTTCCTGCTTTAGGTCTTATTCAATAACAAAAACACATCTATTGATTTTACTATACATTTGTTTGTAATAAAATGTGTTGTTTCTTGCAATATTTAAAATTCATATATTCAATACATTTTACTTAATAGAAAAGACTTGCTGAATTGCCAGTGGATGACATAACTCAACACCAAACAGACAAACTGAACGAGGAAGATACAAATTATTATCACAATATGATTGATGAAATGTTTGACTTCCCTGAAGATATCACTGAATTTTCAGCTAAAGTAAGATTTATTTCAATTTATTTTTTATATGTAGTTCTACAATAATCTCAGCATACAAATATTTTTAACAAGTAACAGCATCATCACACATTTTCAATATCATAATATTTTCATTTTCAGGTTCCTGATGGTTCAGAAGATGCAATAGTCATACCAGCAGGCCCAGATGCAGAGGAACTTGCACAATACAATTTCCGTAAATTTGCAGTTACATACTTCCGTGGAAATATCAATGGGCAATATTCTAAAAGGCACATCCGGCATTCTCTGCTGGACCTACCTTCACAACATGACCAGCTTGTGAGTGTACAGATCTTTCTATTTCTGATGGGGAGATTAAAGGACAGTTAGATATTTTCTCATTTTTTTCAAACACAATTAAAAATGTGAAAACTAAGTACATACAATGAAGTGATTAAAATGAGTTCTGATATTGGAAAGAATATATATATTTTTAAAGCAAATTCCAGTGTAATGAATAATGTCATCAAGAATCTTCCTTTAGATTCTATCTTGAACAGACATTCAAAATCAAATTCCCAGTAATGAAGATATAAATGTTAATAAATGAACCCAAATGAAAACCTTTTGATTCTTGGCCTTTATTTTTAATAAAAAAATATTATAAGATCTAAGTTTAATGATGTTCTGTTCCAAATAAATATATAATTTAAAACATCTATTTATTTCTTATCTTTGACATTTACTAATTTTGTAGTTATTTACATACCTCTATTCATTTGATAGCTTCATTACTGATTGATTTCAATGAAATGTGCAAAATCGAGGTTATATTTAAGTTGTTTATCATTTATGTAACTTTATATTTTCTTTTACAGGCTGCACAAGCTCTGTGGGTGACAATTCTGAGGTTTATGGGAGATTTACCAGAACCAAGATATGAGAAAAAAGAGAAGGACAACACACCTGTCATGTCACTAATTAACAAAACTCTAAGTCGTAATTTTGTTAACAGTAAAAATTTCAAGAATGCAATGGCAGAATTGAATGTAAGTAAATCTTTGTTCTAAAAATTGAAAATATTATTTTAATTTCAATGTAATTTCATGTTCACTATCATTATTATTTTTAAACATGACTAAGTCATCTTTTATATAGTTTAACCTATTCATGCTATCATTTGTATCATGGACTTCCTCCATTTACTCACAATTTACTTGAATTCTTGGAACACTCTTGCATTTTGTTTTATATACTTTCATTTATTTTATTCATTTTTCAAATTATTTAATTTATTTCACAGTGATGAACGCATGATACCTAAAATCATAAGTGGGAAAGAAAATACAGTATTCAAGAAGTACAATATTTGCATAAAATGAAACTAATTTGTCTGAACATTCAGATGAAATGAGATGAAATTAGATGAAATGATTCCAAACCAGAATTTACCCCTTAATTTTTATCTAATTTTTGTATATAATTATATTTTTTAAATGGATTCAAGCCACTTTTCTAATAGCTAATTTCTCTTAAAGATATTTCCCACCAGCAAAAGCTCTTTTGCTGTGTTTTTCAATGTTTAAATTTGCGAGTGGTTGGTAGTTGTAGTGAAGAGCCTTTTTAAGTGATCTTTCCTAATTTTTTTATTGCCTCATGCTTTTTTAGCATTTATTTTATAAGACATGTTTTTTCTCGCATTCTTTCCCCATCAATTATTATTTGTTGTTATCCAGTCTACACAAATGTTTCCAAATGAAAAATCAATGAAACAAAATTCTTGAGAGAAGTGTAATTTAAATATGCATGTGTTATTTTTTGAAGGAAGAAGAAGAATACAATAATCTCTCAGAGCCTGCCCGCCGTAAGCTTATTTCACTTACCCTGAAACGCCAAAATAAGCTGAGTGAAAATGTTCGGAAAGGAATTTTAAATGAAGAATACAATGAAAATACCTACACAGACTGGCTAGAATCTCACAGATCATCTAATCTTGAAAAACTTCATTTTATTATTGGTCATGGAATACTGAGACCAGAACTCAGGTACAGTTATTTTAGTATTATTTTTTTATAATATCCAAATCGTTGGATCGATGGATTGGTACCTGAAAATTTTTGAAGCAGCCGAGCCCAACTTCAGTTTTGTGAAAAAACTACATTGGATATGATGACTTTAAATAATGGGGCAAAGATTCAGGAAATGTTTTGGTCAGCCAGTTAAAAGTAATTATTTTCCTGATGACATATGTAGAGCTCCCTCTTAAGAGATTGCTCTAAAGTAGAACTGTCTGTACAGGTGACAGGGTTAGCAAGCTTACATGAAGCTGAGGGCTGCAAAAGTAGCAGCATTGTCGATGAGTCTGATTAACGCTTCAGCTGGTAGGTTTTCCTAAGATATAAAGGTTTCAATGGAGAAGCCAGAATATATCATAAAGTCAAGTCAATCCCAGTCCCATGCCTTTTTTTCTCCAAAACCACCTCGACAACTTTCAATATCCTTTCTCATCCTTCCAACACCCAACAGCAGATCTATCACTGGATGGTCTCTTTCTCTGATGTAACATTGCTTCCACTTACTGGAACTCCTTTTATATTTACTATTAAGCTCATCTTGATCTCCTGTATTATCCAACTCTGACACTGTGACATCTGAAGAGCTAGGGAATCATATTTTTTCTTAAGAAACCTAAATAAAAATGAAAGAGAAAATTTCCGTGAAAAACTAATAGAGACAGATGGATGGATACAACATTGTACAGACTTGCAGTGTATTGGATAGTGTGAAATTATTAAACACACACCAACACAAATGTAGACAACTCTCAATTGCAGAACTACCAGAAACTATGTCATCCACAGCAGCATAAGTACCATGGGGACTGACAGGACCATGTCCGGAAGCCCTGAGGATCCGGGAACCCCATGCTAGTCCCCAAATACAAAATGAAATAATAAGTATTTTATCTAAAACTGGGTCTGATAAAATCAAAGAAGAAATAAATGAAGTGCTGTTTTTACTTTCTCGCACTTACTTTGTAAGAAGAGAATGTTAAGTAACCAAGTGTCGGCAAATATTCGGCAAAAGAAACTGTTATAGCCTGTCCCTGGTAACAAAAAAGTGGATAAATTCTGTTGCTATAATTAGAAAATTATTTCCTTTCAAACATGGTGTAGACAGAATACATGTTTTGTGGGTTCTTGAAATGGAAAAATCAATTACCACAAAACGTCTGTCCATCTGCCCGTCTGCGGCCAATGCAAGCGCTCAAACAGCTCAGCTGATTTTCTCCAAAATTGATATTCCCTGATCGATCTGAATGAACACAAAGCTTTAGAAGTTTAATAGGATATTTTAATTTTTGAGTCTCAAAAACCTTTTCAAAATTTTCTGAAAAATGTCTCCTAATTTTTTGATAAAACTTTGTCCTCAGATAGTGTAGAGGACTCTTCAGTGAAAGAAAGTTTAAGTGCAGGTCTCATGGTAGTCAAAATCCCAGAATTTATGAAAATTGTAAACATGCAATTTTTTGGGCGTCTTCATAGAACTATTATATAGTTTTTTTCCTCAATGAAATCTATTTTTTAAAGACATCTTGAAATAAGGTCATGTTTAATTTCTCAAAAATAGTAGTTTTTGTGTAACATTTCAAAAGTACAAAACTCATGATAGTGATTCTTTCTTTAAACAAAGTCTGCTCTAAAAATCAGATTTTTAAAAAGGGTCAAGTACAATGGGATATTAGAAGTTCAGACATTTTAATGTTTGCTATAAGGAAATTGTGTTTTATTTGGTCACAGCATTAATCAGTGGAACATAATATTATTAAATGTGATGAATTCAGATAAAAAGTGAGAAAAGTGAGATAATCTTACATCAAAATGACTTTGACTTAAAATATGGTTATCATGGAATGATGTATTAATGTATGATATATTAATTTTTTGCTAGCTTTAACAAAAAAATACATTTTTTAACCAAAGGTCTGAAATGAATGAAACCCATAACTTGAAAAGAAAAAAAAAAAATGGAAAATTTTGAATTTGTTTCCCATGTAATATTGCATTCCAAAAATACTAACATCAACTAACACTGTTTCGAAATACTTTCAAAGCCCTGATTTGGATTTACTCAATGGAGCTTAAGAAGAATTGAAGACTGTTGGAATCACTATGATGATTTGAAAACGATGCAGTAGAATTCTCCAGTCTGGAAAGTAGATGTGAAATTTAATGATAAACAAGTGAAGAAAACTAAATGGCATTTTGGTGAACTTTGATAGGACCCACGACTCACTGATGGCCAACAATAATACAAACTTAATATTTACTATGGATACCTAGTAGTACCTAGATGCCATTAACAACTTAGCGCGACTATTTGTTGGAATGAAAAATACAGTGGCCATTTTAAAAGTGATTCAGCTACAAGTTTTGATAGATCTTTTGTATGATGAAATTTACAAAGAAGCACAAAATCTTCAATCACAACACCCTGCAGCTGTTATGGAAAACTTGTAACAGTTACTGTCTACATCATTTGCACATTTGTTTAAAAAGTCAAATTTCAAAACTAAGATCTGTTAAAGATCTTGCAAAAGAATTAATAACTGAACTTGCTTCTTATTAAAAGTTTTTGCAATGTGTGCACAGTATTGATATTATTTTTGACACATCCTATTACGCTCTGGGGGAAAACAATTTGGTTGAAAAAAAATATTTCTACTGTTATTGATTAATTTGTGAATGTGAAGAAATTAAATTGTGATCAAAATTTAAATTTTTAATTATACCATGAAATTGCAAAAATGATAGTTTATTTCATTTTATTGTAATAAATGTTTTCTCTTCTATAATTCAGATTATAATCACAAAATTAAATTAATTACTTGTCTTTAATTAGGGGCTTATGTATTATGTCAGTCCAAAGGCCTCCTCTGTTATGCCAATGGTCATTCAACTGAATAATTTTATACCATTTGTTGTAGAATGAGTATCTTTTTTTTTTTTCTTTTTTCTTTTTTTTTCCCCTTTTTTTTCTTTTTCTTTTTTTTTTTCATAATCTTCCTGTAATAACTGATCACTATCCCTATGAATCAATTCTTTACTTAAGTCAATACCTTCTCCTCTTAACCTCATCACCTCCTCCAATAAATAACCTTTATTATTCCAAAAACTTTCCTTTTTGTAATCAAACTTCTCAGTCTCTTTTTTCTTATCTATTTTCCAACAAACTTGCTTTAATAACTCGTTTCCCCTCCCTCTCCTAATCTTTTTCTCAAACTTACATGCTATTTTGCTCATCTTTATTCTCTTTGCCTCCTATCTTTATATGTATCCTGGTGTGCAATAATCTGTTCCTAGAATCCATATTAAAAATCTTTCATGTATTACTTCCAGTTTCCTCCTTTCCTTCCATCACCAAATTTCTGCCCTCTCCTCAAAATAGAACCAACTATAGTATCATATCATATATTCTTGTCCTACTTGCCCAGATATACCTACATCTTCTCATAATTATACCCCAAACTTGTTTCATAGTCACCATCCTCTTCTTATGTATTTCTGCTTCTAATGTGCTTTTCATAACTCCCCCTCCCTTGTTCAGCCAAGATCCTAAATACTTATAGTCATTCACCATCTCTAAAATACTTCCTTTCCATATAATTTTTGCATCCTTCTGCCCTTTTAAAACTCCATTGCCATGGTCTTATCTGTATTTAACTCAACAAAATTTTCTAATCTCCCCATTCTTCTCTAAAAATGTTTCTAACCTCCCCATCATCTGATTCAAGTCAGTGACATTGTCTGCCAATAACACATCATCCACATAAGATAATGGCAAATTTTTTATTTTACCAAACAATATTTCTCCATCCTGGCCCTTCCTTAATTTCTCTTCTAAACTTACCATATATAAATTGAAAAGAAATCAATAGGCAACCCTCTCTTAACCCTTTATTGGTCCAGAATATATTGCTAAATTTCCCTTCTGTCATCACCCTCCAACTCATTTCTTTGAAAATCATGTTTAAGCATCTAATGATCTCTTCTTCAATTCCTAATTAATATAATGTTTAACAGCCTTTTCGTTCACATTGATAAAGGCCATCTTCAGATCAATAAATACAGCCCATAGGATTCTCTTTCTTACTTTTATCTCCCTTCCTATAATATAGTTCAGTGTGTAAATATTATCCATAACTCTCATACCACTTTTGAATCC
The DNA here is from genome assembly GCA_038098605.1 of Gryllus longicercus. Classification (NCBI taxonomy): domain Eukaryota; kingdom Metazoa; phylum Arthropoda; class Insecta; order Orthoptera; family Gryllidae; genus Gryllus; species Gryllus longicercus. The sequence continues at coordinate 1,068,313 of JAZDUA010000410.1, read as the reverse complement.
TGTTTGATTGCATGATAAAAGTCCCTTCTCTCTCTTCAGTCTGCATCTTACAACTCTCATCCGTATTTTATATAATGCTGACAAGAGTGTTATTACTTTGTAATTTTTCACCTAGTTTCTGTTCCCTCTCTTGTAAACTGGAATTTTTACACCTTCTTTCCATTCCTCTGGAATAACTCCCTGCTCAGTTATCATATTGAATAAGCTTTCAATATTAAGTCTTATCCCTTCTTCCTTAAAATAGATCCAGAATTCATTCAATATTATATCACATCCTCCTACTTTCTTTTTCTGTAAGTAATCCTTTGATAACATTTCTTATTTCTTCCTTGTCTATTTTTGTCATAAAGGTTTTTTCCAACCTTGGGCTCACCCCCTTTTCCTTCACTTCCATGTCATCCTGACCTTCAAATCTTTCCTTAAACCATTTGTACCATTCTTTCATGACTATTTCTTTTCCAATTATCCTTTTATCTTTTTCTCTCTCTGCCCTTAATATATCCCATGCCTCACTCTGAGATTAAACCTCTCTAAGCTCATTTATTCTTCTATCATTTCAATTTCTTTTTTTATTCCTACAGATCTCCTTAAAATCTGCTTTTATCTATCATATCTTGCTTTATTTATTACTTTCTTTTTCTATTTACTCAAGATCTCTTTTAATAAACCAATTTCTTTAACCACTAATTTTTTGCATATTCACATTCCAAAATTTGCAGGGATGAAATTTACTGCCAGCTTTGCAAGCAACTGACCAATAACCCATCAAAAGCTTCCCATGCTCGTGGCTGGGTGTTGCTTTCTCTTTGTGTGGGATGCTTTCCTCCTTCTGAAAAATTTGTGCAATACCTACGATCATTCATACGTGAAGGACCTCCAAATTATGCTCCCTATTGTGAGGGACGACTCAACCGTACCTTCCAGAATGGATGCCGAACACAACCTGCAAGTTGGCTGGAGCTCCAGGTATGCAATTAAAAATAATATCTGACTAAAAAAAAAAAAAATTCACATTCATGACAGTTTGAGGGCTCAAAATCCATTTGAGACACCTTGCAATGCTGAAAGAGTATTCCAAACACAACAATTCAGATGAAAATTGTAACAGAAAAATTTAATTTTGAAACAATTACTCTCAAACGTTTTGTGCTTCATTGTAGACACTATGAGCTAAATTTAAATTTTATAGATATGCTGCATTAATGGCACCTGCTCCTAGCTATTTCAATGTAGTAAAACAAGGAAAATTAACATATTTTGTCTTGAAATGTCTTTGTGTGTTGCACTTAAATTTCAATAATCTCTATGTATTAATCACTAGAAAATCACATTTCATGTGACTTGATAAAAAGGCTCCATTTGAACTTCACATTTTTTTATGTCACATTGATGTGCAAAACAATTTTATCTTCAAAATAAATTACACAAAATTTGCAATCACATCTAAAAAGCTGACAAAATTTTTAAATATTCACATCATACTGTTGGTTTTACAACTTTACAAAATGTATAATTTTAAGCGCTATTTCTATTCTAGATTTTTTAAAAAATTTCTTTCTTTATTGGTCTCTATAAGTTGCACAACTTTGTACGTTTTTCAGGCTACTAGATACAAGAGTCCAATTGTGCTATCTGTAACATTAATGGATGGTAGCAGTTTACAGGCAGAGGCAGATTCTGCTACAACAGCTGCAGAACTCTGTTCACAAATTTGCAGAAAGCTTCAAATGCAAGATGACTTTGGATTTTCTTTGTTTATTGCACTATATGACAAGGTATTTTCTCTTACTGACTGAATTAACCTTATTGCATAATTATTTAATAGATAATGCAGTTCTATCAGCATAACTGTGAAGTATATGTATGTGCACATAAAGTAATTTGTCTTATTATTGTTCTTTTACTGAACTCAGGTATCTTCAATTGGAAGTGCTACGGACCATGTTATGGATGCAATTTCTCAATGTGAACAATTTTCAAAGGAACGAGGAGGCCAGGAACGGAATGCTCCTTGGCGGCTTTTCTACAGAAAAGAGATGTTTTCTCCTTGGCATGATCCCACATTGGATGCAGTTTCAACAAATCTCATATACCAACAGATTGTCCGAGGAGTAAAATTTGGAGAATTCCGATGTGATAAGGTCAGATGATATACTAATAATATTACATCCATCATTCTTATGAACATAAGTGAAGGAAACATTTCACCAATTTCATGAAGTCATTTCACATTTATTGTGCTCTGAAATATTTTATTACGAATCTAATACTTTGCAGTCCATTATGGAATGTTTTTGTACCATCAAATGCACTAATTTTTTGATTTTTCATATTAGAAGGCTTATACAGGGCAAAATCTTGTGAACTATCACAAACATTCATATTCTTAAAAACTTTTTTTAAATGCTTGGATATAATTCAGATTTTTCTTTTCTGAAAATTTAGGATGGATATCTTTGTGGAAATTTATGTGCTGCTTCCATTTTATACATATTGCAAACTTAAAACCATAACTGTTTTTATCTAGTTTAATGTTATTATTGTGAATGTGTTTTTAATTTTACTTTCTTTTGACAGGAGAGTGATTTGGCCATGTTGGCTGCTCAGCAGTACTTTGTGGAATGTGGGCCAGAGCTTGACAATAATAACTTGGGACAACTGTTGCCTAACTACATTCCTACACACATTTTGCAGAGTGCTGGAGAAAGGGCACTAGTGCGTTGGCACTCACTTGTAGTGGAGGCATTTAAGAAGGTATTTCACATGATTTCCCAGAATGTGATTATGATGTGAGCCATGCTGTAACAGTAATATGATTTCCATTGTTTAAAGACCATGATTATTATGAAGTGACCATTGTTAAAAATGGAACATTATGTCTACAATTACATTTAATTTAAATAATTGCAACAAAAAATTAATTAACACTAGTGAACATTTTTGGTAAACAAAAGGAAACCAACATTAAAAAAAACACTTAACTTTCAGGCACCTTCCACTTATCTTGGTTTTCAGTCCATTCATTCAACTAGTCTCAAAGTTCAAATTAGTGTGTCCTTATTCCAATATTATATTTTTTTGATTTTACTACTTTTTATATTGACAATTTACCACTCAATCTGTTCTTGTTCTAGGATATAATACACTTTTATCAATTGAGATCCACTCAATTACTCCCAAACATATCTAATTATCTTTCTCATATTTGTACACATTCATATATTTCAGATCTGCCTTCAAAAAGTGATTGAACTAGACTGATTATTTATTTTATGTTCTCTCAATCTATGTTGCCATTGCTTAGTAAAACTCTTTTTCTTTGTCTGTCACTACATATCCAAAGCCACATTGTGATGTCTCATTACAATTGATAAAACCACTGCAGAAATTGTCAAGAAAGTTATGATTATTTATTTTGCATTCCATTTAAATTGATTGATATCTTTTCTTACTTGTCAGTTTTGATTATTTCTATAAAATATCATTCCAAAGCTTATATTTATACATAAAACAAATATACATAGGTACAATATAGAAATTTGCAAAATTATGAAAGGACTTTTCAACAGACCACAATATATCACAATCTACCACCCTGTTTACAAGATCCATAGACACTACTCTCAGAGGAGAATCTTTGAAACTGAGGAAGAAGAGGACCAAAACTGGTCAATGATACTTCATTACTAATTGTGGTGCTAATACATGGAATGCTCTTCCAGAATATTCTATTCAGTGGAAACTATTGATTCATTTAAATATTACCTTTAAGCACTATTAAGTGAACACTACATATGAACTAATGGCATTGGTAGTTAACATTTTGTCAGTGAAATAGACATAATATAAAATGTCATGTGTTATAATATAAATAAAATGTAAATGACATGATCTGAAATATGCTTGATATGATATGAGGTATGATATGGTGTAACAATATAGGTAATGTACGATAAGTATAGAACACTTTCTTGCAGCTACCATAAAGAATGCATACAAAAGGCAATGACTGAGATAGGGTTTCCTGATGGAATTATAGACATATAGTGAACAACGCTTTATAGTTTCTTAATTTACAAAAAATGTATTAATTTATGATGTTTCATGACAAGATAGGGCCACATCTTCAGGTACATTGGTCTAGAGAAAAACAAACCCTGAGTTTATATATGTGTAAAATACCATTGTTTATTGAAACATTAATTAGGCACTCACTTCACATCAGTTAGTCAAAATTGTGGTAAGTGAGCAATGACTACTCTATCTTCCAAATGTGTAGCAATTTTGACTAGTGTCATTTGCATATGTGTCATATTGTTCAACATTTAAATATTTTAATAAGTGACAGAATTTTACAGCTATATTTTATCATGAACTCATTATTTGTTTTCTCAAAATAATATTCCTGAAGTGGTGGTCCTATTTGACAATATTAAATATTACATACCAATAGTCATACTGAAAAATATTTTTATAAAACAAAGTACTTTTTACCTTTTTTCACAAGCATTCACCATTCATAAATATTTCTTTGCCCCATGAAAGAGGTAAGAAAATTATAAAATAATATTTAAAAACCTCACGAGTTTATATCATAATTACATTACTTTTCTTTTGCCTAATAAACTTGACAATTGACTAACTCTAAATAAATGCAAAATTGTATTTCTTTTTAACCTTTATTGCTCCAGAGCTACTATGTTCAAGAAGCCACTCCTGCTATCAAAGCAAAGGAAGACGTTGTTACTTTTGCTAGACTGAAGTGGCCTTTATTATTTTCCAAATTTTATGAAGCTCTCAGAGTATCAGGTACACAAAAATACAAATATATGCAATAAATTACTATCACAGAAAAAAATAATTACACAACTTAATTTTCTTCAAAATAGGGACCAAACTACCAAAGGATAATGTGATTATTGCTGTAAACTGGACTGGAATCTACATTGTTGATGAGGAAGAACAAGTTCTTTTGGATTTATCTTTCCCAGAAGTTTCTTCTATCAACTCTCATCAGTAAGAAAAATATTCTTTTATAACCATTTATCTTTCCCAGCAGTTTCTTCTATAAACTCTCATCAGTAAGAAAAATATTCTTTGGCATTTTTTTTCTTTGTATTGGATATAAATTGCTTTTGTTGTTGAAAATTCACTTATTTTTGTTTCAAAAAAGGTGTTACCAAAGAATCTTCAAATATATGAAATTAGAAAATTATCTAATTTTCAAATAATAAAAATGTTCTTATTTGTTTTAATTGATTAATAATTGGGAAACATTTCTTGTATGAAAGTGACTTATATGCAAAAATATTTCAGGATAAATGCTGGGATATCAATTAGATTCACACTGAAAACCATTCAAGGACATGAATTTGTATTTCAGTGTCCTATGACAAGTGAACTAGTCACCCTCATTAATGATCTCCTCAAAGGTCTCAAAGACAGGTCTCGGTATGTGGTGGCAACCCAAGAATATCGTTCCTCGGGTAAAGTCAAACAATATAAAAAATTTTTAAAATGTGTGTTCAGTGGATTGCTTGATAACATAATGTTCAATAATGAAATGTTGCAGACACAAATTCAACTGTGCTGACATTGCAAAAGGGAGATTTAGTTCTACTGGAAGATGGTGTGACAGGAGCCAACTTTGGAGAATCATCATGGCGCACTGGCAGAAATGAGCGTACAAAAGAGGAAGGTAACTTCCCTATTGAAGTTGCTTATGTTCTCCCAACCTTAAAACCACCTCCTGAGAAGATAATGGTGAGTATTATTCATTAATAAGGTATTAGTGCAAAGATAACCTTAAAAATTTGACATACATTTTTAATTTGTGAAGAACAAATAAATGTGTTTGCTGAACTAAAAAAAGGGCAATAACGGTTCTAGAAACATAAATACATACTAAAAGAAGTATTTTCAATAATTGAAATTTATTTTCATGATTTCTCCAACATTGTTTTAAAAATGTTTGAAGCCTGTTATTGGAAGACAAAGCAAAGTAACCTGAGGGAAGTACCCACTGATTAAGGTGGATTCATTAAAACAGTTTCTGCCTATTTATTAATATTTTAGTTATTCAATCGATTTTAACCCAATTTATTTAGTTCCAATTCAGATACTGTACAGTATTTAGGTTTTATCACAGGCTAGTTGATTAGCCTTGAGCTCATAGCAATTCTTATGCATAAATACCTTACTAAAATCTTACGCAAATGTCACTAGATACTACAGAATATATACAAACATGCATTTGAAGATTCAAAGTCATAATGTCTCCTATTCATATCGCTTCAATGTTGCTAGAGAGGTTGATAGTAACAAGGCCCCCTCAAATATTTAATTTTTGCAGCCATCTCACTTTCAAAATCTGTTCCAACTTTGTGCATTTGTTTCTTAATAAAATTAAAAAAATATGCAATAATACATGAAAGAATATTATTATAACGTATTTTTGTATGACAATTAAATATTACTCTCTTCTAGCCTTTTCTTTCTCATGTACATTTGAATAAATGTGTAAATTTGTGGCAAATATTATAAAAGTTTTCATAATTTAGTACCAGTCTTGGCAAATAAAAATAACCAACTTTAAGCATATTACACTAAGTTTATATATGTAATAATATTTATCATTCCCTTTTTACATAAATTACCATTATGTATCTGAAATTCATATGCTTGCTAATGAGAGAGTATTTTGTTATAATTATATTTGTTGGAAATTTTCAAAATCTTTGGTCAAAATTTTAAAAATTTTCACCCATTATAGTAGGTGCCAACTCTATTGGGAGGGCGGGGAGAGCCTGGGCTTCATAAAGTTTGGGAGGAGCTCAACTCCTTTAAAATTGGACAGTAATAATTAAATAAAATATAACAGTGTAAGTGAAACAATAAGAAAACAGTGTAAGCTTTAATGGAAAATCTGGTAAATATAATGTCGTACAGGATGCATGGAAGCTATTTTGAAAAAATACCACAGATTCTACATTAAAATTCATGATAGTTTTTCCAAAGAACAAAAACAACAAATTTGTCTTCAAGAAAATTGGTTTAAATGACACCTTCAGGAATGGAATTCAAATGAACTACAGCTTGACAACAACTATAAGTCTGCAATGGCACTGGACATTACCTTGTTTCTTATGTTATCTGAGCAACTGTGTTATGTTTCCTCACAGCAATTAATTGTCTGTGAGGAAAACGAACCACACTACAGTACTTTAACGGTAGCAAATGTGCAGTGCAGTGCAGTTTTGTTCTAAGTAATAACCAGCAGGTGTGCCTATCTTTAGAATTCTGTAGGCTACACCACAGATAGGGTACTTGCCATATTTAAATCTTTGAGATTTTCTTGAGTATGCCTGCAGTCTGTCAAAGCCCTTGGTGTGTTGTTTCTGCCACAGAAAAATCATGGTCATGACCAAAAATTGGGAGAATGCTCAAGATAGCAAGTGCTTTTAGTATTTAGTGAGTTTATGAGGTAAGCGCTGTAAATTTTAAAATTAATACATTTTTAATTAAAAGGCAAAAAATGTCAATTGATAGTGAAAAGATTATGAAGAAGATAACAAAGACCCTACATTTGAAACTAGTCCCTAAAAATAAGATTGAGGATCAGGGACATACTATGTGCCTCTCTCCTGTCCCCAATATTTTCCTCAAGTTGGTACCTCTGAATGAGAGTATACATAAACTTTGATTTCTCTGTCTCTTCTCATTGTGTCTACAACTAGAGAAGTTTTTAACAAAACAAAGTTAAACATTGTAATAAATAATATTCTTTAATCACTTATCAGGTTCAAACATGCCATTCAGAATTTTCATCATATATGTTTACTTTTCCTAATGTAATCTTTCTCTAATTGAATGATATTACGTTTCAGGAACTGTTTACTAAGGATGTAATTATCGATAATGTGGTGGTAGACAAACTCAACACAGCCGCACGACGCAAACTTTACACTCTTGCAGAGTTTGCCAAAGATAATTTTAGGTAAAAAAAGTCACAATTTGTATTTTTGATGTGATACCACTACTATTATTACAGATTCCATTGAATGATGTTTTATCCAGAAAAATCTTATACTTCATATGTTCCCTCATAACATTTTCTTTTTAACAGACCCAGCATAAATGTAACCATTTCTCGTGGCCAGACAATGAATTCTGCCAGAAATCGTGTACAAGAAGATTTGTGGAAACATTCAAGAGAACCACTGAAACAACCACTTTTGAAAAAGTTACTGGTAAATGATACACTTTCAACTCATGCATGCTTGGCATTTAGTATGATTCTGAAGTATATGGGTGATGTACCAACAAGGAGAACGTTTGGGGGATGCGAGTTCACTGACAAGATATTTGCTATTGGACTCAGGCAGGTGGGTAGCATTCGAACAGTGTTTTCTTTATATTTTATTTACATTATCAATTAATTTTTGGTTTTAAAACCATGTGATTTTATTGAAACATCAGGAGGTATTGCGGGATGAAATTTATTGCCAGTTAATGAAACAATTAACTTTCAACCGAAATCATCTCAGTGAAGACAGAGGTTGGGAGTTGATGTGGCTGGCTACTGGAACCTTTTCTTGCAGTCAACTTGTACTAAAGGTAATGTGGTTTTATTTATGAACCTCCTTTCTTAATGTTAAGGGCTGTCTCATGAAAGATATTTCAATATATTTATATATATCATAAAACAACAATAAGAAGGCTGCTTTAGAAGAAGTAATTCAACAAATTAATAGAAATTATTCAGAGAGAGAATTCAAAGGCAAATAGGTGTATAAAGAATAGAAATACCTGTGTATTATTTCTTTTATTTAGTGTTTATAAAGGAATAAAGACAAAATTCACACTTATTAGTCTTGTTCTGTTGTAGTTGAATTGAAAGAGGAGAGAAGAAAATTAAACTAAGTAAAATTAACTTTTTTTTGGTACATTGTCAATATCAATAGTACATTTTCGATTACAGGAACTAACTCTCTTCCTGAAATCGCACACTCACCCTGTGGCCCAAGATGCATTGCAACGACTTCAGAAAACTCTGAGAAATGGAAACAGAAAGTACCCACCCCATCAAGTTGAAGTTGAAGCTATTCAACACAAAAGTACACAGATCTTCCACAAAGTTTATTTCCCTGATGACTCAGATGAGGTATGATCTCACAGCAAACAACTGTGTCTTTCATACAACAGTGTTTACATTTTTACTTTTCTCTACTAATAACTCATCAATTACGTTTAGAAGACATTTAAAAAGTAGTTTTGATAACATTCCCATAAAAAAATTCAAAAATTTTAAGACTAATATTTGTTTGATAGCATAAAAATACATGGTTTGTATGCTTTTCTTCACAATTTTTTTCAGGCTTTCTTGGTAAATTCAAGTATGAGAGCAAGTGACTTATGTGAAACTATTGCACAACGTCTAGGAGTCATATTCAGTGAAGGTTTCTGTCTTTTTGTCAAAATATGGGACAAAGTATTTTCTGTGCCTTATAATGACTTCTTCTTTGATCATATTCGTGAACTAACAGAATGGATGAAGAGGGCTCGGCCATCTCGAGCTGGTAAGATTTTCATTGTATTAACAAATTAAGATAATCCCAGATGATACACAGCTCAGTATAGATTATAATCAGTTGTAGGCATGCACATCCATTCACAATCTTTTCTGGGAGCTGTGACATGGAAGGACTTGGTCTGTGCTGTCCCTCTTAATTGAGAGATACGTAAGAATCAGTATCTACTGTACTGAGGTTCATCCATTCAGGGATGTGAAGAGTGAAGGGGGAACAGTATGTTATATGAATATGCTAGCTATTCATAGTTCATTGTTCATTGTAATATTCTAGATACTCCCTTGCTTTAGTACAATCATATTTCGGTGTTGTTCATTTATCATATAGTTTGTGTGTGACAACAAAGATTTTTTATGGGTAACATCTGGTAAGCATATATACCCCATAATATGTTATTTATATTTAGAGAGTGGCATTGTGGGACAAAATCAAAAAAGGAGATCCTCTAATATTGTTATCTCTAGTTAAGACCTTTAACATCATTAAAATATTTGTGTAACTCAAAATATGTATTATTATAAAAAGGGGAAGTATAATACAGTTGTATAATGTGCAGTGATGGGCAGAAAGGGCCTGTTTCACTGGTACCTGATAAAGTGTCTGATACCGTATCCAGAAGTTATCTTACTGATATGTTGAAATTGTGTGTTTTACAAGTACCTGATAATTCTATCTAGTGGTTAAAGTATCCGGTAAATAATCAAGAGGTTGGAGAGGCTGCTAAATGTTTGGCTGGTAGATAACTCCAAAATAACAGAATGTGTGTTAACTTGCTGTGATTTTCAAGAAATGACTGTGGTATTTCCGTGATCGACAACATAATAGAGATTATAGACAACGAATTCTTTGATGGTTTAGAGCATCCGACCAGACGACATGTCGGCCAGAATATTTTGAGATCCTTGATGAACAAGATTGCAAATCCCATTTTAGGTTAAGGAAGCTCACGATTAGCAAAGCTACGTCTTTGATAGAAAAGAAAAGAAAATATTTGTGAATACAGACTTATATTTCTGTAATGTCTTGGTAAAGTAACGGTCCTGTTAAATTCATTTTATATCAAAATAATAAAATGTATACTTTGTGTTTTGTTCGCAATTCTGAGGTATCACCAATGAACTGATTTCTCACTCTGCGTTATTTTGCAAAGGGATCATTTTTTATCGTAATTTCAGTCTTTAATGAGGTGAGCAAGTGTAGTGAGGTCATGAACCTTTCAGTGAAAGTTCTTTCAAAATAGGTTTAGCCTCCTCTAGCTCAAAATTAACTCTCCACTTATTTGATTTTTGGCCAACATTGAAATTTCAAGAGCTCACTGAAGTGTAACTACAAACTGTGATCACAAGCTACACAGCACCTTTTCATTGTAAGGATCAAGTGCAAGCCATGTAGCAAACATCATTACCTGACAAAGATCATTTAATATGTTTTCTGTTAATTTAGTTGTATATGCTTTATCACTCATTAAAATAAGTATGCTACCAGTATGTCAATATTTCAGGTAATAATGTTCAGTATCAATATCAAATATTCTTCATGAAGAAGTTATGGCTTAATACTGTGCCTGGAAAGGACAAAAATGCTGATATTATTTTCCACTTTCACCAGGAACTACCAAAATATCTCCGAGGTAAGTTCACAGCAAAATATAAAATATATTTTATTGTTTTCTTTATAAAATTGCTTATTATTTTTTCCTTTTATTCTATATATATATATATATATATATATATATATATATATATATATATATATATATATATATATATATATAATTAAACAAGTCTGGAAAGGAAGAAAATTAATAGAAAAGTATCCAAAGAATAATTTGGAAGTTAACAACAAAAATAAAGTTATTTTAAGGTTTCTGGAAGTTTAGAACTATTGTATTACCTACAGTGTTTAAAACGTCAACGAACGAGTAAAGTAAAAATTCTTTTTCTTTTTAAGGTTATCACAAATGTAGTCGTCAAGATGTTGTACGTTTAGGAGCATTTTTGTATCGTGTGCAATTTGACACAAGCAAAGAAGAACTAAAAGAAATTCCGTGAGTAGACAACCTATTGATACCGGAAGGGTGTGAAATAAAAACCTGATAACCCACATTTTGACCCATAATAAATAGATATATGAATTCAGTCATACCTCCCTTTGCTTGATTTGAACTCAATACAATATTTCTTTTAGATCCATGCTTGGGGAATTGATCCCAGTTAATCACATTAGAGCTCAAAAGCCAAATGATTGGATGAAAGCCATTAGTGCTGCATACCAGCAGGATTCAGGTAAGCTCTTTAACATTTGAAATATAAATGGTCGCAATTAAAATCAAGATCTTTTTATGCCCTGCTAATGATAAGTTTATATTTAAATTAACTGTCTGCTTTTGTCAGCAGTGGATGGTGGATAAGTCGAATAATGAATAAGACAAATTTCTCAACAATGCACTCCCAAACATTTTGTTTATTTAGTGAAAAAGAGGAATAAAAATTGAATATACTTGTTTAGAGTTCTCCCAAATAATTGTTAATTGTAATATGAAATTTAATTTTTTATTAGGAATGTCAGTAGAAGATGCAAAAATAAACTTTCTGAAACATGTATACCGATGGCCAACTTTTGGATCAGCATTTTTTGAAGTGAAACAATCCACAGAAAGAAGTTATCCTGAATATGTTATCTTAGCAATAAATAAGCACGGAATAAGTGTAATCCATCCTGGCTCAAAGGTAGGAGAATAATAATTTATTAGATAAGTAGATAGTACTACAGTAAATTCTATAATTTATTCTATGATTTTTAACTGATAGCCTTGCAGTCAATCTTGCTCAACATTTTATGCGTGTTTATTAATGCTTATGGTCAATGTTTCAATTTAACTTAATAAATATTCGCATAATTTTCAAGGAAGAATTCTTTCTCTCCCTCTCCCGTTCTCTCTTTCTTCCTTTCTCTCTTTCTTTCTTTCTTTCTTTCTTTCTTTCCTTCTTTCTTTCTTTCCTTCTTTCTTTCTTTCCTTCTTTCTTTCTTTCCTTCTTTCTTTCTCCTCCCTTCTCCTTCTTTGTTTCTTTCAATAACTCTGTAAAATTGTTTCAGGACATTCTTGCTCAACATCCCTACACTCACATTTCAAATTGGTCATCTGGAAATACATATTTTACTGTGAGTGTGGGAAATTTGGTTCGTGGAGTGAAACTACTCTGTGAAACTACACAGGGTTATAAAATGGATGATCTTCTGACATCATACACACATGCAATGAGAACTGCTGTTTCTAAGCAGAAAACTCAATTATGAAAATGAAAATTTTTCTCACCAACCAAAGCTCATGAGACAACTCATGCCTCAGTTCTTCACAAAGCTAAGAAGTTTCCTTGACAGCAGAACTTTTATTAATGAAATTTGTAATTTGTCAGTAAAGTTAACTAATTGATACATTGGAGTAATCAATACTTCTTACCTTATCAAGATTATCATTGTTGATTAATGTAAAGAAAGGTCTGGAATGCATTCAGTTCAAAAGTAAGAAAATTTAATGGAGAAGAAATAACTTACCTATTCTAAAGAATTACGTACATGAAATTCTATTTCGTTTTTAGGACAGGGAGAAACTAAAAAAAAAAGTAAACGTTGTATTGATTACCATAAACCACTGCTTTGCACATACTACTTATATGAACATTTATTTCCAATTATCAGTAGAAATTGTGCAGCAACAGTTTGTGGAGATTGTCAATTATTTATGTAAAAATATATTATATTCTTGAAAAAGAGAGATAAAAGAAATTGGCTTATTTTTTTTAATAAATGTACATTTTCAAATAATTTATTGAAGAGATCCTTGGACTTATGTTTTGACCCACAAAAAGTTTCCTACATATTAACTTAAAATATTTTGATTATCTTCTTTCTATTATTAATTACAAATAAATTCTGCAATAAGAATTACAAAGAAACCCCAAACATTTTAGTTAAGAAACTAAAACGGTGAACAAAAACAGACTACCAAATATTTAATGGCAGGCAACCTCTTCCTTGAAGCATTGCTGTTGCATGATGTCAGCTGTATCATACGAAATGATGAGCTGAGTATGATAATTCAGTTGGTAAAATCAATCAGAATAGGGAGAATAACAAATTAATTATTTTTTTCAATCAAAATCAAAACTTCATTCCCCCCCAATTACTGGGTATTGAACAAAACTAAAGAAATCTCTCATATGGCAGGAGGTTGCATAGGAGTTTTTCAATTTTCGTCTGCATTGCAAATGAGTAATGTATATTTTTTTGATTTTTCTTGGGTCTCTGGGTATCTAACAAAACCGTTGTCACCTCTCAAATGGCCAGAGGTGGCATGGTTTTCTTTCAATTTCTGTGTGCTTTGGAAATTAGTAATACAGATAATAAAATACAATATTAGATATATTGTAATTTATGGCTAAATTATTTATGGGAATGGTACAGAAAGAATTATAATATGTATGTGACAATACAAATTTGTAAAATATGGTTTTACATATAAGATAACATTGACACATTTAAGAGTGACATTTAATAATAACAATAATACTACATACATAAACTACACTTAATACAAAATACTTAATTCGTATTAGAGATTATCTTCATTTAAAATTCAAAACAATTAGAGTGTATTGATACATTGATTTACAATTACTGCAACTTTATTGCATATTTTGTACATGAAAATAATTATATCATAAGCTCACACACATATTTTATTCGTTGTTACACATTCACTGTATATTGATGAACATGCTGGTAAAGTACAGCTTCATTAGGGAAGTTAAGTACCACCAAGGGAGTAATTTGGTATGTCACAAATTATGGTAATATTTGAAAGAAAAACTAAAACATCTTGAAACGAAAGATTTCTTTAAAACCTGTGTTCTTAGTGTTACACTAAAAAAAATAAGATTTTGGAACATCACTTACAACAAAATTAATTGTATAATTGTTATTCAAACATTTATAATATAGAGAATTATATTCATTCAAGATAGAATAGTTTCTTTCACTGTTTGATGTTTCTGTTATTAAGGGTTCACAATTCTGTTGTCGCAACTCCCCAATACTGTTGCATCCGTCCATCTTGTTCTAGAGAATCTTGATTTGCAGCTCTTTCTTGAATCACTGCAAAGTTGTATTCAAGATTATATGGCATGAGCCTTTGAAGGCTTCCAAAGTATGCTGCATTTGGACCTCCATTTAGGAACCTCCCCGAGCCAAATCTTGTGGCTCTTGACACCGGGTTAAATGATCTGGCACTACCAAAATGACGTGAAAGGAAAGGGGCAACAGCTGGTGTAGAAGCTTCTGCTAGGTGAGGACTACTACGTGAAAGTGCCTTGCCACCTCTAGGCCATAGAGGATCAGGTAGAGGCTCCCTTGATGGCCTCACTAAGCCACTACGAGAAAGCGTATCCAGTTCTTTGTCAAATAACATTTGAGTATTTTGTTCAAGCATGTATTCCCAACATTTGAACTGCTCTTCTGATGGCTGAGTACAAGCAGATCTATCAGATCCTGTCTCTTCACCTTCAGTATCTGCAAGGTGTCCATTACTATAACTGTCCAATTTAGCTCTTATGGCCTTTAAAACACCACCCCCACTGCGTTTACTATCTCTATAACTTCTCCGCTCCAAACCTTGCACTCCTGCTGATATTTTCTTTGTGCCATTTTCATGCATCAAGACAGATTGATGCTGTGGGGGTCTCACAGAAGATACATTATTACCTGTTTTTACAAACATTGAAGTCTTGTTTCCATTTGTCTCAGACCATATTGGACTGTGCTGTATGGAGGGACGCCTGCTTGACACTGAACACTTTTTACTTGTACAATCACTACTAGCATGATCACTTTGTCCACTGGGAGATGATCTGTCTGCATCTGGAATATTTCCATTTCGGGATGCCACTGGCCGGGACTCGTGTAATGTCCTTCCAATGCCAGGTTTAAAAGGAGGAGCAACTGGGGTCAAGCCATTGTTGTAGAAAACATCTCCACCATTGGAGATATTCTGACAGAAACATTTTGGAGGACCAGAACTCTCTTGACTGCTATCATCAGTGGCAAGTTGGTGTTGTTGCTGTTTGCCTCTGCAATAGTTAAAGATTTTTGAGTTTCTTAAGCATCCAAAGAATATTATTGTTTTTTATTTTTGATGCTATTGTGAAAACATCGAAGAATATGTCTACCTTTATCATAGGAAGAGAGCAGATTATCTTCTGAGAAAAAGCAAGTTAAAACTGATTTATTTCATTGATCTTAGAAACAAACTAATATATTTAAAAAAAAAATCAGAAGTAAATATTAGTATGTGTTACAGAAACAATACTATTTTTTAAGAAAGTAAGAAAGAAAGTTTTTTATCAAATTTATTCAAAATGTGTACTGATCTCTGCAATTGGTTTCTCTAGTAAATAATACACTTAACAGTGGAAAATGTCCAGATGTACTAAACAGACAGTAACTAAACAGACAGTAATCAAAACCTATCTATTAACAAAAGATGGCAGAAAACTTACATCAAATTGCAGACCAATAGCTCGAAATCCCTACTTTCAGCAAAGTGACGTTTCAGAATACATCAAATAAGTTATTAATGAAGTATCACTAATACAAATTTTGCAATTACTTACTGTACAATCAGTCCTGTAATGCTAGCAAGAAAAAGAAAGAAAAAAACTATATTTTGTACTGTGCACAATAAAGTGCTATTTATGTATTGTATGTTGGGCTAAATATATAGAGAAGGCAAGGTATGAATAACGACAGTTCTTGGTACATTTTAACAATCATTTTTAATAAGTTTGCTCATTGTGCATATGAACATGAAATCAGCAATGCCTGCTCAGGTATTTTTCATGTCCTAAGCTTTATTTTAATTTAATGCCACTTTGCAATATTATTTTTAAGATTTTGTCAGTGAGAAAATATAATGAACAATATCAATTATGTTTTTAATTATGAAATTTACAAGAAATCCATTTTTATTAAATCAAATTATTACTTAACATTGTTCCCAATGTAGACGTCTATGATATTTGCAGAAATATAATTGCAAATTGATCCTTTAACGAAATGGAGTAATATTGCATTTATGATTTTAAAAAAAGAGAAAAGAAAAAAGATCTTACTTTTGGAAAGTCTCAAAATTTTTTCTGAGCAGTAGTTTCTAATAGAAACCCAATGACTAAGTAGTCATTTGTTTTCTATTATTCAAAGTTCCAATTCACTGTTTTCCATGAATTTCAAGAGCTTCCTAGATGTTAAAGACTATCAGCCCTAATGCTGGCCACATCACCAAAAAACGTTGAGAATATTGTTTTTGCCACAAAGAAGTGAGAAATTGGCACAAGTTGCAAGTCCCTTTAAACAACACTTTTCAAGAATTGTGATTGATCTCAGAGGGACTAAAACTACAAAATTCAATTTCAATATAATTTCATTATGGTGTTGAAAATTTGATGCAACTGAAATCATCTATTATCTAATTATGAAGTACTAAGGGGTATTTATAGGCTATTAATTGTTATTTTTGGAACCTTTATGGTTTTCATTTTACTTGTTTTTCATGATGACTTGAAATTTTCAGATGATAGCACAAAGGCCATAGTTCCAAAATTAGAATCTCAACACACTCATTCTTGGATCTTCCTTTTAGCTTGAGATTGATATGATTATGATGATGATTATGTAATTAATGAGCTTCAAGATGATGGTACAACAGGCAGGGGAAAACTGGAGATATCTAAGAATGTCACATATTGAATTCTGACCCCAACATTGGAAGGGGAGAAGTCTGATTTCTAGAATGTAGGTTGCCCTTGATGGTAACATGCCTCAAAGAAAGTATATTAGATCTACTTTTTGTCACAATTTTCTGTTGTCTTGTAAGTGCCTACTGACCTGCGAATGGTGTGCCTTAGCTCACGCATGAGTTGATCCATGTCAGAACCTGTGTGGCTGAAGCGAATAACCATTATGCTTAGATTCTCCTCACTACCATAGCTCTGAGCCAAATCTTGGAGCTTTTTAGCAGCCAAAATTGCATTTCCCATGTGACGTGCTTCTTCCACTGCCTCTTCCACACTAACTACTTCCCAGAACCTGCATACAAAAGGGTTATCAAAAAATTGCTTCTACAGAAGAAATAATATTACAAATTATTTCAAAAGTTCTTCAATTAATTACTACAGAATATTAAGACTGTTTAAATTTGAAAGAAATGCAGGTTGGTCAAGTAAATTAGAAATAGCAAAAAATCATACTGAATATGCTTCAAGATTTCTATAGGTTCTGCTTAGTAAAATTATACGTTATTTTGAAATCAGACAATAAATTTGAAAATAATTTCATAATTAGTTCTTTCCACATTATAATACCTAGCCAACCAGAAGGTTGTCTTAAGCAATTAAAGAATACAATATATCTTATGCAAATACTGCGAGAAAATATGAAGATATTAGTATTATTATATTTTAAAAGAACGTTATGAATCATAAACAACATAGGGGCCATCCATAAATATCATAAAGCAAATTTGGAATATTTGGAATATTCCCTCTCCCCCCGTAACACACCTGTAACATGCAATTGAACCTCCCCTAATAATTACGTAATGATTACGACAACCCCCATCCCCTATGTAAATGCAAAAAGTGAAAATAAATTACATTTCAGTAAAAAAGAGTATTAATTTCATTCATCAGTAACAACTTCTAGTAACTTAAAATAATTTTGTTTTAAAACAAATTAATTAGATATTTTCATGTTTTAGTGTGACAAAAAAAGAAAGTATTTCAACAAATGTAAAAAAAATTTTAAAAAAATTCCAAGTTACATAACACTAATGGAATACTCCTCTACCCTTATGTAACGCAGCTTAATGCTGCCTCAAAACCCCTCCCCTCTTTAGCGTTACATAATTTATGGATGGGTCCATATTGGAGATTAATGAAGAAAAAGTACCGTTTATTGGCAACAATAAGAAATTCATCTTCCTCTTCTAATTGAACCTCTGCTATACGAGGATCTGGAATGACTAAAGGGAACATGGCACTGCAACCCAATTGATTCCTGGTCTAGAACAAAGAGTTACATTAAAATTAATTTTCATTTGTATTTTGTTACTTTGAAAATAATTTAATTTATTAATTACTACAAGAAAAACATATAGTTGTCAAAATATTAGAGCAATCTATGGAAACCAAATATTCAATTAATTCCACTACAGTGTCTGTCAGTGTGTTTTCAAAAGGCGCAATTGTGCTGCTAAATTGCGTGACTGTGCAATGGAAAAATTAAATTGGGAATGCCCAAACAGATAAAATAAACTTTTGAATTAAATAATTTTGTATTGCCATTTATTATTCTTAACTATCTGTCAACTTGTAAAAAAACAGGCAAAAATTACCAATACAATAACACAATCGTACAATTCAGGGTGAAATGTGAACCTGAAGATGTGATACTACAATCTGTATGATGAAACAATGTGTGCGAATAGAAAAATACTTCAATATTCCATTTTGAAACTTACTTGCGGGGGTGAGGAGATCTGTTCTTTGGGTGGGCACAACTGGATGCCCTCTGACCTCCGGCACAGGACCGCCCCAGCCTCTCCTACACTTGCTACTCTCAACACATACCGACTACCACTGGGAAGGAAGCCATTAGTTGTTGAGCCTGGTCCTGGTTTTGTGCGACTGATGTGGCAGAGAGTGGCACAAACTCCATACTTTTGACCCTTTTCTTTCAATTCTCTGAGAAACACAAAGAGAGTATAAAAAAATCTGTCATCAGGAGAGAAAAAATTTGAAACTCAAATGCTGGTTTAAGAAAAGCCTTTAAAAAGGCATTGAAATGTGATTTTCAAATAATAATTATTTTTATTTAGCTAAAATATAAATGTGAGGCTGCAGCTTTTATACCTAAAAAATGACAAAAACACATTTTTATATTTAGTCTTTCTCTGTTGTCTATGTCTTTATTAATATAAGAATGTTATGGCTGAAATTTAATTCCTTTTTATATTTTTGATACTGGCAAAATGTATTTTATTACCTGTGAGCTGATAGCATAGTATATTTCATGTACTCTTCAGCCGTTTCCTTCACGGTCCTCTCTTCTAGAAGTATTCTTGGCACAGCTTTTATCAGGATATTTGGGATGTCATTATTATTCCCTCCATCAAATAAACCAAAGAGCCCTTCAGTATTACAAAAGGCTGGTAAGCGAATCTGCGTTATATATAACCTGAACATAAAATGGGTTGCTAATATTTGTCCAATGAAAATTCTTTCAAATATTTTGTGGCTGCAAAACAATTTTACTTGTAGAAGTTTTGAAGTAATATAAAATTCAAAAGATTGTCACTAATATTTGATGAGGAGGAGGAACACAAAAAAATTAAGAGGAAAGAGACTGTTTCCAGGACCCTTGTGACAAATAGAGTTGTATGTAATCCTGAGCAAGATTCCACTAGAGTATTTAATGTTAAACCACAAAAATATCTATACCTAAGTCTTGGAATTCTTAGAATTTCACTGAGATTAATTACTACAGTTTTAAAGCTATGGTTTATGTTGATTTTCTTTTCAAAATTTCTTCTGTGACTTCTTTCATTAGTATTTCCTTTTCTCAATTAAAGCAAAATCATTTTTAAAAATATCAACGATAACATTCTTCACATCTATCTATTGCAATTCACTAATGAAATGTACAATACTTTTATTTTAGTTACTACAAGTACATTATTCAATTAACCCTACGGTAGTCGCGCCTCTAGTCTGTACATGGAGAGTCGCGTGGTTGACCAATGTCACCCGCAGACCTTCAGTTGTTTTTAGCATTCTATAATTAATATACTTACCTAATTATTAGCTTTGTGCTTAATTTTGATGTATAGAAAGGTTTTAAATAAATAAAAGTCATAAAAAGTTAAATAAATATATTGTAAAATCCAGCAAAAATTTAAAAACAAACACACAATTCCTTGAGAATATAACAGACTAAGAAAAGAGAAAACTTACAATACTAAAAACAATTTTTGCAAACGCTTTTCAAGTGATCATTGCACATGAATTTCTCACATTTTTCACACCATTTTCTTGTCGTTTTATCTCGTTGTCGCCCACAGTCATAGGGGGACAGTATGGGGGACAGTAGTCAACCAGCCAAGAGATGTTACCAATTCAAGGTAAAGAATTGTACTGAGTGAGCTCTGACGGACTGGCGTTCAAGCTCAGACATGCACGGACAGATACTGGCCTGCTCGAGGTGTAGTTCAGTGGAGGGAGGGAGTTCTGAGAAAAATAAAGGAAGTGGGTGACATATGTCAACCACGCGACCACTCAAGGGTTAAAAATGTTGAGAGATAAACTATTTTCTTGAAGTAATGTAAAATATAGAATGATTCTATAAAAATGAGTATTTGAACTTTGTGCCAATTTCTTAATTTCAGTTGCAGTATTTTCAATGTAAACACAGGTTTACTCTAGAAACTTGGAACGCTTTTTCCAACATTAACACTAGTGACTCTAGAGAAAGCCCATTATCCTATAGAGATTTTGCGATTGAAATTCTGAAATGAAAACCAAATTTGCTTGCTTTGGTTGCTCTTATTGAATCAACCTATAATAAATAATATAGATCAGGATTTATCACTCACTTCTCCCGAAGGCCTGCTGTCTCTGAGAAGCCTACTCTCCAGGGTGGCTCAGATTCTCCACCACCCTCGTGGAAGGGTGTGGAGGGCAGACAGGTACGGTTCTGGCCAGAGACATCAACCAAACTCATGGGCCGATGTGTTCTACTTGAATAGAAGAATAGTACATTCTAAACTCACTAAAGTTTGGAGCTCAAACATAATCTTCACCAGAAACAAAGTAAAGTAGTTTCTTTTTCTAAGTGCAGATTATATGATAAAATTTATATACTTTTCACACTTCTTACATCTCATTACTTACCACTTGACAAAATACTAGCTCACAAAACAGTGTAGTACAGTGTAGTATATTTGTTTTACATATGTTATATTTAGCTTATAATAGTACAAATTACCTGTATACTTGGAACTGTCTAGGATCAACATACAACCGTGAATTGCATGAGAGGTCAAGAAATTGAAGTTGTTGTGGAACCAGAGTAGCCAAATTCACTCTATCTAGTTGATTGTGAGCCAAATCCAGCACCTGAGAACATATTTTCAATTAAGTATATACTAGTTTTGATTTCAGACTTAAACTGAATGATCTGAATGAATAAGAGAAAAAAGATTTACTGATGAAACTTATTACCTTAAGAGAGGTCATTTTTGCAAAACAAGGACTCGCTTGAAGCCTATTAGAATGTACCCTTAACACTCTTAAATGTTCCAGGCGTGTTAAATTATCTGGCAAATATTGCAGTTTATTTCCAGACAGCACAAGCTCTTCCAAATCTTTCCACATTGCAACACAACTGTGGAACAAAAAAAATCACAATATAAATAGAAGAAAAAGAATTTCCATAGGAAAGTTTTGTAAAATTACATATTTGTTAGATCTTAGTTACAATAAAACTTTTGGAATGTTTACAAAAAAGGCGTAAAGTGATTTGAAAGAGATTTGATTATTCATAATTGTCCTTATTTTCAGGGATAGTAAATATTTTCACTTAGCAAAGGAAAAATTGCCTAGCTTTGCATATTTTGAAATTTTATTTGCAATTTATTTCAGATCATATTCTTTCAAAATTAGTTTAGAAAGATTATTTCCGACCTCTAGAAAAATTTTGAGTGGTGAATTGAGCTTAGAATTAGGCCTGGATTTCACTCCACAATGTATTGTACTGTTCAAGATGGTCTCCATTACTTCTAATGTAGAACGGAATTTTAGCCAGTACAAAGTAATATTAGTAAGTGACAAAATGGGCAGTTTCACATTTGAACATTTTAAAAGCTGCTTTGTAATCCACTGCATAGAAAAAGGCTGATTATCAGAAAAGGATTAGGGATCATAGTGACATCCCAAAAAGTCTTATTTATTTTAGTACAAGAAAATATTAAATATTGATCTATGACCTTATACTTAAAAAGAAGTTCTTTGACAGTACTATTTAGGCAACATATAATTTAATTTTTTGTAACTTCAGGAATGCACTTTTGAAGAACACCATTCTTTTTCTTCGAAGCAAATGAAAGAGGAGATAGTGTGTTCTACAAACGCTCAAACTGATAGAGTGGATACAACTAGAAAAACTTATTGGAATAATTTAAATATCAAAAAGTTTGATGCATTTATGTATGTATGACTGTGTGCAGAAATAAATGTCTTGGAATGTTCATCTTGTGAATGTGAGGGAGTACTCACTTTTTCAAGCAACTATAAACATTTCAAGATTGGATAAGATAAGATTATATCTTCGCTTTGATATGAAACAAACAAGAAAAAACACAACCCAATTGTTCACTTTTCAGCTACAAATGGTCTCGCTCACAAGAGTGTTTCAGTAAACCAATAATTTATATCCTTTTGTAGAAGGTATGTTTTTGTTATATAATTGCCCCAAAAAACAGTAAATTATATAATTAAAATTTTGAACATTGCAACTCTTAACAGTGGATACACATTTATGGTGTTATTTAGACACAAAATCAAATTGATCATGAAAATTATTTTATCAAAAAGTAGGCAAATAACATTAATTTAAGGCATTTCAAATCTGAAAATAATTTATTTAAAAATTGTAAATAATTAACTTTTTAACATTTTATTTATTTAATCTTTATATAAATACAATACTGATTTTATTCTCAAAACTTTTTTAATATATGCAAAAAAAGAATCTAAAAGGCCCTGTTTCTGTATTGACGGCAATCTGAAATTTGATGCATCAGCAGATTAAACTACACATACCTCCAGATTTAGGCCTGTGTTATTCCAATCAGCCCTAGTAATATGTAAAACAACTCTGAGCCCTAGTAATTACAATAAATTTTTATCTCACAAGTATGAAAAATTAAATCTGTGACTAAACAAAAAGTTGTAAAAATAGAATTTGTTAGTTGCATTCAACAATTTAAATTAGATTCAATTGATTTATACATCATCCTATACAGTAATAATATATAATACTTCATTACTTCATAGCTTTTTAAAACAACAATTACCATATACAGTACGTGAATTACTTCAATAATAGAATTAAATTAAAAATTACCTTTCCGATAGTGTAGTTATGCAGTTGTAAGCTGCATGCAATATCCTCAAATTAGCAAACCTGCCAATCACTTCCAAAGCACTATCAGTCAAGCAATTTGCTGTGAGGTACAGCTTTTCCAACTGATGGTGAGCACTTTCTGATGGTTCAGGTCCAGGAGGCAATTCACACAGTCTATTGTTGGACATATTGAGAACACGCATCCTGAAAACAGATCATTAGGCATTTAAGCTGTTATTTACCACCAATATGCTGGTAAAAATCTAAATAAACCTTTCGTATTAGTTTATATATTTGAGACATTGTCATTGGACTGTTTTTACACTAAAAAATTGTATTAATGTATCTCTCTAACATGAAGGCAACTCAGTGTCAAACAACACACAGACATGCCCAGACACGCCCAGACACACACGGTCATGCCCACACACACACGGTCATGCCCACACACACACGGTCATGCCCACACACACACGGTCATGCCCCCACACACACGGTCATGCCCCACACACACGGTCATGCCCACACACACACGGTCATGCCCACACACACACGGTCATGCCCACACACACACGGACATGCACAGACACACACGGACATGCACAGACACACACGGACATGCACAGACACACACGGACATGCACAGACACACACGGACATGCACAGACACACACGGACATGCACAGACACACACGGACATGCACAGACACACACGGACATGCACAGACACACACGGACATGCACAGACACACACGGACATGCACAGACACACACGGACATGCACAGACACACACGGACATGCACAGACACACACGGACATGCACAGACACACACGGACATGCACAGACACACACGGACATGCACAGACACACACGGACATGCACAGACACACACGGACATGCACAGACACACACGGACATGCACAGACACACACGGACATGCACAGACACACACGGACATGCACAGACACACACGGACATGCACAGACACACACGGACATGCACAGACACACACGGACATGCACAGACACACACGGACATGCACAGACACACACGGACATGCACAGACACACACGGACATGCACAGACACACACGGACATGCACAGACACACACGGACATGCACAGACACACACGGACATGCACAGACACACACGGACATGCACAGACACACACGGACATGCACAGACACACACGGACATGCACAGACACACACGGACATGCACAGACACACACGGACATGCACAGACACACACAGACATGCACAGACACACACAGACATGCACAGACACACACAGACCTGCACAGACCTGCACAGACCTGCACAGACACACACAGACACACACAGACACGCACAGACACACACAGACACGCACAGACACACACAGACACACACAGACACGCACAGACACACACAGACACGCACAGACACACACAGACACACACAGATACGCACAGACACACACAGATACGCACAGACACACACAGACATGCACAGACACACACAGACATGCACAGACACACACGGTCATGCACAGACATGCACAGACACACACAGACATGCACAGACACACACAGACCTGCACAGACCTGCACAGACACACACAGACACACACAGACACGCACAGACACACACAGACACGCACAGACACACACGGACATGCACAGACACACACGGACATGCACAGACACACACGGACATGCACAGACACACACGGACATGCACAGACACACACGGACATGCACAGACACACACGGACATGCACAGACACACACGGACATGCACAGACACACACGGACATGCACAGACACACACGGACATGCACAGACACACACGGACATGCACAGACACACGGACATGCACAGACACACACGGACATGCACAGACACACACGGACATGCACAGACACACACGGACATGCACAGACACACACGGACATGCACAGACACACACGGACATGCACAGACACACACGGGCATGCACAGACACACACGGACATGCACAGACACACACGGACATGCACAGACACACACGGACATGCACAGACACACACGGACATGCACAGACACACACGGACATGCACAGACACACACGGACATGCACAGACACACACGGACATGCACAGACACACACGGACATGCACAGACACACACGGACATGCACAGACACACACAGACATGCACAGACACACACAGACATGCACAGACACACACAGACCTGCACAGACCTGCACAGACACACACAGACACACACAGACACGCACAGACACACACAGACACGCACAGACACGCACAGACACACACAGACACGCACAGACACACACAGACACGCACAGACACACACAGACACACACAGATACGCACAGACACACACAGATACGCACAGACACACACAGACATGCACAGACACACACAGACATGCACAGACACACACGGTCATGCACAGACATGCACAGACACACACAGACATGCACAGACACACACAGACCTGCACAGACCTGCACAGACACACACAGACACACACAGACACACACAGACACGCACAGACACACACAGACACGCACAGACACACACGGACACACACAGACATTTTTTACTGTGCTAGATACACACGAGGAGAAAATTTAAAAAAAAGTCATAGCGGTTGAGAAAAAAATTGTTTTAAAAAAATTAACTTGTGACTACAACAACATATACTTTCTCGCATTGTTTCTAACTACTCCATAATAGTGTACATACAAAAGTGTTTTCATGCCATGGAAACGGTCTGACTTGCCAACTCAGGCCATCGCTTAAAAATCTTAATGTTTCAACACCCATATTTCCAAAACGCCATTTTCGATAACTTAGAGAAATCAACGAAAATGAAACTTACATCAATCGTTTCAACATCCCTTGTTTTAAGAGCGAAAAATAATTCAAAGAAAAAAATTGGAGCAAGTTTTGAAAAAAGGTTTTTATAATTTTTTTATTTGCAACAAGAAATTGCATGAAAACAATCAGTTAAAAAAATCAAAATCTTCTTTAAAGAGCAGATCTTTTAGAATAGAGTTTAAGGCAAAAATTTACCTTCAATTTTGTAGTTTTGAAATGTTAACTTTTTGTGATTTTCAAAATGCAGAGTTTGAAGCGAGACTTAGCATATATTTTACCATTCTTTGATACATACCAGGAGGAAATTAAAAAAATATTGGGACCGTTTGTGAGGAAAAAAACATTAAATTTTCTTTATTTACGCATAATTACACAAACTACTCATATTTTTGACAAATTATACACGACCTTATTTCAAGATCTGTCTTTAAAGAACAGAATTGATTAAGGAAACAATGCTATCTTCCATTTTGTAGTTGTAGACGGCGAAAAAATTGAACTTTTGCAATTTTTTACGACTAATCAGGGATTTAAGGCAAATGTGTCCTTCACCAAAGTTTATGATATCCGAGGACAAAGTTTATTAATAAAATAGTGCATCTTTTCAGAAAATTTTGGAAATGATGAGGGTTCGTACTCTCAAACATCAAAATATCCGTTTCAAACTCGCAAAGCCTTGAGTTCGTTCAAATAGATCGGGGAATATAAATTTTGGATAAAATTCGCTAAATGGTTTAGGCGCTAGCGATGACCACACCTAGCGGGCGGGCGGGCGGGCGGGCGGGCGGGCGGGCGGGCGGAACCTAGGGCCTCTAGTTTAGGTGGTTGGGGGGTGGAAGGGGGCGCACCTGGAGGCGGCGCGCAGGAAGTTGGGCGGCAGCATGGCGATGCTGTTGCTCTGCAGGAAGAGCTCCTGCAGCGGTACGGGCCGCACCACGGCCGGCAGCGACGACAGCTGGTTGTAGGAGAGCTGCAGCGTGTGCAGGCTGCTGCCATCGCCGCAGAAGAGATGATCTGGCAGCGCACGCAGGTGGTTGTGGCTGGCGAACAGCACGCGCAGCTGCGTGCACGCCGCCAGCCACGCCGGCAGCGTCTCCAGCTCGTTACTGCGCACAGGCACGCGCATGTTCACTTTCACGTCCGCGACACGTGTCACACGTCACGTCACGTCCGCGTCACACGTCACGTCACGTCACGTCCGCGTCACACGTCACGTCACGTCCGCGTCACACGTCACGTCACGTCCGCGTCACACGTCACGTCCGCGTCACACGTCACGTCACGTCCGCGTCACACGTCACGTCACGTCCGCGTCACACGTCACGTCCGCGTCACGTCCACGTTACGACATGACACGACACGACCGCTGCGCATCATGTCACGTCACGTTCGTGTCTCATCACGACTGCGTCGCGGCACGTTCGTGTCACATTTACACAAGGGCCATGCACAAGATAAAATACTTCTCTCAATTTCATTGTGTAATCCAGTTTCTATCAAATAAACCAAACGAATCAGAGGTTTGGGAGCGAGACTCAATACCTCTCACTGAGAGCCAGACAGATCGTGTCTTCGGCAGTTGCCAAGGAAATTCCAACAATTCGGGAGAACGTGCTCCACAGCTAGGTTCGGTTGGGGATGGGATGCAGGTTCGGTTGCAGATGGGATGGTTTGACTGGTCGCAACAATGCGAAAAATGGCCAAGACTGCTGAAAATACTTAAAATTACTTTCTCCTGCCTGGACACCCGAGATGAGAATGTCCAAGGATTTTCAGCCCTTAATCGAGCTCACTTTAAATGTATTGTGCTCCTTTTTTGAAACTCACTTTAAACACGTTGTGATCCTTGAACAAATCCACTAAAATACATTATACCCACTCTCCATAGAGAGTGGAGTGCCTGGACATCTGATGTAGGGACAAAGAGAATTTACGCTTAGGGCTTTGCCGGTTTTGTCGTCGAACAGACATTTCGATTCCCATGAGTCTATATGACCGTTAACCCAACACAAATCAAATCTTAGTGCCGGCACTAGGCGGTATATTTTACGGAACTGGCCCGTGAATGCTAAAAACCTGAAGGCGATAAATTAACTGTCTCTCCCACAGAATAAAAATGGTTGTGTGCCTACTTTGTGGATAGGGAAAAAACTATAAAAATAATTAATTCCACCACTCACATTCAAATTGCTAAAAAATACAAAAATCTTAATAATAATAATAATAATAATAATAATAATAATAATAATAATAATAATAATAATATACGAGAACTTACTACGAAACATCGAGGTGCTTCAAGTTCGTTGGAGCTGGACTAATTGTGAGCTTCTGCAACCCTGAAAATATAAAGACATTTAATATAAGGCATATGATTTAATTACTCAATGTTAAAATAATTGAGTTTGACCATTGAATAATTTTAGTTGTTTTCCCATCGATTTTACAATGCATTATCAATACACATATTACATTTTAATGAATTAACTTACAAAATAAAGCATTTTGTTAATAATTAACACAATGTTAATTTTGTATTAAATATTACTAGTAAACGTAATCAAAATTATCACTTTCTTTGAACAACATTTTGAGATTTGAACAAGGAGCTTAATTCAAAACAGAGTCATTCCGGGCGTAAAAATCACCAGAGAGTTCTTCACAAAAGTTTCTTAAGCCACTGGCTAAGAAGCGCTTCTTTGCTCCTCAGCAGATTATCGACCAATTACGTTATTTTATGACGTGCTGAAGTCTGTGCTAAAGTCGTACCAGGAATTTATTACTGGAAGTATTACTGGAGAAAAAAATCTACTTTGTTCGGAAACAACGGACAAACAAGCCACGTGAATTGATGAAATTGGGTTTCCACATCTCTGTACTGAATCGGATCGTGACAAAGGTCTATCAACATCTCGACCTTGAACCGAATAGACCTTCGACAGACATTCAGAAACGTGTTCTGGGTAAGCAATGGCATGTAGAGTCTATTAGCAGCGCTTTGGGATCCCGAAAAGTCCAGTTTTTTTGCAATAGCTTTGTTACTGTATGATACGAAATTCCAAAATCGTGCGAAGCCCTTTGAAAAGATACTAGTGCCTTTAAAACGGCAAAGAATGTAAAGCAAGGATGGTGCGTCGTAATACAGTATGTAAAGGGGCATAATAGAGTATGTTGAGATGTTAGGCGAAGCCCGAGCCCGACCTGGACTGTAGCGCCATAGAAAAGAAGAAGAAGAAGAAGAAGAAGAAGAAGAAGAAGAAGAAGAAGAAGAAGAAGAAGAAGAAGAAGAAGGGCACAGTGAACACGGGTTGCTCTTGTAGGTTAAGGTGGAAGGAAAAAAGCTTGCGTGACAGAACTGAGTAGTAGAACGTTCTACACATGACTGATTGATTGTTAGTGATTCCGGACGCGTAAACTGATTAGGTCTTTAGACCAGTAAATTTAGTGCATGTTTTGCTCGGGAGGTACTGGTGATCGTCCCCCACTGCACGGTGGGGATAGAACAAGGAAGAGGTAGGAAAGATCGCGAGATGTCTGTGGCCCGTTTGTTAGGGTAATACTCTGGCATTTGCCTAGTATTGAACGGAGAAACCACATAAAACTACCGACCAGAGCAGCCGGCTGAGAATGATCCTCCAGGCAGCGATTAAATTCGATCTAGGTTGATGTCCTGAGCCACCGCTCCCGGTATTTATGCAAGTAAAAGAAAACTGGAGTTCAAAGAAAACTGGTTGCGAAAAGGAGAAAGTCTAAAAAACTTCCTTTAAAAAAACTGAAATTAATATTGTAGGCTTATGCTGTTTTTAATAATTAATGTATAATTTAAATGATTCTACTAGTGATAATTGAACTTATAATTTAAAGAATTTTGTGCCCAATATTAATACCAAAAACTCATAACATCAAAACCTGCTCACTAATAATAATAATAATAATAATAATAATAATGATAATAATAATGATAATAATAATGATAATAATGATAATGATAATAATAATGATAATGATGATAATGATAATAATAATAATGATAATAATAACGATAATGATGATAATAATAATAATAATAATGATAATGATAATAATAATAATAATAATAATAATAATAATAATAATAATAATAATAATAATAATAATAATAATAATAATAATATACGATCCAGATAGCCGGGATCGCTAAGGCAGAATTGCCGTAGCGAATCTCGGAGGGCAGGATCGCGGGTTCCAATCCCGCCACGGGCAGGGTGTTTGTGTATGTCTATATCTATGTGTCGTCCATTCACCCTTCGTATCATACTTATTTCATACCCCCCCCCCAGAACTAGCAACCCTGGGGGATAAAAATTGAATTCAGAATCATGTTGTTCCCCCCAAAAATTAGTTACATACACATGCTACGGGATAACTGTAACAGCCTCGGTAAGTGCAGGTGTATGTCCGCGTAGTCCTAGACGGCCAATTCGCGTCAAAAAAGGTGATTAATTATTAATGTAATGACTCATCGCGAATACAGAAGTAGCGAGAAGTTTGATTCGATGCGCTTCCTTCTCTCAAAGTTGGGAGTCTGTCCAGGAAGCGGCCGTGGATCCTGGACCGGTGCCGAGAGGGAGGGGGCGGCCTTATGCCTCATTGTGTGCAATAAAAGGAGCCAAAAGCCGCTTTGTAGCCGGTGCCGTCCTTGGCCCCCTCGTTCTTCCGGTAGCGCGCCAGCCTTCCTTGCCCCGCTCCCCAAACCCCGCCACCTCTCTCCCCCCTCCCCCGCGCAGCGCCAGCCGCCTACCACGTACCAGATTTCTTGTGTACAAAACGAAACGCGAAAATCAAGAACTTGAAGAGAGCTCACTTTCACTCATTTATTGAAACTAATGTGCAAGTAGGAGCAAAATTGTTATTGTAAAGCTTTTTTAAAGTAAATTTCTCAGGAAAGAAGTAGATAACACGTGTAATAAATAAATTAGCACTAATAAAATGTAAAGATTTGCCGTTGGAGATATAAGATGACAGTTTTGTTAAAATTACTTCTCTGAAAGATTATGTAAGAAATGTAACGAAAAAAAAGAATAATAAACGTTATTTCTTAAATTGCCCCTAATAGCAACATTTTGAACAATGGTATTATATCGCAGTGAACAACATGGGCGAAAACTGACGTTTCAAGAAACTTTGTTCTCCAATAACTCGGTGAGTCAACGAAGAACTTGTGATTACTTTATGTTTGGGGCTTTTTTGATTCACCTATTTTTCCAGATAGTTAGAAGCTGAACTGATGGAAAATGTCATTTTTAGAAAGAAAGTAAGATCCCTAAATACTTCTGAAAGGAATTCATAATTTAAGATGAAATTATGTTTTTCACTGAATCTGTACATCATGCCAACAACAACTCATCAATATTTTCCACAACTAGGCAGGGAAAAAAAAATTGTTCCGTAGCGTCGAGTTTTGGAATATTTATCACGCCCGACCTAAATCACCTCTCTTGACAACTACGACCTCTTCGACACTTCAGACTCGACAGAAATCTCTCGACCTTTCCACCCACCCCTACATACCTTTCTACACTTTCACGACTGAACATAAGCGCAGGCGATGAGATGAGACTGATGATTATTACGTATCCTAGGGGTTCTATGTGAAATGAAGGTATGGGGCTTTGTACTGGGCATTTGTTATCAAAATTAATATAAACACAAATAATAAAATTTGCAATTAAAAACAAATATATTGAATGATTTTAATATATTATATTATGGACTAATATTAAATTTTGCCTAAAAACATCAGCAGCCACATTCCAATGCCATTCCGATACCCGGAGAGCACAAGGGAGGAAGGCAATAACGTGCCTCAGAAATAATTCCAAAACAATTGAAGGAAAAATTTAAATATTTAAGAACTGATGCTACATTATTTGTTGCACAATAACAACATTTTTCTGCAAGTTTGTGTAACAATATGTTCAGTTTTGAAGATATGACAAGGTCATATTTTGAAGTTTTCTGTACTTGCGGTTCTTTCCGCGGGGACACAGATGGTCATGTGTTTTTTTTTTAAGAACTAGCTCAAAATTGACTACGCTTGTCTGAAAGAATAACGGATCTCTACATCAAGATATATTAAAGTAAGGTCGCGATGTGCTATTGGGCAGGCTGGATGATTGAGAATCCCGGAGTTTCCACGAAGCGGTTACGTATGATGACAGTTTCTAAGTGATTTGTAAACATACGTTGAAAGACGAAACTATCACCTGAAAAGGTTAGGAGTTGCTCTTTCTTTGTTTAGGACTTTTATTAGGAACCTTTAGTAGC
Source organism: Gryllus longicercus (assembly GCA_038098605.1). NCBI lineage: Eukaryota > Metazoa > Arthropoda > Insecta > Orthoptera > Gryllidae > Gryllus > Gryllus longicercus. The sequence goes on along the minus strand of JAZDUA010000410.1, from coordinate 1,035,313 downwards.
CCTAAGTGATAGTTTCGTCTTTCAACGCTTATCGGATGTTTATAAATCACTTAGAAACTGTCACCATACGTAATCATTTCGTGGAAATTCCGGGGTTCTCATTCACCCAAAGATGGAGCGCAAACAATAGGTCGCAGGCTACTGACCCCTCTCCTAATTGATATGCGACCGTAAATGAGGGCATCCATTCAGCTGAGGCCATAAACAGCATATTTATTTATGCATTTAATCCGGCTTCTACAGACCAGCGTGAAACGTTTGCAGCGGAATTCGCCGCGAGTTAAACCCTGCAATTCCGCTGCCGCGACGCTCGTCTACAGCGCAGGTCTGAACGCGCCCCATAAGGCCAGTCGCAAAATGAGACGCAGGTCCGTGACGTGGCGCAGGGTGACTCATGGCGAGTTTCTGATAGCCACTTCTTATTAGAACCGGGCTCGTGCGCTCGTACGCGGGTCCAATAAGCTGTGGTTATCAGAAAATTACCAAGAGTCACTCTGCGACACGTCACGGCCCTGCGACTAGCCTAAGCCATCCCGTGTCGCGAACATTTCGCGCCGGTCGGTGGGAAGCCTTAACCGGAGAGGGCGGGAGAGGACTCACTGTTGTTGCCGGCGATGAGCGAGACGAGCGCCTTGCCGTTGAGGGCCAGCTCCGAGAGGCGGTTGCGCGAACACTGCACGCTCTCCAGTTTGGTGAGCGCGCTCAGGTCCAGGCTCTCGATGCTGTTCTCGCTCACGTCCAGCTGCGTCAGGTTCTGCAACACAACACACGCTCAGGACGTCGCCCTTCCTCCGCGTCTCGAGACCTGCGCCGCGAGACCAAAATCACAAACAAAACACCCCTGAAAGTGGCATGGAACACTCTCGACGAAATACTTCGAAGTAGAATATGAGAACACTAGAAAACTATCGCTGTTATTCTTCATCATCTGAAAACCTGTTATTGTTCCATTCGTCACGGAAGTAATCTTTCAATGAACGTTCAAACAACTATGTGGAAAATGACTTTGTGGAAGTCTGAAACTCTTTTCACCGCATTTGAATTTTAACTCACGCCTTAATAATTTACATTATTAGTGTTTTATAGGTGAATTTTGTTTAATGATTCCACCTCGTAAAGATCCATTAAATCCACCTCCCTACACCCATTTTTCCTTCCGCTCGATTCCGTGAGATCTAGAGTAGCAGAACTCAAAATGTCGACAATTATGATAAATCAATATTTTCATGTGATTTACGCAATTACAATAGAAATGAAAGTTCATGAAACTTCGGGTGATTCATCTCTTACAGCATGATACAAAAAATCTAAGCTGCTATGCAAGATAACAAGCATTTCTTATTTTGTCAACAGTTTTTGTTGGCACCAAGTTCATCAATTTCTTAAAATGGAGGGAAAAAAACACAAATAAGAACACATTTAATGTTTTGTTTGAAATGAAGGCGTAACATTTGTTACGCGCATTCAGAAAGGTTCCACGAGGGAGCACTCTCTGGAAGCCTTGTAACAGCAGTCTACTAGAGTTCAATTATTGATGTACACAAAAACAAGAACCAACAAAACATTGATTCTGGCTACACAACGTGTAAGAGGGTTTTTGTTTCTAAATTTAGCAACAGGATTTTTCGTTATCAGGTCCCAGACTTTCTGGCGTAAATTCGCCGTTTTCCTAGCGCACGATTACAAAATTTTCTCTTCTTATGAAGAATTCGCAAGGAGAGAAAGTTAAAAAGTGTCTTTTATTGGATCCTAAGCATTTACAGAGAACACTTAATTGCCCGAGGCATTTTTCTTGAAAGTTGTCGTGAACCGTTATGCGATACATATAATCTTTTTTCCATTTCCATAACGAAACAATTAGTGACCAGACCGTCTGCCATCCATTACCTTGAGACATCTGCGCTCGGCGTAATTGCTCTGCGTCCCGGAGCAGGCTCTCCGGGAGGGAGGGAGGGAGGGAGGGAGGGAGGGGACGGGAGGGGTCGGGAGGGGAGGGGACGGGAGGGGAGGGGAGGGGACGGGAGGGGAGGGGAGGGGACGGGAGGGGTTGGGGACGGGAGGGGATGGGGAGGGGAGGGGTTGGGGACGGGAGGGGATGGGGAGGGGAGGGGATGGGGAGGGGAGGGGGGATGGGGAGGGGAGGGGGAGGGGAGGGGGAGGGGAGGCGATGGGGAGGGGAGGGGGAGGGGAGAGGGCGTTTCCTTCCGCCGCTGAGCGCGCGAGGCACGCCACCTGGCGAGGCTCGATGCTATCACTCGGAACCGGCCCCTGCCCGTCGCGCGCCAGGGCGGTACCCCGCACTGTGGGAATGACGCCGCTACGAAACAACCTGCTCTTCGCGCACCGATCTCTAATCAGGATGACTCAGAATAAATATTACAAAACTCGCGATAATTAGGGGGGGGAGAAGGTAATCATAATTTTGTATTTCGCTGATGAACATGTGGTGGGAAATTTTACATAACAGAGTTGCACATTCGTCTCTGATTGAGAGGCATTTGCCCCTGATTGAGAGGCAACCCATCGCGCATTGATGCTTCGCAGGCACCCGAAATCACTTCGCGTCAGAACGTGATCTGACACACACAACTGCACGATGAACCTACCAATGAAGAACCTATGTTCTATGTTCACCTACTTTAAATGCAATTTGCCACATGATCATTGACAAAAAGTAATCTTCCATCCCTCCTTGACATGGCCTACAAATTGTAACATTTATTCTGAGACACCTGTAAATTACAAACAATGGTTACGCAACAGTGCACTAAAACGTATCCCTTGTAGGTAAACTATCATTGCACTGGTAGGGGACAAAACCAATGGGGAGGGAAAACATTGAGACAAAGATGAATCAATTCATACTGCGCTCATTTAAATTTGACGGAAGATAATCCTATGTGAAAACTTGCTCTTTTTATAAAAAAGGATCATGAAAAATAGTTTTATCACAGTTTAGTACACTAAACTGTGGTTATATTATGGTAGATAGTAAAGGACAAATATATTTAATAGCAAATTAATTTAACATATTTAGGTACTTTATCTTTATTCTTAACATTCCTTTAAGTAACTAACAAATAAATGTTAAAAACTACACATTATCGAAGATGTAGAACAATTAAATTATAATAGTAATGTGAATTACTGAAATTTATTTTATTAAGAAACTGTGTAATACATTTCCGTTAACCTCACCCGAATTAAATATCAAATGGAAAAACAAATTACCCCATTCGGTGTCAAATCACAAAACATACTAAATTATGAAAAAATAAATTTAGCAACTTACTTTCATCGAAAGCCTATAACTACATTTTGAAATACATCCACACTTTAAATTTACCACTTGAATGAGACCAAAATTTTAATTTAATAATAGCAACCTTCTATAATAGGGCACTATCGAGTTTCCTTTCCGTATACAATAGAGTATTCAATAATATTGAGTGGGTATCATTTTAGCCACACACGGAGAGAAGCACATAGATCGGATGGCCGATAAAACAAGGCAAGAGCAATATTGCACATGACACGCTCATTCCGAAGAAACACAAAGGACAATTGCACGCCTTGCAAACTCTCAGAAAGGTAGTTCGCGAGAGGACGATTTCCGCCGGTAATTTAGAACACCGTCTGAAAACAATCGCACAGAGGACAATGACCACGTTCGTTTCGCGCAAAGGGACCTGTTTTTCAACTGTACGGGAGAACGGCTTCGCGGGAAGAAGTGGATCTAGCGATAAGCCCGAATGTCGTGGCGTAGCGGGAAACTGACAGGTTGTGAATTGATATCAAAACTTAAGGTATACTTTTAATTAAATCACATTCAATGCTGATGCAGGTACATTTACTTCGAAATTTAAAAAAAACGATATTTTAGAACAGAGTTTTATGGACACCAGCTCAAAATGTTCCCCACCTTTATGGGAATAGACCTGGCACGCGGTCGAACTGTTACAAAGGGAATAGAACAGGGCACGTGGTCGTACTGGCTCCAATGGGAATAGAACAGGGCACATGGTCGTACTGGCTCCAATGGGAATAGAACAGGGCACGCGGTCGTACTGGCTCCAAAGGGAGTAGAACAGGGCACGCGGTCGAACTGTTACAAAGGGAATAGAACAGGGCACGCGGTCGAACTGTTACAAAGGGAATAGAACAGGGCACGCGGCCGAACTGTTGCAAAGGGAATAGAACAGGGCACGCGGTCGAACTGTTACAAAGGGAATAGAACAGGGCACGCGGCCGAACTGTTGCAAAGGGAATAGAACAGGGCACACGGTCGTACTGGCTTCAATGGGAATAGAACAGGGCACGCGGTCGAACTGTTACAAAGGGAATAGAACAGGGCACGCGGTCGTACTGGCTCCAATGGGAATAGAACAGGGCACGTGGTCGTACTGGCTCCAATGGGAATAGAACAGGGCACATGGTCGTACTGGCTCCAATGGGAATAGAACAGGGCACGCGGTCGTACTGGCTCCAAAGGGAGTAGAACAGGGCACGCGGTCGAACTGTTACAAAGGGAATAGAACAGGGCACGCGGCCGAACTGTTACAAAGGGAATAGAACAGGGCACGCGGTCGTACTGGCTTCAATGGGAATAGAACAGGGCACGCGATGCCATGCTCGGGCGTACTGTCTCTAATGTTTCGGCGGAGAGGACGGTCGCGAATACGACCAGCCGCGGCCTCTCGCGCTCTGCAATTCAAATATTGAATGTCGCGCCAGTACAAAGTACCTCGGCATCACGCTCGAGTGTGCTTTAACTTTCCGCGAGCACGCGGACGCGGTTTCGAACAAAATGGCGACGCCTGGGCATGTTGCGAAGCTTATTACATAAGCGAAGCAAACTGGCAATAGCGAACAACCTGCTAATTAATAAAGACATGATTACGCCAATAATGGACTACACCCGCCCAAGTTGTGGAATAGTGGCGCACACACACTTGAATAAGTTGCAAACAGTTCAAAACGCGTGCATTCGTAGCATTCTGTGCGCGCCACGTTATATTAGAATTTTAGAACGGCACTTAACATTAAATCTCCCACTTTAAAAACTTAGCTGCAAACTTCTTTTCAAAAATAAACGCGTCAAATAATACCACTACTTTTGACTTTGTACGAGACGAATTCCACGGCCACTTACACGCGCCTTCTGCAGTAGGCGTAACGCCAATACTTGCATTAAAATTGCGGTAAACAACGCCAAAAACCGCGCCGAAGAGCTCTCTCTTTCCTAACCTTGTTTATTTTCTATGTTACATATCAGCCATAGATGTCCGAATGGATAGGGATTGCTACATAGCAGGGAAATGTAGCGGCATGGCCCCTCGCGGCCACACGGAACTGCGCTGCAAAGCAACGAGCTAGAGGGCGGTCGTAGTTGATTGCACACGTGCGTCGACGTCCGGTGCGGTCGCATGCTCGTTCATCGTTCATCGTTCACCATCGTAGCCTCAGAAGAAATCCAGGGACGTCAAGTCGTCGATTGGAGGTCACTGGAATGTGGTTTGCAATGCTAGTTGGAAATTGGTTACTTGTTCAGGACACAATAAGTATGAAAAAATTGAAAGATGAGTAAAATTTCCAAAAAATATTAATATTTTATACAATAAGTTTTTAAATGAAATAGTCAATAAAATAGAACATCTTTAAGCGCCACAGCACAGCGGCGCGGCCGCGCTGTATGCGTGGAGATGTCCATTTAAATCAATGCCTGTCTAGCAGAGGGACATCTGGAAAGCGTTTCCGAGTCGACCTGTACCAAGGGACCCGAAGACATTAACAATTACTGTAATTACTCATACTTTCTGCGCATTTATTGCAAGAGGATGTTTTAATATTTCCTAGAACCAATTTTTTCTAGCCAACGATTTACTCGCGCTGGTGTTAGAAGGTAGGAATTGTTTCCGTAAATGGACTAACAAAATATAAAACATTTTGTGCCCAGTAGAGACCTTTAAAAAAACTACTTCAACAGACAACGAAGATTGGAAAATGGAAATCATGATACGCAAAGTCAAAAGTACCTCACTTCTGAATTTCCGCTACACGACAAAAATAGCATGTTCGTGTGTAAACACAGAATGGAAAGGAAACAAAACATCAGCAATAAGATAGTCGGGTGAATCAAACCTACAGCAACAAGACATCAATGGTATAAAATCGACCAAGAGATTCCAAGAAATTTGGAGAGGCCGCATGGATGAGAATTTGAACACCCAATCTAATTTGCAAATAATAATTCAGAAAACAGAACTTGAAAAATATTGTTCATAATAAAACCTTTACTCCCATAGAAAATGAAACATCCATCTCAAACGTCCCAAGCTTAAATTACCTATTTTACTTTTATGAGCAGGACGTATTTTTTTGACAATCAGTTGACACTGAACACTTTTTATCCCGGAGACCTGGAAATAGACATTTCACACATTATTTGAACATTTCAAATAACTCGTCATTCCCATTTGTGAGCTAAGCTCGCAATGAGATGGGTTTGAATCCGGGGAGGATCTTAAGTGAAGCTCCTTTACGAAGGGGGGAGGGGGGTCTGGCGACGCGGGGCGGTGCCGCACCTGGAAGGGCGTGCCGTCCAGCCGCAGATGCTGCAGCTCCTGCGACACCTGCAGGCGCAGCTGCAGGTTGGCCTGCGGGCCGCGTATGATGCGCGGCAGGATGTCCTTATGGCGGCGCACCACCGCCTGGTACTGGAAGTTGCCGAGGGCGCCGGCGAGCGCGGCGGCGGAGGAGGAGTCGGAGTCGGCGGGGGCGGAGGCGGGGGCGGGCACGACGGCCGAGGAGGCGTTGAAGGCGGTGGTGGCGGTGGAGGCGGCGAGCGCGGCGGCGGCGGCGGCCGGGACGGGGGCGGGCAGCGCGACAAAGAGCGCGGGCGGGGCCGGGGCCGGGCGCCCGTGGTGGCCGGAGAAGGAGGAGCGGCGGAAGTAGTCGAGGTAGCGGCTCTTGGCCTTGGTGCCCAGGTGCTGCGCCGACTCCTTGAGGCTCCAGTGGCGGGTGCCCGGGGGCAGCGCGGGCGCCGGCACGGGCTTGGCGCGCGGCCGGCTGAAGAGGCGGTGCTTGCGGTCGCGGATGGGCGGGCCCGGGGCGGGGCGGCGCCCGCGCCCCTGCCCGTGCCCACCGCCCGGCGGAGAGGTGGGGGCGGAGCCCGCCCGCGGGGGCGGCGACGCGGCCGGCGCGCACAGCTCCTCGCGCCACGCGCCCTGCTCCCGCACGCACAGCGCGCGTCAGACTATAGGCCCGGGGGGAGGGGGCTTTGAGAAGAATGAACTTTCACAACAACGTCCGTGCACAAGGAAAGTGACAACTAGAAAACCGTCAGTTTTTAGTTAGCTCATGAAATATATCAACAACAAAAATGTATAAAAAATATTTCATAATGATACTTAACAAGGCAGCTGGTGCACAAGAGTAAATATTTTCTGTTCGGCTGAGAAATAAAACGCTTCGCACAGGACAATATCAATATCCAGCAACATGAGAATTGTTTAGATGCATCAGAGTATCGTCGATCGATGTCGTTTAGATGTCTCAGTGTACCGTTTTTGTGTATGGCCGATATGAACTGTATCAATCGTTTTTCGTTCGCCCCTGTGAATGACTTAGCAGTACAATTGTGGAAGACCCGGACTTAATTTTTTGAATTGCTAATATTTGGGATGCGAATGCTGTGGAAGGCGTACGGACAAATAAGATTTTTTCGCAAAATTCTGAATACTGTTATTGTTGTAATAGTATTGCTAGTCATCGGTTAAAAATATTTTCTTTTATATGGGTCCAATATTATTATTTCATATTACATTCGGCAATAGGGGTGAGTTTTGTGCGTGATGGAATTTTACACGAGAATAAATACTATTCCTCTCTCATACTCTTTCCTACTATTAGTATCATATTTCTACCACTATTCTTCAAATGTATGCTTATTAAAACCTATTTGCATCTGTTCGCGACATAAAAAAATTAAAATATGGTATTCATATTTTCACGTACCATCGCATCTTTCCCCCGCTAATTCGTGCTCGCTCACGTTGGTTAAGAGCAATTTCAATGTACCTGGGTTCCTCTCAAGAATTTTGTGGGCTCTGATTTCTTTTCTAAAGTTCGTGCCAGTTTGAATCCTTTGTTAGAGCTGTTAAAGCAACATATTTGAAGCCATTCAGCTTCTTTTTATTTTTGATAGGGTACACATTTATATTAATTTTAGGGTTTGCGCTTCCTTCTGATTGCTGATGTCTTGTGAACTTAAAAAAATATTTTGATGATGGAAGTTTATTTTAGTATCAGACTGCACGGTTATGAAATTGCATGTCATTTGCGTTAGCCGTTTCGTACATATACCTACGAAGCCTCAGCATTAAAAAAATATTGTGGATAATTTAATTAACGCATATCGCACGTTGGTTAAAATGGATGGTTTTAAATGTTATAATCTATATTTTATACTATTTTCTCGTTGACAAAATGATTTTGCATGCGACGGGTACTGTGTGCGAATTACAATTAAAATGATTGTACAGGAAGCTACATTGGAAAATTCATTCTTCTCGATACTCCAGCTCTATGATAGGCGGTTCAAGTGATTTTGTAAAGCCCCAAGCAACTACTTATTTAATTAACTTCAGTAATTCAGGTGGAGGAGGGATGAGTTGAAAGGCGGACTTCCATCTACACGACTTTCTCCCTTCATTTGGACATCATTCATAGCTTATTCTTTTATCACCAACATATCACGCCTATTCTCTTTCTACAAAACACACACACACACATTCACATACATTTAGCCAATTATACCTTGACTCACAGTGCTCATACAAGCGTGCGTTGCAAGAAAATCACACGAACTGTCAAAACATTTTATTTACTACAATAATATCATCATTACTTTTTCTTTTGCATATTAATATTTAAGTGACGGTTTAGCGACCATTATCATAGATATTACTTCTCATAATATCGCTCTTAATATCGTAATTTTCTATAACAGTTATTTTTTCGATAAAATAGCTCAATATTTCTATTGAGAAAGACTCATTTTCGGTTTTCTACATTTACATTTTCACGCTCAACTACAGACGCGGATGTATCTGGGGGGAGGTTTTTCTCTCACGGCTGGAGCGGCTTTAATGGACGCGTCGTTTATGGCTCTGTCTTTACAGGGCAGCGCTGCGCAGAATGTTCTCGAGAGAAAGCGACAGCAGACATCTGCTGCTCCGCCCCTGCGCTTCCGCTTCCCAGTTGTGCAATGCCGAAGAGACGGGCGCCCTAGCTCAACATATTTCGTACGTCTTCCACGAATTGCCCTCTCGTCCTCAATTCGCAATTTAATCAGAACTTTCTCTTTTGAGAGCTGATCTTTGCGGTTCTGTCCGATAAGGGTCGCTTAATAAACGAGTGCACAGGGCTCATGAATAAAGAAAATCGAAGAAACTTAAATGCACTGCGACTTCAATATTTTGTTAGGTCTTGTTTTTAAATGCACATTAATCTTCGGTAGAGAGATTTCAGAGAATAGTATATAGTGCAAATTAACGAATTTCTAGCATTTTCCTACAGTTAAAATTTTAAAAATTTAAGTTTGGTTTGAACCACGACAACGACAACGTGCTGTCTGTCTTCCGATTACAAAATCTTGCGTGTTTTAGTGATCTGGGTTTCACCTGTATGTTCACGAGAGAACATAGATTCTTTGAATAGATACTCGAGTTCAAATTAATTGAAACATTTTGAACACTGAAACATAAAGGATTTTTTGACATTCATTTCTGATATTGAAGTAGTTTGCGTGATCCCTTAACTTAAGGAAATTACTTTTATATAGTTAATTGACAAAATTAACGAAAGCCGGCGACTTATTTTTAAAATACAGTTTTTACACGATTTATTGTAATAAGCCACAAAAACAGTTTAGTTAAACAAATTTATTCCCAACTGATGCACGACAATTGTTTTATTCATCTGTTATTGAGAGCGGTGTCATTGATAATGACTTCACAAACTATGAAAATCGGAATTTGAGGCACCTCTCACATTCTTCATGCTGATTGCTTCTTTTAGAGTATCAAACCGGAGAGCGAGCCAATAACAATTTCAAACCAATCCAAACATTTTGCTGATTAAAAACAATTCACTTGCACCTACGCAGTATCACAAGTCAGCAAAAGACGCATAAAATGTCTTAAATAAAGATTCATTTTTACTGACGCAAAAATCTCTGTAAATTAAATTCTATTCATTTTGTCAGTTACAACTGTCATGAAGGTATTTGAGATAACATACATGTGGAATTTACAGATATTTAAATGGCAAAGATTTAAAGAACTTCATAATATTCGACAAAATGTACATTAACGCGAATCTAGATGGGTTATGTGATTAACTTACAGACCTATCAACCCCCAGAGTGTGGGTTTGATCCTGTAAGAGGTGTGTGGGTTTCGAAAGGCGAAAAATGCACAGTGCAGTCATGCATGCGACAATTCAAAATACCCAGAAAAATAAAATCTTCCGAAAGTGTCCGTGATCGTTGTTGTAGCGCTCCCTAGCGGCAATAATTGGAGTGAAATGGTCACGATGGGAGCTTATAGGGCGCGAACTACTTTTCCCAGTATTTCACGCTCATGATGGGGGTGGTCTAATGAATCGATCTCTCAGTGCCCAGGCACTACAAACAAACGAAAAATATCTTAAAAATAAGAAGAAAATATTAGAACAAACAAATCAAAAATATATTTTGGAAAACTACTTAATTTTATTAAAATATATTGTTTACGAATGTTTTTAAGAAATTAATGAAGTTTGTTGAATATAAAAATATGTTACATTGAAACTTAAATATCAAGAAAACCCCTTATTGTTTTCTTGACAATAAGGTTAATTTTCCCATTTTCCATTTGATGTTTTTGACGTGTGCCCATGAACTTCGCCCAACCCCACTCTGGATCCTTCCCTCTAACGCCCTTAGGGGGCTACCTAACACAAACAGGTGTGATCATGGCACCACCCACGCTCAACGGCCGAAGTGCGTTATGAGGCGCGCGCATCAGCTTAAGCACACGAGCGCGCACGGGTGGGAGGGGGGTGGCGGAGACGGGGAAAGGAGGGTGAGGAGGGGAAGGGGAGGGGAGGGGCTCCGAGGGCGACCAACGGACCCGCGAGCGGTCTCCGCGCTTGGGCAGCGGTCCGCGCCGCGCGCACCGGGACCTGCGATCCCCTCCCCTCCCCTCCCCTCCCGCCACATCCCCTCGGCCACGTGCCACGTGCCACGCGCCACGCGCTCCGCCTCCCGCGCCGGCGGCGGGGGCGGCGCCTTCGGTTCGCTCGCGAAAGACGCGACCAAGCCACTCGTGCGGGAAATGGCTCGTCTTGGGGAGCAGTAGTAGATGAACGGTCGCAGATATCGCCTTCACATTCGATTCTTCAACACAAACCGCACGGATCAATTCCCAATTTTAATTCACTTGCAAATGACCGATCAGCTTATCAATAGCTCAAACTTATTGCCTGCGGAAGCGAAAATGCTGTCGCCGAGTGTGTGGAAAATGGGGTTCTGGAGCAGCGAAAAATTGGCTGTTCTGAAACGGAACATGTGAACATTGAAACTTTTTTTCCTCGTCGCATGTAACTCTTAAAGTATCAGAACATAGTGGTAATATTAAGAATGAGAAATTTCACATTAACATAATAAAATATTTGCATTTTCAGACAAAATCGAATCTGTTTAATTGTTTGCGTGTTTTTCCAGACATCCTGGATATCTAACAAAATCAATGACACTTCTCACTAAGCGAGTGAGTAGCGTCTCCGTTAATTCTTGAGTATATTTAGATAGAGAATATACTCAAGAATATTTAGAAAAATATAATTTTTTTGACCACAGTAGTTAGTATTCATATGAAATTTTGTTTCGATCACAACAAATCTTTTTCTTCTGCTGCCGACAGATCGACTCATCACTCTTGTCAGGATTTTCATTCAAGATCTTTTCTGATACTGCTGGAGGCCTAATAAAAAAACATATTGCCAGCAGGAGAGGAAACTACAGTTAAATTTGACAGAAACAGATTTTATCCAATTGATATAATTTTATTTTACATTAAAATAACTCCTTCCGACCATAGCCATAGTAGGTAGTCAAATGTCCCCAAAGGTGCCCATATTGATAAGGGACCGACCTCTCGTGTCGAACAATATGAAGCAGCAACGCTGAGGATCTATCAAGCTTCGATTGTTTCATCAGGCATCTGGGAAGTTTGATGCCCGGAAGGTAGCTGCTTTGACCTTTGTCATATTCCTCATCCCTTCCTCTCATAACTGCTAACCTTCGTACTGACATACCCTAAATTGTGTGTGCATGTGTGTGGCGGAATGAAAAACCATGAGAACACCCGTGGTGGCGCGATGCCCAGGGGCTTGGGGGTTCTTTGGTTTGTCCTCAGCAGCCCATTTCGCACTAACGACGTAGATATCTATGTCTTCTTCACTGTTCGGGTGACACCGCGTCGCACCCTGAGGAAGTATTTGCTTGGCTGTCCGGGTGACGCCGCGTCCATGGCGAAGGTGCCGACGTTTCGGTCGCCACTTTGCGACCTTCCTCAGGGCGTCTCCCGGACAGCCAAGCAAATACGGACTCCGGCCGAGGAAGTCTACGCTTCCACCCTGAGGAAGCCTGCAACATGACAGGCAATACGTCGGCCTCTCAGCCTGCGTCACGTAGACGGCAAAGACGATATACTTGTAGACCCGAGTCGCGGAAGCTTACTTTTACATTTGACGTGTATATCGCCCAGAAACTGGGAAAAATTTCTAACTCTCCACCAGTCATTAGAACCGAGGCCCTACGTCTTCCTATGGGGGAACTTGGGGCACTAAGAGTACAGCATTTCTGATTTCAAGACTTACTCTAGACCTAACACCGATACCAGTACCAGACACCGGTACTCCCTGTCATTGATGGCGTTGACATTGGCATTGCCCTTAGTAGCAGCTATGACTACTTTATAAAGTTTAAATTACATTTCTTAAAGAAGTGTAATAATAATTTTTAGACATATGGAATGAATAGATTAGATAGAACTATAATGCAATGTGTGTATTGCTTGAATATATTTCATAAGATGTAGAATTGTTAACAACGTTTTCAACTTTCCGTCAACTTAACTTAATGTTCGCTCTATTCTTATTCATTATTTATTGTGCAACAATTTATCTGTTCTGTATCTTCTCACTCTTACTTTTCTTAAATGCAATTTCGAAGCAGAAAGAAAATTAGATCTCGGCTAATGAGATTTTTACAGTCGCCATTAGAATCACATTAGTTACGCAAGGATTGCTCTGGGATCGCGCCTTCACCACAGTGTTCTTTCTGCATCGTATGGCCACGCAACCTGAGAGGGAGCTTGAGCTTGCAGTTGCAGTTCTCGACTTATGAGGCAACAGCAATGAGGAAATGTGTCATTTTGTGGCACCTTACCAGACATTTTCTGTCGTGAATTCGTTACCCTCTTTCGCGAAGTCAACATCTCACACTCGAGGAAGGTTTGTCTGTTTGTTGTTGGCGCGACAGCCCGCGAACGGGCCAGGGCCTATCAGCAGCGTCCCGGCCTCGCAGCATGTGTTTAAGGGGTGCGCGTGGTTAACACCAAGACATAACTACGCCGTGCTCGAGAACGTACACTGGAGAGAGTTATAAGTCAGCTCTCAATCGAAAACAGCTACTTAATTTCAACAATGAATTTATGTCACACTCAAACACCAAATTCCGCCAATGATCGAAATAGTTTTCCTCGGACGGAAGAAAATACCCACGTCGCGTTACGAGTATTTCTTTTTGGACAATGACCGAATAGAAACCCACGACCAAAACCCACGCCGCTGTCTCCGTACGTACAGGACACGTTAAAAAACATACGATCCAAAAAACCTAATCTCTAATTCTTTCCCTTTCTAAGCGTCCTCAATTCATTACATTATTTGCCATTCGGATGTAGGTAATAGTCAGTACTTTTGTTATTATTATTCTTTCACGGAATCAAAAGTTCTTTCGCTAATAATTGAACAGACTACGATCATAAATCCTTTGTCCCGCTTAATAAGCTAAAAGGTCGGCTCTTCCAGTAAACAAGATAAGTATAGTAATGTAGCATTCTGTCAATGATTCTCTACATTTGTAAATAATTAGATAAGTGAAATTCCTCCAGCTCATTGCGTAATTTGCGATCATTATGTCCATTTCATAAAATTACAAACGCTGTAAGACAAGTCGAGTTGTATGATTATTCATGCTGTAACAGTGGTTTGACCACATTGATGAAAATCGAATACGTCGAGTCTGTTTATTTACGTCTAGAAGGCAAGTTAAAATAATCACGTAATAGCAAGATTTGTTCGTTAGCAGTTTATTGTAAATACTTCTATTGATGAACTAAACCCACCCTTAATACGAATAACAGGATGACTCAATTTATGTCAAAATGTATCATTTAATTTCTCTGTGGATACTCATTAAATCTAATTATATGCCTTAAATACACATATATTCACAAATATACTTATTGAAGAGTTGGAGAAACATAGTGAATAAGATTCGTTTGAACAAAATTAACTTCTGATTTACCTATTCCGTTGAAAGTTTTTTTATTGTTTTGGTTTTTCTGCAAAATTTGGTATTGAAGAGTTATGAATTGATTCATAGAGATCTAATGGCCAGAGGAAGAGACGCTTCGTAAGTAGCACCAATATGCAGTATATTCATTAAGCTACACAATTTTCAATTTCACAGAAAATTTATTCGTACTGAGACATACCAGCACATTATAATGTAACTGCAAACCTTCGGTAATGAACACCTCAAACAGGGAGAAGCACAAAAGGTCGTTACCACACGGGTCCGGAAATGCACATTTGAAGAGTTGTCAGAGCGTGTATTTGCGTGGTGCATGCCGACATGCAGATAGAGTGCACAATTACAGCAGTCACAATTGCGTGCAATACATTTTAATTACGTTAGTGCAATGCGACACCAACAGCATGGTTGCACTGTTACAGTGCATACGTTTGTAGCAACTTCTGAACTCACTGCCTGCAAATCGGATGAAATATTCTTTGTCGGGATTCAGAAGGATCTACTCGTCCTTGCACAATAAAAAAATCTTAGAAGAGTAATCCCGGTCTCATATGCTGCCTTAATGTGCAGATGGAGATTTAATCTCTCATCAAAGGCAATCTAATAGATCTCGAAATTGATGATTATCACGTAAATTTACAATAGTACAGCTCCCCAACCATGCATTACCGGGACCACGATGAAATATCCTTTTTTTCCTTTCTCTTCATAAAAAACGTCCGTTCCCGAAGTTTTGCCACTGAGTATTGATTTATAAATTGTGCGTGTGTTTATTTTGAACGAATACCGTCCAATATCCCATTATCTTTATATGTGCAACATCCCGTTCAAGATCCAATGTATTCGAAAAGGGGAAAATCCATCGGGGTTTCGGCATGCTATACTAATACGGTTCTTTGTTCGAGGAGTTTTCCTTTCGTTTCCTTCGACCCACTACCGGCGGATGGTTATTGGGTCGATTCCCAGTAGCGAGGAAGCTCCTAAGCACACGGCACCCGCTGGTTTCGCCACTCGGCCACATCGCCGCTCCCGCGCAAACAGCTTTCCCGCACTCGTCGCTCGCCCAGAGCTCCGCGAAGACTTGCACAAACGAGTTCGCCTCCCACACGCTTCCAACTACGGAGCCAGAGTGTTAACATAATTATTAAAGAAACAGGTTTGATATGTAGATCACAATAACACGTGTCTCTTTCAATATTTTACCCACGACAACCCTATATACTTTTTATTTCGTTTCAAAATGCGTAAAATTCCGCTAGACATTAAACGTTACTTATTTGTTTTCAACGATTTCGTTTTATTTATTTGGCAAAACGAATATTGCAGTTAACGTTCATACTAAATGTTCGTGGTTCTATTTACACTTTTTTGCATCAAATATTGTAAAATTAATAATTATCAATAATTATAATAAGTGTTTGCAGATATTTTTAAGAATTATCTTTATTTGCTCTTCTATGTCTGGCTAAAACATAGTTATTATGTATCCAAAAGAACAGACATTTAATTACGAGTTAATAATTGCATCCGAATGGATGTACTAATCAGTCGTCTGTTCTACGTGATAAATTCAAAATACCATTAACGATGAACATATTAGTAACGATGAAATTAATATTAAAAAAGAAATTATAAAAATAAATATATTTGCAAAGAAGTCGTTGAAACTGAACTGTTTATTTTACCAGGTCGTACGTGTCGCATGATGTTGACTCAGTCTGCCATAATAATATAAACTCTTTGTGATATGATGTAGAAGATTTTGAAGTCAGTACAAGAAGATTTTGTGTCGACTTGGAATTTAAATGAAATTCAGATTCAACGAAAATCGGACCTCCGCCACTGTTGTAAGCGTACTTTGCCCTATACGTTAAAAACAATAATCCAAAACTTTAGAGTCATTTTTGAGAAAAAAAAATTGAAAATGATGAGACTTATGGAGAGTATTAAAATTAAAATATACTTGAGACATATGAAGAATAGCAAAAAATAAAATTTACTTTTCAAATTGAAGGGGTGAAATTAGTCAGATCGATGCGTGAATTTATATTTTGGTGACAATCCACCCTAGCTTCAGCCGCTTGCGTTGCTGACAGACGAGACGAACAGACCAGAAAGACAGACGTTTTACCGTAATACAATTTTTCGGTATCACGCACCCACAGAATGTGGATTCTGGCTAAAGAAAATTTTAGAGGAAGAAATTTATTACGAATACGAACAAGAATTATCCACTGTTTCTAAATGAGGGACCGATCAGTTTTTTTTCGTCAAAAATCGAAACGTTTTGCGGCAGCATTCCATAACGTTTTCTATACTACGTAAATAGTATGAGAGACAGTACTAATTATACGATACGCACTCTAATCAGATTTTGCCCTCACATGAAACGGGCTATTGTTATCAAAATTTTCATCTCAGTGCCTACTATACGTCTTACTTTGGTGCTGCCATTCGATCGAACAGCTTTGGCGGCCATCTAAATGAAACATTTAAGTGTACGATCATGATTTACAAAATAGAAACACCGCTGAAGATTAGTTTTGAATTGACGACGGAAGTTTTCATTGAAATCTTGGACTCATACAAGAGTAGGCCTCTACCCATGCATATGCACCGTTGTATACTAACATTGCGAATCTAAACGAGAACATTCGCACGCACATACATCGTGGTGAAAGTAACCCAACCAAAAAGCAGAATCATGCCATTTCTGAAGTAAAGGGCTTACATTTGCGTCGGAACTTTTAAATGAAACAGTTGACTGACGGTCGTAATAAATACTTGGCCATAATTGATGCTTTAAGAGCGCTGTCGGGGGAGGTGGGGGAGGGTGAATGTGGGTCGAATGAGGCGCTGTGGCTGTAGAGGCGGCGCGTGAGAGCTAACCCGGGACTGCCGCATTGGCACAGCACGACGCGACGCGATCTGAATAGGCGCCGAGCACGAAGAGAGCCTGCTGCAGGCGCTGTTGTCTCCCAGTGACCCAGAAAGCCTCGAGAAAGTAATGTTTATTAATGTGCATCTCCCGATGAAAAGTGAACACGATTCCTTTCTGAAGGAATCGACCGAATGAGATGCCCACCCATTTTGACTTTAGAGCTTTTTCAGCCCCGAAGAAGGCAGCAAATGTGGCTGACCAGAGCTGATAGCACATCGGCTGCATGATACGAGTATTTCATTGAAACATTTCTAGCAGTATCCAATGTTTTACCTATAATCTCTACATTAAAAAAGAATGTAAACGCAATATAGTGTCCACACAATCAATTTACATTTACTGGTAATATTTATAAAATAATACATCACAAAAATGTAGCCACTCTCTCTGAGCTTTTTGCAAAAGGAAGCCAACAAAGCTAAACCTTTTGAAGACGAATTAAAGAACATTAGCAGTAATTACAATAGAATTCATGTTTATACTATTCACAGTTTTGTTCTAGAAATGTTTGTTTGACATTAATTGAAGTGAAGAAAATATTTCTGTTCGTTTCCTCTACGTAATTAAATTTTGGAGCAAATGTCGTATCTATTTATTCGTTTGCAAATCGAAAAACGTGAATCGTTATCGGGAAACCGTCGAAAGCTTGAATAGCTCTAACCCATGGCGTACAAAATAAAAAATAGAACACTCTAGAACAAAGGGCCGGGATTCCCATTCGCCCACGCAATGGGCACTCTCGCTCTCTGCCAGACGGCGTGCAGGAGGCCTTCGGGGGTCCCACGCCCCGAGCGACCTTCCCACAGAGGGCGGCGCTCTCCGCCGCGCAAACGGAGCAAGACTAACAGGCGGTCGAGTAGTGGACGGGGAAAATGGCGAATGCTGCACATCTGGATATAAAATTAACTGCACTTTAGTGGGTTAGATGGAAAAGTCTTTAGGGAAATCTACGTATAAACACCTTTTTATTTTATTCAAGACCTATACACAGACAAAACGAATGTTAAGCGGAGTCGGTGCGTGAGTGGAAGCAATGCTAGAGAACCCGCATCCTCTTTCACAGCTTGGCTGCCGCTTGAGATCACACTGTAGTACCAGATTTAATAAAGAAATAAACATCAATAATGTACTTTCGTGATTTAAAAAAAATGAAAACACCGGTAAGGATGTGTACCATATGTACATTAGTTTTTATTTATATTTTAGTCGTTTTAAGTAGAATTTTGGGTTTCTGGGTAGATGCGTGTTCTATGCATATGGGTATATCTTTGCATACTAACATTGTGAATCGTAACGAGAAATAGACACAGACAGAAATCACCAATTATTTTTCCTTCCATTGTACTGGTCGACATATGGTCCAACGAGCGTACTCGCAGTTCTACAGAAATATTTTGGAATCACGAACCGACAGAGACATCTTCTCGACAACATCCATTGCTACTGCAACGTCTCTGTGTGATCAATGGTTTGAGTTCGACGACTAATATAGGTGTTGTGGTGTGTTATCGTTGGCATTTTTCATGAAATAATTATAGACGTTGTCATTGCCAACAATAGGATTTAATATAATAGCAGATTTCGATGGCTTAGCCATCATCATCAGTTGTCTGCTGGATGGAAGCCGGAAGCTGGATGGTAGTCGTTTTGTGGCTTCCATCCAGCAGACAACTGATGATGATGGCTAAGCCATCGAAAGCTGCTATTATATTAAATCCTATTGTTGGCAATGACAACGTCTATAATTATTTCGACGACTAATGACTGAAGTAGTTGAAAACCCTGAAAACATTAAATACTCACTACATTACTCACGTCCACTGGGGTTGACTCAAATGAAGATCAACCATTGCCCGCCTCTAGAAAGCAGTTTACACGAGTTAAGCGAGCTAGTCGACAACCAGCGAGTAAATTGCTCTCTCCCAGCTCGTATTCAAAATGCTAGACTCGTGTAGTAGAGTAAAGACAGACAAATTGCTCCGGGTGTTAATGCCCTGTTCACGACAAAAAAACATTAGCGCTACCCACACCGTTGCCGAGACGAGTGTTTTATGTTTTTTTGGACAGAATTGAAGAAGACATCAATCAAGAAGCTTGCCACTGATAAGAGCGAAGCGCTCTGTGTACGGATGAGGTTTAAGGTACCTTTGCGATTTATAAGATTTTTACAATCTCGCACAACAGATACTCACTGCACAAATGCGAGTCTTCAGTGCATTTCCACGACCACCGTTCACTCACTGGCATGGGCGGGACACTGTCCTCTTCCCAAAAAATGAAGCGCACCGGGAAACTGGAAGCTGGTCCAGAAGAGTTCCCTTCCCCACGAGCTATCTTTCGCGGTTTTCCAAGAGGTTACTGCGACGCAATGCGGTGTCTACAGAAGTATCGCCCAAATAGTTTTCATTCGCTAAGCGAGTCTAAGAATGGGCAAACTCTTCAACAACGGGCCGTACATCCATTGTTTGGATACGCCACCGGTTTCCGAATGGAATCGATTGGTGAAAAACGGGATACTCAACGATCAGAAAAGTCTTTCTTTAGAATTCTCACCCAGGAATGGGTGTAGTGCAATCCAGAAACGTAACTCGGATTCAAAATCTGCCTTCGGCGGGACTGTAACTACAAAAATCATTCGACCATACAGACAGTAAAGCTACAATTACGTACTATTACTAATATATGTCTGAATAGAACTGATTAGAGGACTATTAATTTTCGAATATAAATAATTCCAGATAATGATTTGCTTGCATAAGTGGTTAAGAGCCTTTGACAACCGACAAAAATGTTGCACTTAAAAACTGAATTTACTACTTCGCAGGTGATGAAAGGTGCGAATTTCTATTACAAATACAGAAGTAACAGAAAATCTGAAAAGTTGCACACTGAGTATAAATGAAGGCTACAAAAACTGACAAGAACGCTTCTTTCACGCAAATAATGTTCCCAAGCAAGCATATAATTTTACCATTTAGGTGTAAACAGAAATAAATACCTAAAAACAAAGTTTCATCATTTTTCACGAGCGACACTTGCCTATGATATGATCATTTACAACTTAAAACCAATAACTTAATATTAAATTGTTTTTAATTGTATAGTTCATCAAATATCTTGCTGTATTGGTGTCCCTACGTATGAACGTATTCTAGGTTCAAGATTCACATTTCCTTTCATGTTAAAGACAGGATGCTGACGCTATGAAATATCACTCGTCAGTTACTCGTTCAGAAGTCTATTGTTATCATAAATACGTAAAATACTATTATATTGTACTATCATGAAGTCTTGACCATTCGGAACAGGCCTTAGGGTAATAGCAGCACAAATATCGACTTAAAATCTTTTAATTGTTAACAACACTCCAGAAAATGATTTACAGGAGACGTTTTCTCTTTTCATTTCTTGCGAAATTCACGTAGGAATTTTAAGGTAGTTTTATACTTCGGCAAATTAGTTGAAGAAAATTCCATATTGATACAATAAGTTAGAAAAAATTATTTTAGGTAATGTTTTGTTACTATTTGAATAACTTACTCATAAAACTCCTCTATAAACAACTTTCTGGTTCTGCCAACGATTCGTACTAGAGCGTTCTCGCTGGAGAGAGTAAACAAAAACACATTCATAAAAGACACCAATACTACAACCACACTCCATGCCGCATCGACACACAAAAGCATCACCCAACATTCTGATCACACAACTTTCTAACCGCTCACATCAGGCACCATACAAACGTCCACGAGTGAACGTCAGCTCAATGGACACAGAAAAGAAAACAAACTTCTTCCCTACATTTTCTTCCGTCGACACTTCTTCCTTGCAATCTTCCGACATCGCCGGCACCAATACGACGAACACCTATTGCGCCCCAACACTTCACACCGTCCACCTCTTTTCCACTGAGCTGCCGTTCAAACGTCCTCTGGCAAACAGACTGCGTACAGCACACGAACAAACACTCACACATACACGCGTCCAGACGGACCACAGGCGACGACTTTCGCGCGCCGCCGATCAAAGCCAGGACACATCCACTCGCCGCCAAGGACAGACGGCCGCTCTTCGATCACACACTGAAGGGCGGGGGGAGAAGGGCGCGGCTGCGGTAGCCGATGACAAGGGGAGCCCCTGCGTTAAGAGATCGGCCGATACACCACCATGAGCCTCGGAAGAGAGGCCCTAACAAACCTTTCCGATTCGTAACAGAACAAATTAACGGCAAACTAACGCGTAAAGGCTTGTAAAGGAATAAGCAAGAATGAACGATAGTACCCAAAATGACGTAGGTTTAATAGTATATCTGTAACTATCATTCTGTTCCGTTTCTTCAGAAAAAGTCTAATAAAGTCAGAATTTTTTTCCCCCTTTTTTCCCCCTTAAAATTTTTGCTCAACGCTTCAAATTGAAAGTTGCCGTTTGAAAATCGATTCCTGCGAATACTATAAAAGCACTTTTTCGAAATTGCGTTGTAACATGCTGTGTTCGTAAACTTAGAATCTTAATTATCAACATGCTCAAGTTGGTAACTAAATATTGCACTTTTTGAATGCTTTTTTCCTTCACCATTAATATACTCGGAAGAAAGATCACTTCCACGGGCTATTTCCAAACGTTCACTTTCAAGCGCGACCTCGCGTCCGACGCGTTTCCGGCCAAGGGGCGCCACATCGGCCGATCTCTTGGACGGGCGTCTCCCCCCGGGGCATACCATGGTGGCTGCGAGTGGGCGACGCGGTCGGGCGCGCTTCTCGGGGCGTCGGCGGCGACTGAGGCGGCGGCGGGCGATGCCGCCGGCGGCCGTGGGCGGCGGCGGCGGAGAGGCCCTGGGAGCGTTCCCAGCGGGCCGGCTCTTCCGCCCGCGCTCTCTCCGCCGCCGCCGCCCCCCGGAAGCACCGCAGGAACACGGCCTGCCCCCCCCCCCCCGCGCATCGCTTCCGCCAAGAGCCCAACGAGAGGGCTTCTCGTTAAGGCGCGAGCAAACGGGCAGTCGCAGCCAGGGCCACCTCCTCGTATCGAATTGCTCAGGCGTCAAGTGATGGCACTGCAGTGCCTCCGGTCGGGAGGTTCTAGGAAATTTATCGAGGGCAGGGTTTTTGACATTAGCTACATGGCTGGGTATAATTCAGTCGCTGTTGGGAGGAGAATCATCATCCGCCGTTTTTCGGTTATCAGCTGACGTTTGCTGTCCTCAGTTAATGGAGGAGATTCTAGTGGACGGCTGCTTTGATCTATATTTTTCTGAGGTGTCTCCGTTCAGTTCCAGGCG
The DNA here is from genome assembly GCA_038098605.1 of Gryllus longicercus. Classification (NCBI taxonomy): domain Eukaryota; kingdom Metazoa; phylum Arthropoda; class Insecta; order Orthoptera; family Gryllidae; genus Gryllus; species Gryllus longicercus. The sequence continues at coordinate 1,012,450 of JAZDUA010000410.1, read as the reverse complement.
AATGCCGAAGCAGTTTCATATCAAACGGGCCACAGACCGCGCCATTTCCTTCATCTCCCTTGACATATCCTCACCTCTACTTACATACACTGATTTTTACATGCACTGCAATACTACAATGCCGGAAAACCATTTTAGGAGCTTTGAGCTTGTCACGGCTGGGGCCCTGTCGGTGGGAGACACTTCGCGAACAATTTATCGCAAGCCGACGGTGTAGTTTCGGTGCTTGATCTCGCACTGCCACCTCCACTGATAACATTAACTTCACTTACGCGTACTAATGACAACTGTTGACACGCTCGGAAACACGAAATAATCTACCAGTCCGTATTGCTCTGGGAAAGATGCCAGTGCTTCCTGCTCGGACTACATTTGGAAAGTATCTATGGAAACTGTTGACAAACGAGTAGTACAAGTACACTGAAATTTATTCGAGTAAGGAGTTACTGGCCTCTCAACGTTGTTGATTGTTTTCCTCAAAGGGTCTTCTGTTGGAGTGTCAAATTATAGAGGAATAGCTATTGTATTATTTAAGTTGAAGTCCATGGCCACTAAACTATCTCAATGGGACCTTAGTCAGCATAGACAGTCGCATGATCATTTGCTTTTTTGCTCTTCTAGAGGCGCGCTTATACCCGATAAAATTTAGGTACAATAATAATCTGTGAGAGAAACGTTTCGCTGTTCGATTGTTAGTGAGAGGGTCTCAGACGTTGATGAAACCAGCTTCTTTTGAAATATTCTCTGGCATAGTAAAACGAAAAGTTTCATTTGCTGATTCCTCTCCTCCGCCCATTTACACAGTAACCCAAGGATAGGGATTGTCGTTAAGGAGCCAGCGAACGGGTACTTGGTACGAGTACCTAACCACTCTGTTCAAGTTCTGGAGAGGCATCAGGTGAGATTTAAGGAGAATGATTTGATATCGTATTTCGTATTTATGAGCCTGTGAACTACACTGGTCATTAGTCCTGTGAGTGTATGGCATGTATTAACCGCGACGTGGCTGTGTTCCGTCTCTGCTGAAACGCGTGACCCGGCGCGACCTCAAGGCGTAGGCTTGCCGGATTTTCCCTCCTTCCATGTATCTCCCCCTGCAGTGCACAGGCACAGCGGGGAAAAGCTGGCCTCTCGATGCAAGTGCTAGTGTAGTGCATGAAGTGTAAATCTGTGAGAATAATGGGAGGAGAAGAGAGGAGAGGAGAGGCAATGCTGAGGAAGGGAAGATCTCGCGCGGGCCGTGACCCGTTTGTTAGGAGCCGGATCCTGCGATCGACTGGTTATCATTGTAGAAACTACGGAAAATTACTATCAGAGCATAATTCTCCTCTAGACAACGGATGAATTCGACCCAGCTGTGCAGCTAGTTTCGAAAATCCACCACCTTCGGAACGCGAACTCGAGAACGCTGCAGCGGCAACTGTTGTTATAGACTCGTATCGGTCCTAGTAAATACGTGTATTCATTAGCAAAAAATTGCTGAAGTAGTAGCGTGGCTCGCAGATGTACTCTCAGGCAGAGCAGGAGTCTTTTTGGGTATAATGTGTGTCTCTGACACAGACGCCAAGGCGCCCTTTTTTCTTGCGGGCTTTCGCCAGCCGCCCATCGAGAGGTTCCTCTGCTACGGAATGGACCCACGGGCGCTTGAAGCCGAGGCTAAACTCAACTGATCGTCCCGAATTCCAGATGTCATCTTGAGATGGTTACAAAGAGGCACTCCTGCTCAAGCCTGCATAGTATGCATTTGCAAACGCGTCTATTATATCAGTAGTAGAATCTAAAAGGGGAATCTTAATTTTTGTAAACCCTTCAGTAATATAGTGTTTAAACGTATATGAATTTTAATGTTAGTTCACTGTTCTTATATTGAATTTCATTAATTACGATAGTTAATAGTGCCAATGAACAATATAACTGGCACGTTTACAAATATCACTTTGAAATGCGATACTGTTTGGCAATGTTCACAATATGATACAAATTGACGATGTTGTCAATTACGAGGATTAAGAGACCTAAAATATTGAATGATACAATAAAATTCGTACGTAAATAACCAATTAAACAATTTGAATATATATTGATCCACTATTTACTTCAATTTACAATATAAATATATATGTGAAAATTGTCCGAACTAAATGTTGAAAGTGAAAGAAAGAATTTTTAACATTTCTATGTTCCAAACTTTGGCGATAGTACATTTTCAAGGACCAACTTCCGTCTGGGGCGAGGGCGAGGAAGGTGAATGTCACGGAACATGCGAGTGGGGTGTTAGTACGAAGACGCAGGTGAGTGCGGGGATGCTGGCGTGTGCTGGTCTGGGGCGAAGAAGTGGATGTTGAAGACTAGAACGGAGGGTAATTCTGTGCACGTGGCGGGGGATCAAGAGCGCAGGTGACTCGGGAGTCGAGTACCGAGAGGGGGGGTGGGCAAAAGAGGGGGGAGCGGGCGCGCGAACCGATTACCGAATCTGAGCGCGCGTAATGAGCCTCTTCCGCGCGGGGGGCCGGGGAGGGGCCCGGGGCCGGGGCGAGGTGCGTATCTGATGCGGAGAAGCGACGGCGTGGGAGCGGCCGGGGCGCTGGCCGCCGAGCGAGACGCGCGCGGCGTCAAGCAAAGCAAAGCCACTGCTCCAAGCAATTCAAGGCCGCGCCGCGGCGCCATCTTCGTCCTCATAGACCAGAGGGGTTAGCTCCTCAAACCAGGCAAACAGGTCTACACACACTCATTTCTTCACGTACAATACGTTGCCAAGGCTGACCCAAATAATACAATAAAACAAAACAAGGGCATTCCTTGAATATAACCTGTCAAGAGAATTGTATCTTTGTATTAGTTATACCACCACCATACAGTGGCTCGAGTGCTTGCTATTTGACACCGCTTTTTAATCTCAGACACTTAGATTTTCAAGATCCATGGAAGCATTTCATAAGCGAAATGACGGTGCGGGATCAGTCTCTCTCGTTCGGCCCTAAGGATTGGAATGAGGTCTGGTTAGGAGAGGCAGTGCCGCGCGCGGTCCGCGTGGAAGCCCCAGACACCGCCGGCCAGAGCAGCCGGAACCTACAATGCCTTTGGAGGCAATGGACCGCTTCGAACCAGGCAGCATGTCTAGCTGTCATGTATCGTAAAGCCTGAAGATGACGTACTTAATTTCGTACAAAATAAGACTATTGTTAACATTATAAGGCTTGTACATTTGTAGATCTATACTCAATAAATATCTATCGTTGAATATAGGAGAAGGAAACATATTTTTGATGCGTTTTCTAAGGTGTAATATGTAACAAGCATTCAATTTCATTTAAGACTCTTGTAGACTACTCGTTGGCTAACTGATTAACAATACTTATTCACTAGAACAAAATGAAATTGAAATCAACTTTGTGTTTTTCACTGCCTTGTTGATTTAAGTTTAAACATTCTGAAGAATGTTGCTTATTGAAAATAAAATATAAATATCAATATATCTGAAAATTAATTAGCCAATATCATGTGTATCTGATCTCTAAAACAAGTAGCATAGCTTTCTTTAACACGGAGTATGCCAAGTCTTCCTGCAATAACGTTCCTTCCTAATTCATTTTCCGTATTTTTTTAGTGCAGTTAATATTTTTCAGGTTATTGAGTGTTTTTGAAGATAATTAACTTTGGCATCTCAAGGTCTCAAGATAACTAATAGCGTCTGATGTGTTTGAACAAACAGTTTTAAATATTTTTCAAGCTATTAGACTCATTAAAATTTATCTTCAGTAAGGTTCTATCTTGAAAGGGTCCGCGAAGATTGTCTGCCACAAAAAAGTCTTCTAAATTGGTATCATTTACAATCTATATGAAAAGAAAATGTTACTACATTTGAATTGTTAAGGAAAGCCCGTGTTTTATACCCTAATTTTTAATTGTATATTATACTAACATTGTCATATATCGGCGATTTGTTTCGGCCATTAAAACGAAGGAAGGTCCAATTCATTCATTATCGTGATATAGAATCCCTTTGTTTCTTTATGTATTCCAATTAAAAGAAGAAATGCTAAAAAAATCAAGCCCACCCTTACTACATATGTATTAGCATGTTTATCTAAATAGCAGTTTCGTGAACATGACTAAGCACTTAGTTCTTTCAAAATAAACTGCTGCGTGATGAATTGTATGAACGAAACATCAACAACCCCACCAGGTATACCTGCCATAGCTGGGCACCGTTCGAGGCTGAACACTGCGTCTCTCGACTGGGCTCCCGACATTGTGGTGAAGAATAGTGCACGCAAGCGTGAGAGTGTGCAAGGAGAAATTAAGAAACAAGAATTGGGAAAGAAATATTGCACATGGCCAGTTTGTTAAGGTTCGGATCCGACCTGATATTGACCAGAGAAACAACGAAAAAACAACAAATTAGGGTAGCAGATTGGTAGAATGCTTCTCCAAACAGCGGCCGAATCCGACCTAGCTATCTCGTTAATGGCAAACATTCGGCACTGTCAGGACTCAAACCCTAAGACCTCTGGGTTAGACACAGTGCAGGGACATCTCAGCCGATTTATGGCATTCGGACCATGGTCTTCTTCACATGAGCAGTATGCCTCGCACCCCCACAACAAAAGACATTATGGGTTAATCCCCTTTTCCACTCTCCGATAATTCAAGCTGAATGAACACAGAACACTTCTCGATCAGCGAACGACTGAAAGCTGATCGGATGAGGCGTGAAATCTCTGGATGAGAACTCCGTGATGAGTATCGATTGACCTCTCAGTCAGTGCCCTTGGTCGAAGGAGGGAGCCAAGGGCTCGAGATCAATAGGTTAATTCTCGCTCTGCTCACAAAGAAAATGTCATCCAAAAGCGGAGATGAACGATATGGCCGGAAAGGACGAGCGCATCATATGGCAACTAATGTCCTTTCAAGGAAACATTAATAAACTCAACTCAACGTAACCCAATG